>WEIT01035547.1:33402-120816 GCA_013389985.1 Dryoscopus gambensis
TGCTGGCGGGGGAGCAGCCCGGCGGAGAGAGGCAGGGTGTCAGCGGAAGGGCTCGTCGGGCTCAGAAGGGAACGCTGTTACTTCTTCTTGCCTGAACTCTTGCCCAGCGCCCCTGACCTCCTTGCTGGTTTAGAACTGGAGCAGCTGGCACGGTAGTTCCCGGGTCTGCGTGTGGGACAGGGCAGACGCCGCGTTAAACCAGCGCCCTGGAGATGTGCAGTGCTTCTGAAAGCGGCCGTCGCGTTTTAAAACCTAGATGTTTAAAGAGTACCAGCATTAGGAAATAAGCAGAAAAGGAAAGGCAAGCGATAGAAATGTGTCAGTGTGTCAGATGCCTGTGCAGGGACTTTCTTAAAAACTTTATGACTTTGCTTTTATCTCTTCATCTCCTGGAAGCCCTCGGGCACCAGCAGCATTAGAAGTCGGCCGTGCCCGGGGTTATGTGAGATATTGTCTTGGGCAGTTCAAGTGTTTTCTCCTTCCCTGCCTGCGTTTGCTGCTTTTCTGCCCTTATTCATTTTCCCAGGGATGCAGCATCTGAGGATCCCACTCCAGAGAGCTTTCCAGTAGCAATCTGTGCTGTGAGTCTGCAGACGGAAGGCCAGTTTTGCAGACCTGGGCAGGAATATTAGCACCTTGGCTTGCTCAGCAAGGAGGGCTCCTGGCAGACGACAAGAGGCGTTTCTGCCTCGGGCAGCTGGGTGCACTGCCCGCTCCGTGTCCCAGCCGCGGCTGAACGGCAGTGCCCCGTACGGCTCATTTGTATTCTCAGTGCTTCGGGTGATCTCTGATGCTGTGGGATTCAGTGCCATGGCAGAGTTCTCGTGGCTGTGGGAGAAAACTCGAGCAAAGAGCTCAGCCGGCTCCGTGCGGTGGCGGGGGAAAACAAGGCAGGGGCATGGCTGCAGTTGGGATGCTTCCCATCAGGAAGTTTCCAAAACCGCTCTGTGCAAATGGAAACACGCCCTGCAGCTGAAACTAGAGGAGGGCGAGCGTGCAGGCGTCTCCCGTAGCGGCGCAGCCTTTCGCCGGAGCTTTGGGCCAGGTTGCTTCCAGGGTGAGGTTATCTCTGCCAGAGCAGCTCCCTGCCAGGACCTGGCAGCCGCGGGCCTGCCGTAAACCGCTGGCTGAAATTATCGCCGGCGGCCGCGGTGGGTGGAGGGTTTGCGGCTGCAAAGTTTTTGTAGATGCGGGCTAATGGTGCTGCTGCATCAGTATTAAGCTGCTAGCGTACAGGGAGGGATTTATTCGGTTTAAATAAGAACTTGTGGATAACGCTGAGGAGTTTTGCGATGTATTTCAGTCTAAGCTCTTCCTGCTCCTTCGGTGCACTCACAGCCTGAGATTTTCCTCTGCTGTTCAAATACTCCATAGCTAGAGATAAGTACTGGTGCAGGCTCACCACTGCTAACAGCAGCTGTAGCTGTGTCGGAGAGAGTCAGCTTGTGGCACACGTGATCGTCTGATGCTGTTTAGCAATAAAAGCTGGCGTTTTTTATATAAGTATTCATGTATTTGTGGTGCACTTGACATAGTCTGCTTTCAGAGCAGCAAGTAGCCAACGCAGGTACTCTGCCTGGGGATAGCTGTACTTGCACACAAAGGGAGGATTTCACCTGAAACTTGTGGTACCTGGAGATAGCTGGGGTCAGCTGGGTGGAGATCTCTTCCCAGCTTTATGTGAACTTGGGAGCAAATGAAAAGGACCACTGTGCTGAGTTTTCTGAACTTAAGAGTGGATTTGCCCTCACGGATGCTGTCGCCAGCTGACATGAGTCAAGAGCACTAAAAGGCATGCCAGAATTATGCTTGATTTTACTGGATTTTGTACAAGGCACACATTACATAAGTATTAAGTGCTGGAAGCTCTTCTTCGTATTTTTTATTCATAAGTAGCTAAGTTTATCATGTGTTCTAACTTAAGTCTCCTGTATTTTAACATTCAAATGCAACCAGGGAGAGCAGCAGTGAATGAATATGTAGTGTGGCTTTGTCTTGCAAGCTGGCAAAGGATCTGGCTGCTGGCCTGTGTGCCTCATGCTGCTTTTTAAAAAACAGCTGTACTTTGGGTGTTAGTGCCTTTTACCTAGCAGCAGCTGATCATATGGACTATCTTTGATTTAAAATCATGCGTATTTGGTACTTAAATATAGCATAATTATTGATACTAAGTTTATGTGCCGTCTGACCAGTCCCTGGGTTTACTTATTGCAGTATTTTTAGTAAGTTGATGTTGTTCTTAAATTTCTCAGCATGAATTCTTCTTGTGGCATTCTTTGTCTTTAGTACAGCCAGAATTGAAATAAAATATTTTGAATTCTCTGGTCTAATCTCTCCTTTCCCTGCTGACTTTCATTTCATGTTATTTATTAGAGGAATTAACTTAGAGAAGATAAGTTAACAGAACAAAAAAAAAAAAGAAGTAAATTTGAAACAGTACTGTAGATCAATCAGGCCTCTGGACAGTTTCTTTAATTGCATTTTCTTTTGCAACGTGTTAGGAGCAGATTTTTGGAAATATGTTTGAAGATTCAGATTTTTGGGAATGATGGTGGAACTGACTGTTTTAGGATTTCAGGCTGACCTGGTGCTCAAGTCCAGCAGCCACAGATGGAGAACCCAGTGCTGAGTGTGATCCAGAGCTGCCCCTTGGGAAGCATGTTCCTTGTAAGTGACATTCAGCTGGTAATGGGTTAAATGCTCTCACTGAGCTGACCTCATTCCTTTACCTTCCTCATTTTTGGGGCAGTAAACATTGCAACATCAAAAGCTTCTGTTTCTGCTGAGCTCTGAAAAAAAAAAGAGACACCCAGATGAAGCACAAGGTTAAAATACTCATCTTCTCCCTTCTTTTGGTGCTCTCAGCAAGCCTCACTTGGTGGGAGACAAAGCAAATATCCCAGTTAATGCTGTCTGTATCCCACCTGAGAAAAATTTTTGGGAGGGAAACGGCAGTTACCTCCAGAGCCAAATTAAAACACCATCATGCATCTGCGTGGTGTTGTCCCCTCTGACCCTCTTGGGGCTAGTGCTAAGAGGAGGTCACCAGTGAGCGCTCATTCTCGCTGCTGCGTGCCCAGTAGGTGCTGTGGTGTGGAGCAGTGCCTGGATGGGAGGGTGGGCTCAGGGCCATGTCAGGTGTCACCCTGCTACCCACACGTAGGGTCTTAGCTCTCTGTGTCTGGGTTCCCACCACAGCGGCAGGAAGCCAGAGTGCCTGTGCTGTGCAGAGATGTTCCCTGTGACAGCTCATGCCAGAAAGGCTCTTTTGGACTCTTCGGAGCAAATGTGCTCTTGGTGGTGTGTTTGGTTTTTTTTATTCCAGACATAGAGGTTTTGTTCTCTGACTTCGAACAAAAAGACGCAGGGGTGCTCTTTCACTGCTGAAGAGCAGAGCCACAAATACCTCTACCTATTCTTTCTTGGCATGTTGTTTTACTCCCAGGAGCGGCATGCTGTCTTAAGATGGATCACAAGCAAAATGTTGTCCCTTCACAGCTACAAAAGCTCCACTTAGATTTGGCAGCTCTTCCTTTAGGGTGTGAAGGCATGTATAGGTAATTATGCTGTTTACTATAACCTCCCCTGCATAACTGAACAACTCATTCATTTTGTCCTCTTAATGTCAATCCTCTTTTGTTACCTTCTGTCGTTACCACGTGTCCTGAATTAGTTGTGTCGGGGTGAGATCTATAAAACTGTTTAGACATAGGAATACTCTGGGGGCTGTTGGCCTCAGCTCTTGCAGTAATGCTTTTGTTTTCCTGGTTTTACGATGCACAAAATTACATTCTTCCAGGCTGCAGCATAAGCTTTTCAAAGCTGTTTTGCTATATAATAGATGAAGAAATTGATGCTTTCTGCATGACAGTCAGAGTACACTTCTCCATATGCATCCAGACACTTCATAAAACTGACAATAATCCTTGTAATGTAGTTGCTAATTTGTTTTGTGATTCTTAAATGTGTTAAAAATGCAGAAGATTCCTGCAGTTTGTGCATACTAGCCTTGAAAATGCTTTTTCCCTTAAATGGAAGAACACACAAAGACAAATGAACAGGATAATCAAGGAATTACATCGATGTTGGTCTGTTTAAAAACTTATTTCCAGGTCAGATTGCTTTACTATGACCTTTCCTAAGGCTGTTTAAATTTGGTATTGCAGCAATACGGTTAAGAGGGCATTGCTCAGGCTAACATCCCTGCAGTTCCTAAGTGCTGATTGGTAAAAGTCATTTATATCTGGGTTTCTGAGGGCACTGAAACCTGTCCCTGTCATCCAACAGAACAGCAGTTAGATCTCTGTCTGATGAGGGTAATGCAAACAGTGACATGAATTGATTTTTTTGATTGACAAATCAAATAAATGCTGCCTTCAATCTTATTATGGAAATAACTTGTAGAGTTGCTGTTGACTGTGTATGCATTGGGTCTCCTTATATCTATGTAATGAAATTAATCTCCTGAAATTTATTGCCTTGGTTTCTCTGTTTGTGTTTAGGCATTTAGAGCACAATTATCTTACAGGGCAAATAAGAGCACAAGAACAAACTTGTCTGAAGTATGTGGTTGGTAAATGTTTTCCTGCTGTATTGGATGCATTGGAGAATTATTTAATTTTCTTGGTGAAGTAGTTGACTCGTGTGAAACCGGAATAAACCTCCTTACCAGATGTAGAGATTTTACAAAAAATGCATGCTGCTAAGTGCAACTGTCACTTCTCCATGAACAATTGAATCATGCTACTTATGTTGAGCTCAGTGCCATGAATTGAGTTGGCCTTGGCATCCTCTTGCAACTGGGTATTTTTCATGTCCTTATTAAAACTTTATTAACTGTAGAGCTTGTGCTTCATTAATGATAACTTTGTTAATGACCAGTGGCATACTGAGCATGTAAAAATATAGACATTTCATGAACTTGTATTGAAGCTAAAGTTGTCTGTATTTAATTGACCTCTGTGTCAAAACTTTGTACCAAACATTTGCCTGCCAAGTGATATGCCTTGGGCAGTGACTAAATATGCTGAGTTGCCCTAACATTTACAGGAGATAAAACTTGCTTGTGCAATACAGCGAATGTGCAATAAACCTTTTTTCCTGCATTTTCAAATTGTGCCCTGTGCTTTGATCCCTACATAACGCTCCTCTGTGAGACTCTGGGTCAGCGATTTGAACAAAGTGACTGTTCCTATTTTGTTATCACTTGGAAGTGCTCCTCTCCCTCTTGACCTTGAGAAAACTGTTTCTCTTCTTGCCAGCTGTCTTTGCCGTGACTGAAGGGTAATTGCTTTCTTCCTATGCGCATGTTCAGGCTCTCTGCTGTAAAATGTACTTGATTCAAAAAGGATGTCGTCTCGATTTCAGGTAACACTCCAGCTTTTCTGTATGCCAATGGGTGTTTTTGTTGGTGTCATCTTAAGGATGTTACCAGGGCTAGAAAAAAGCTAACAAGTATTCATTTGCAGAATAATGGAGTTTAGCTTATTAAACCAAATGCACCTCATATGTTTAGGTAGTTAATTCATAAGAAGGCAAATTGATGCCTTTTTTCTCCCCCCACCCCCTTTACTTTTCACTGTTAAAAGTTTGCTGGGAAGCATTTTGGGTTAAAGCAGTATTTCTGCTGTGCCCATGTTGACTAAAGAGCCCTCTAGCAAATGCTAGTTGTGGGAAAATGCCTTGTTCCCTTAGACACCATACAGGTAAGGTTTGGAGCAGACCACAGCTTTGTGGAGGAGCAGCTCCTCTGCTGAGTTAAAACCATGACGCCTATATTTAAATAGAGATCTTGAAGCTCTTAGAAACAAACAAAAGAAATCTACTCTTACATTTGCCATTACTGTTCATTGTCAACATAGTGGTCTGAGCATAGAGGTCTAGTCCTTGAGCTGATCCTGGGTCCTCAGGTTTGGGTTCACTTGCGACAATGAAGACTTAGGAAACTATAGCCCTTTATACCTTAATCTATGTAGGCTTCTCTTTAGATCTGCTATTTCTATGCACATAATTGAATCAGAAAGCTTCATTTAACCTTTTCTTGAAGGAGTATTCCTGCTCTTGGGTTACTTTTAAAAATACTAGTGTTTTGAATCATCACTTTGAGAATCATCTCCTTGCCAAACAGTAGGGAGAACCTTTGACTTAAATAACAATAATTAAACCTTTAACCAGTTAGGAGGATGACATTCTTCAATGTTTAACATTGCTCTGCCCTTTAGAAAAGGAACTTGAGAAACCTTTTTGCATGTTGAAGTTCAAATGTCATGTTACTTTGGCTGCATGGCCCACATGCTTGCTGGAAACCATCTGTGGGGTCGGTTCATTCACATAACTGCTCTCATGCTTTTGAGGAAGGGCTCGTGTGGTAGCTGCAGCCTTTGCACACGAATCTGGATTTAGCTTTGAAGGACAGAGTGAAAGTTGTGCTTGCGCTTTATGTATGTGCTTCTGTGGATTGCTGGGCAGCAGATGCTTATGGCAAATGTCTGATTGTGGTTTGGTGGTTCATTTCTGTTTCACAGTACTGACATGGAGAGGTTGCTTTTAGCTGATCACAGACTCTGTGAACTGGTGCAAACTCAGCTGGTTGTCCTAAATTAGGGTCATGCATTTATCCCTTGCATCATACATTTATCCCTCAATTCACTTGGTGTACAGTGGCCTTTTGGCATGTTGTTAAGGTTTGCATTAATCTTGTAAGCTTGACTTAGTGCATGCATAAAGCCTCATTAATGGGGAAAATACCTGCATTTGTACAACATGGTGCAGAATGTTCATTTTTTATTAACATATGTGATATAGTGACAGAAGGTAAGCTGCCAGTCCACTAGGCCTGGTTACCTGTGGATTTTTTCTCTGCCTCTGTAACACGCCTAAGCAGAAAAGCCTCTTGCAAAAGATTTAAGCAGGTTTTTTCACATTTTTTTTGAATTCTGACTTGTTTGCCACCTGGAAGGCACAGCTGAGACCGTGGTTGCCTCTGCAGCCTCGTTTTCTCAG
Organism: Dryoscopus gambensis; assembly: GCA_013389985.1. Classification (NCBI taxonomy): domain Eukaryota; kingdom Metazoa; phylum Chordata; class Aves; order Passeriformes; family Malaconotidae; genus Dryoscopus; species Dryoscopus gambensis. The sequence continues at coordinate 40,405 of WEIT01035547.1, forward strand.
GCTGTAGAAGGGGTGGCTGGGTTTGCTAAGGCCCCAGCCACTAGACTCAACCATGGGCTGGGAAGTTTTGTGGGAGTGTCTCCTTCACCTGCAAGAGCTTAAAACACAGTGTAAGGACTAGAGGAGAACACAAGTATGAGGCAGATCCTTATGTAGAGTTTGAGAGAGATTGCACTGAGCAAGTCAGTAAGGAGTACTGCATTTATTTGTTTAGTTAAAAATGAGGAATAAAATAATAGTAATACAGGTAATCACAGAAAGGCCACTATGTTTCAGTGTAGATCACTGCCCTGCTAATGCATGAGCTGTTGCTCCTGCGCCTACTTGCTTATAAGTAAAAATTGTGCATGGCTGTAAGCCATTTTTAGAGTTGATGGTGTCAGACCACTTGTCATGTGAGTTTAAATAGTAGTAGCTCTGTGTCCTAGTTTCATCTGGAATAGAGTTAATTTTCCTCTTAGTAACTGGTACAGTGCTGTGTTTTGGGTTTAGTATGAAAATAATGTTGATAACAGACTGATGTTTTAATTATTGCTGAGCAGGGTGTACTTTCCATGCTCTCTGCCAGCGAGCAGGTGCACAAGAAGCTGGGAGGAAGCACAATTAGGACAGCTGACCCCAACTGGCCAAAGGGATATTCCATACTGCAGAATGTCGTGGTCAGTCTATAAACTGAGGGGAGTTGGCTGGGAGGCTCCCACTGCTGTTTGGGGATGAGCTGGGCGTCGGTCAGTGAGTGGTGAGCAATTGTATTGTGCATCACTTGTGTTTCTTGGGTTTTATTCCTCCTGCTCTCTTTTTGTTATCCCCCTTTTCATTATTATTATTATTATTGTTGTTATTGTAATTGTTAATTTTAGTTCATTTATTAAACTGTTTTTATTTTAACCCACAGGCTTTACCTTTTTCCAAGTCTCTCTCCTATTCCACCAGGTCTGCAGAGGGGTGAACAAGCAGCTGTGGGGTGTTAGTTGCCAGCTGGAGTTTAACCATGACACTCTGTCCTCTGGTTTTGCAGCCTTCATTAGGTTCCCAAGTGATTCTGCAGAGGCCATACCCAATTCTCTACTTTTACGTGACAGGTTCCCGGAACCTCTAACTCCTCTACCCTTTTTTAGCCCTTTCAAAACCATCATCATCTCCCCTTGAATTACACAAAAGCAGGCTGCAAGTCTGGTCATGCCTTGCAGAATAAAAGTAATATCCTTTGGTACTTCTTTGTATTGATTTCTTGTTCTATCACCACTGCTAAGTGGTTGCATTATGGTGCAGGAAGGGACTGCTAATGTTGTTTTCAAATGTTTTTCTCTCTTTTAAAAAAGTCTGTCTTAATTGGCTCATACTTTCTAAATTCAGTGCTGGGCTTGTTTAGATCAGAGACTCAACTCTAAACTCTAGTTGAACAATTGCAGAGCTATGATGAATTTCCAGTTGTGCAGATTGGATGCTTCTTGGTTTCACAAAATGCGTCAGCCTCAAACAATGCATCAGCTCAAGTATCAGTTGCATATAGCACAGTGCAGTTTTCTAAGCATTTGTGGGATTGACTTTGTGTCTTAAAATACACCTTTAGGAAGCTATTATAATACAGTTTTGCATCCTGAAGGATGAGAAACAGAGATGTTTCTCTGCGAGAACACAGTAATGTTGCCAGGTTTTACCTGCTCTTTACAGTGTATGGAAAACCATCCTTTTGGAGTGTTTTATTTACATCCTTCAGTGTTGTAAGACCTTGAAAGGAGAGATGTATGGCCTTGGGAGGAGATGACCATCTTTGAACCTGCAGTGACTGTGAGTGGCCAACTGCACATGTGAAGAAGCCTAGCAGAAAAGTTACATAGTTTTCCACCCCTCTCCTTACTTCATTTTCTGTTGCTGCACCTTTTCACACTTTCATATTTCTGTCTGTATCTATTTTTCAGTCTTTGCTTTTTAAAACCTTACTCACCCAACACCCTGAAAGGTTGTTTTGCAGAACAGAAGAGCAAGGCTGGGTTTTGCATTGAACTGATGGAGAGGCTCTAATCAGCCATTGGTGGTTCTGACATACCCTCCCTTACAGCATCATCACTCTTCTAAGATCCGTATCAAATTCCCACCTAAGCTGTCAGTCATTAACGTGAGAGTAAAATTTTAACAAAGTCTGATTTTTTGGTGTTTTTTTGGTTTTTTCCCTACCATTATTCCTCTACAACCTACTAGTTCCAGTGTGGGGATATGAACTTGAGCATTTAACGCCTTGGTCAAGAATAACAGCTCTGTTTAATTAAAGAGTCCTTTTGCTGCTGTTTGGTTTAGAGATGACACATCTATGTGGAGGGCTTGTATTACACAGAGATAAAAACATTGTGGAAAAATAACCTGGAACTACAGGAATGGTGTTTTGATACTTGAAAAATTGGTTAACGAAAGTGTTTTTTGCGCAAAAGCATGTTTTGCTTTTAGCATACAGTAAAAATAGAGATGTGCTGGTGGTGACATTCCAGAGGGGAAGACTTTCAGAGAGCTGCTGACATGAATAAGCAATTTAATTGCCTGAAACATTACTCTGTATCCTATACAGTCTGTATGAAACATGTATGAAATAGGTACGCTCAAAATGTACAGGGTTTACCTGCTGAGCAACTTGTAATATGTTGACATTTTTATAATTAATGTGCAGAGTCTTAATACAGAGGCTGAAGCAAATGTCTTTTGCCCAGAGCTTAAAGAGTTGCTTTACAAGTGTTGCTGATGAAATACCACATAACTCAGTCCTTTCACTCCTGGCAGAATATGAGCACTTATAAAATATTCTGTAAGTTAGGTTTTCACTTTGCTGCAGTCAGCATTGTCTCCTATGTGTAAATCACTAATTGCATAGCAATGCGTTTTTCTCATATAACAAATTTAATAATAAGCTTTGGCTATCAAGTAAAAAATACTTGGTATTATCAGAAAATCAATCTTCCCACTGAAATTTAGTCTTAGACTACTGTGTTCAAGATGTGTCTTCAATCACTAGTAAGGTTGTTGTTTGTTGTTTCTTATGGTATAACATATAAGAATGAGAATTAAAGGAGATTCTTTCCCTCTGTCCTAATGGCCCTCAGCTGCAGGCTGGCCAGGGTGTAGCAAGAGGTTTTGGTCATATTCACTGTCTGTTTATCTTTTTATTTCAATCTTTTTCTGTGTATTTATTTTCATTAGCTGTGTCTTTTGGAATACCTTTCCTGTGTTTAAATTGAATAAAACATTCAAGTTGCCTTTTCTTGAAAGAAACGTGTTGTTGGTTCTTCATGCGTTTGGTCTCCTGATCATTAACAGTTTCGCCCTTCCCCTATCTGACCTGGCTTGAGACCATCCCTAGTCCTGAAGTTTTCAAGAAAGAAACAGAGCAATTGTTGCAGTTTGATGCTGGCAAAGTGCCAGGCACCCACGGAAAAAACCATGTTCTCATATTCTTTTGCTATAGTTAAGCAGAGGAGGGGAAATTAAAACAAAAACTTCATGAGTCGAGATAAAGATTATTGGAAAAAAAACCTTTAAGGCAAAACAGGTTCAAAACTTAAACAGTACAGAGGAGATTTATTATTAACAGAATTAAAAGTAAAAAGAGTAATGAGAACCAAAGCAAATCGCCAGAACACCTTTCCTTCCCAGTCCCTCCCTCTTTCCACCAACCGCACAAGGAAACAAAACATGGGGTTTCTGGTCAGCGTTTCACTTCTTGAAAGTCTTTCTTCAGTAAGCTTAAGGAGAAGAGTTCCTTCTGTGCCGTGACATCCTTCCCATGGGAGATAGTTCTCTGTGAACTTTTCTAGTGTGGTTTTAACTTCCACAAGCAACAGTCCCGCCTGAACCTGGTGCAGTGTGAAATCCCTGCCACGGGTCAAGCAGTCTTCCCACAACTGCCTAGCGTGGGTCATTTTAGTTCATGGGATTTAGTCTTTTAAGGATGAGCTGCCCTAGTTTGGAAGTGAAGACTCTCTTCTTCTATCTCTACAAGCAAGGGTCGTCTCTCTCTGTTCGTGTTCCTCACTAGAGTACAGCTTTTCAGTATCCACGCGCTCCAGCGTGAGTACTCTTCTTCACGGGGTGCGCGTGGATCTCTGCACCCTCCATGCACCTCATGAATAACAGGGAAACTGTTGTGTTACAGTCCTCACCATGGCTCGCAGGAGAATCTCAGCTCCGTAGCATGGAACACCATCTCCCTCTCCTTTTTTTTCACTGAACTTGGTGGCGCCATGTTGGTTTTCCTCACATGTCCTCACTTTTCCTTTTCCTCTGACTTGGAAGGAAGTTGGTGTCTGTAAGTTGCAGTTGAGGTGTTGATCTCATCCGGGCTCCGCATCGGGGAATTGCTTGCCGTGCTTTTCGTTGCTGGCTTTCCGCTGCTGGCTTTTCGTTCAGTGCCAGCGCCGCACGGCCGGCCCGGCTGGATGGTCCTCACCAGCACCACACGGGCGGCTCTGGCCTCAGGAGAGGACTGGCCATACGGTCTTGGCCTGGAGAGGGCTCTGGCTGCACGGCCCCTGGCAGCTCCCTGCCAGGACAGGCCTCAGTGGCCCCCGCCAGGATGGGCCCTGGCAGCTCCCTCACCACCCCTTGGGAGAAGAGAGCTTCCTGCAGTTTTTCCTTTCTTAAAGAAATATGTCATCACAGAGGCGTTAGGAACTTGTCTAATTGAGCTAGTAACCTGCCCATCATCAGAGCCTTCAGCGACTGACTCTATGCTGGACATAGAAGTTTCGAGCAGCTGTTCTCCGACCCACTAAAAACTAGACTGTTTTTAAACTAACACAGTAATGCATCCTAAAATCTGCCTCTTTCATACTTTGAATATGTCAGGGTTGGGGTTTTTGTTGTTGTTTGATTTTTACAGTGCAATAATCTGTCAGTTCATGCTGCTACAATTATATTTAAGAAATCTTTTAAGTTAGCTCTGCATGACATATCCTGTATGACCTTTTGTTATTTCACGCTTTCTTTTTTCTGCAATTTTTGTACTTTTCACTAGAACCATTCTTACATGTAAAATGATGATTGTACAATGCATTTTATTTTGGCCTTCTCTTAACAGTATTTTAGAGGTCTGCATTAGACATACTACATCTTCCATTTTGTCCATCTGTTTCATTTGCCTTTCTTTCTGCTATGGTTCCTTGCTGGGTCCAGTGTGATGGCTTTGCTCAGCTGCAGCCACGTGAGAACTCTTCATCACCCACATGTCCGCGTTGTGCTACTGCTTCTCCTGCAGTAAATCAGCAGTGGGATGGACCCAGCTGAAAGCTGATCTTCTTGCTTGGTTGGTTTCTTTGGGGCTACCTCAGTTTTTCCAGGTTCTTTCCACCCAGGCAGGGTGGAGAGTAGGGAAGCAATGAAAGCAGCCTTGCAGCAGTGTCAAATCTGTTTTTGTCTTGTTCCTTGTTACCGCACACGCCCTGGGTATGGCTGTATACATGGTTATATGGTTATGGCTATATAGTGGACTGGGCTGAATGGAGACGTTAGAGCAAGGATCAGGTGATGTGATGACTCTGAGCCTGAGGGTTGCTGGCAGGTGTGAGCTGGCACTACAGCTACAGCTGGATGGATGGAGATGCTTATCTTTAGGAATGAGTAAGTTGCTGAAGATGTTGTTTAAGAGACTTTGGACATGCAGTGAGGCAGAGGAGGCATGTCTGGTGCCCCCTTTTCCAGGGGACTGCTGGCCTGCAGAGAGTGGGATAGCTGCAGGGTTGGGAAGGAAACCTGTTGCCTGCTGTTTGGGTGGATATTGCTTTGTCCCTGTATTTAAAGCAGATATATTACATCAAGTTACAGTACTGACCCTGCCATTGCTCCAGTGCTTGTGAAAGTATGAAGCAAATGTAGGAAAACCTTTTGCATCTTGGTGCTGGAGCTTGGGCTTCAGTTTAGCTGTGTTCTTCCTTGGAACAGATTTTAATGGCAGCAGGGTTTTCACTGCACAGAGAATTTGATACCTCTTATTGAAAGAAAAGTGTGGCTAAACTGTGGAGGAAAGGGACTTATCTTCCTGGAATTCACTGCCTGACTTCTGCAGGTAACTGAAGTTTTTATATTATGAGCTTGCAGAAAACAGCTTGGAAGCTGCCAGATACATGGAGTTTTTTCCTCCAGTAGTCTATTTAAAGTTCATAGAAAGAGTCAGTGATAAGATCACGCACAGCTGTACCATTAAGAATTTCCTTTTAATTGGTTGGCTGGTCTTTCTGCCCTTAAATAATAAAATAAAAGAAACCACAGTACTTGCATCCTAGAGCAGGGTCTTTTGATGAAGTAACGATTTGGAAAGTGCTGCCAAAATCAAACAAAGGAAATGTGCAGGTAGAAATGTTTTCTTTTCTAACTAGTCCAGGAGTCAATCCTCTTTCAGGGGCCTTTGTTAAAGCAATGCTTTGGTACAACAAAACTTGCTGATTCTCAGGAGAAGTTGGTTTGGCATGGGTCTGGTGCAGGCAAGAATGTTCAGCTCCTCAGAACTCACCAGGCTTTTCAGCCCTGAGTTTTGTAACAGAAATGCCATCAGCTGGCTGCATGGTTTTGACAGTAATAACAATTTGCAAGTGTGCAAAGTGTTGTACAAGAAGGGAAAGGTGTGGGGGAATGATATGACAAGTGCATCTGTAAGAAGTCTCCTGTCTCTTTGTTTTCTATCCCTAGGCCAGGACATGTTGTCTTCCCTTTCAGTACTCCTTGTGAATCCTGGGCAGGAACAAGGTCAAAAACTTGCTTTATATAGTGTTAGCACCTTTATCCTTTAGAAAAGCAGTTAGATCTTAAAGGTAGTTGATTTTCAGATTAATGAGGCTAATTATTTTTGCACTGTTTTGAAGGCAGGGAGTTTAACAGGGCACATAGTGGTTAGGATTCTGTCCTGAGCAGCACAACGCCATGGCATAACACTTGTACCTAAAGTAATTTTTTTTCTTTTAATTCTCAGAATGGTGGGAAAAGGAAAATTTTTTTGTACCTTCTTCTATTTAAAGCTAGCCGTCATTCATACTGGCCTGTACTGTTTACTTATGCATGATAGTATAGTCTGGCATGATGTTTAGCATCTTAAAATGAAGGCACCAAGTATTGGTACAGCTGCAGCTGCACAGGGTCTCACAGGTGGACAGCACGAACATAGAAAAGTGTTAAGACTGACTTCTCATAGCATGGCTGACTGTGTAAAGAAATGGCAGCAAGGCAAGCACTGGGGTGCGTTTACAGTGCCAGTATGCATCCTTTCTTCCTTTAGGTAAAAGTATAGAAATCCACTTGTATTGAAGAATGTAACTAATTCAGTGTATTGCATGTAATTTTGTGTGCTAGGGCTCATCAGAGAATTTCACTTCTCCTGCAGCACTCCAGGTGCTACCCCAGAAACACTGGAAATAGAGTAAGCATGCAAATAAATACTTAACATATTGTAACTTGCCTAAGGGTGACTTGTTTGTGTGCTTTCTCAGTGTGATCTGGTTTCCAGAATACAAGTGGTCCTCTGAAAGGTGTCAGTTACCCACGCGAACACAGGGGTTGTAGTTTCACATCTTAGCAGGGCATCTTAATTCAGGTTTTATGTGCACTCTTATCCCTGTACAAGTCAGATTTGCATGGTATAGCATTACTTTTGTGACTGTCATGCTCAGCTTTCATGGTCTTCTAATTGTTCCACTTTTTACTGGATTGCTGTATCTAGTCAGCGTGTGAACCTGAGATAACCTTTATATAGCTAAACTTTGTTTACATGAGAGCTGCACACAGACATTTTTTGCTTTGTACAGTGTTGCACATGTGCAGGAGAATTTTAAGTACTTTTACAGATTAGATGGCAAACTTTGATGTGTCAAACTACTAAATGCAAAGAAGGTAATCAAGAATTATATATCTCCATACTATAAGTTTTATTGTTGAGATGTCCCCTGGGTTCAGAGCTTGGTGTAGCAGGATTTTGGCAGGAGGAGGGGGCAGGTGGGTGACAAATGTTCTCGGTGCTCAGATTTGGTGCTGCAGCTGTAGGGTGTTGGAGGAAATGAAGGTTCATGTGGAGGGACAGTCCCACTTGCCACTCTTTTTTTTTCCTACTTCTTTTAAAATTTTATTATGAAATTATGAGACATGGGCATTTGAAGAAAAGGTAAAGTTGAAGCTTACTGTCTTGAAGGTACACAGTGCTCTTGAATGTAATGGTCATGCAAGGCTGGGCTTCTCCATCCTTGGTCCTGCTGTCTGTCATCTCATTAGCTCTGTTGTTAGAAAATGCAGCATTTCGACCAAGAAGGCTCATTAAAATAGACTTTGAGAACCGAAACTTTATTTTTCTCCTGTGGAAGCATAAAGTTGGTTTGAGTGAAGTACACAGACAGAGATTATAGGAATCCCATGATTAAAGGAGAGAAAAAATGGTCTTACTTTCTTGGAGGTGGCTTTTGAACAAAAGAAATGAGACCAGAAATGAAAGGTAAAGTCCTTATGGTCCTCTGAACTTAACTTTTTTCCCTTTATCTCCTCAGCTCTCTTTAGCTTCCCTGCCTTCCTGAGGCTAATTTTGCATTGTGAGCTGCAGCTAACAGTGTTACCACAGAATACGCTGAGGTGAAATGGACCCACAAGGATCATCAAGTCGAACTCCTGGCCCTGCACAGGATGATCCGCAAGAGTCACACCATGTGCCCAAGAGCATTGTCCAAATGCTTCTCAAATTCTGTTAGAGTTGATGGTGTGACCACTTCCCTGGGGAGCTTGTTCCCCTGCTCAGCAATCCTCTGGGTGAAGAACCTTCTTCTGATACCCAACCTAAACCTCCCCATACACAACTTCAGGCCATTCCCTTGGATTCTGTCACTGGTCAGAGAGAAGAGATCAGTGCCTGCCCCTCCTCTTCCCCTCACAAGGAGGTTGTAACTGCAATGAGGTCTCCCCTCAGTCTCCTCTTCTCCAGGCTGAACAGACTAAGCCACCTCAGCTGCTCCTCATAATGGCTTCCCCGCAAGGCCCTTTACCATCTTTGTTGCCCTCCTTTGGATGCTCTAATAGTTAAAATATCATTGTATTGTGGCACCCAAAACTGCCCCCAGCGCTCAAGGTGAGGCCGCCCCAGTGCGAGCAGAGCGGGGCAATCCCCTCCCTTCCCTGGCTGCAGATGCTGTGCCTGATGCCCCAAGGACAAGGCTGGCCCTCCTGGCTGCCATGGCACTGCTGACTCATATTCAACTTGCCATTGACCAGGACCCCCAAGTTCCCTTGTTTTCCCAATTGGCATACCAGCACAGCTTTTGTAAAAAGATGGAGCTTCAGATACAAAGAGTAGTTGTTAGTAAACACTGCCATAGTGCTTGGGGAGGGGGGCTTTGGAGCAAAGCTATCTAGCAAACACTGTGCTTTGGCTTTTCTTACAAAAGGTCGACTTGTTGCTCTGGTGCCATGTACATGTTTTCCCTGTTTCCATCTAACCTAGTTTGCTACACACACTCTCTTCTGTTTCAATTAAAAAAAAAAAAGTACGCAGTTCTTAAACGCTAGCCAGAAGTTCTCTGCGTTGTCATTGCTTTATATTACAAATACAGCAGTTGAAATAAACCTGCGTGCTTTGACTTTTCTTCCTCCACATTTTGTTTTTGTAAATACTCCTGTAGTCTTGACTGTATTGCTCTCACAGCACCAGGCTGTAAGCTGGCAGCGGTGAGGAGGTTTCCAGTATCGCAGTGCTGGTGTATGGGCACAGTGTTCAGGCTCAGGATATACCCCCTTGAACACTTTATTCCAGTAAAATGCATGCTCTTGTGAAAACCATAGTGCTGAGTGATGCCAGATCTGCTGCTGCTAAGGGGGACTTTGCAGCATGAAATGTCCTTGTTTGTAGATGGATGCTGGATTCATTCTTCTGGCATGGAGAGGCAGTCACGAACCATTTTCCTCTGATTCTTAGTATGTCCATGGGTGTGTTTGTGTGCTTGCTTCTAACTTGCTCTTCCTGCTTGGCCATCACCCTTGGTGTTTTCCCTGTGCCTGAAGTCATCCCATGCCATATTAAGAGCTGTTGAGTGCAAGGGGATGAATTTTGTGTGAATGTCCTAATCCTAGGACCGTCAGATCCTAATTTGAGCTAGTTTAGATCTGCTGAAGGTGTGAATAAAATTGCAAGGACATATTATTTCTCTTAACTTGCCTATCTGAAGATCATTAGATCCTGGTTTAATGAGGTATTGTGTACTGAGTGCAATTAGTTATTCTATTTTGCAGTATCCTTCCTTGTATTTATTTCTGTTCTGTAAAGTACTTTAATTACCACATCTCCGTTTATGTAATAAAGTAACCATTACTGAAGGACTTCGGGGAATGGAATGACAGGAGTAATGATGTTATGAAATTACCCCCCTATATATACCCCTGGCCAAAACCTTCCTTTATCCCATGCATTTTCAAATGGTTTGAAATCCCACTGAGGTTAAACAGTTTGAAACTAGCTTCTCTCCTTTGGCCCACATTTGTTACGCTTCCCTGGATTTTATACAAATGATTTATTTCTAAACTTCCTTATGCTGGTGACAAGTGTGAAAGCTCAGCACTGTGGGTCCCGATGTGTCAGCAGCAGGCTGGAGGGTTTGCTGCTGATGCAGGGGGGGCAAAAATCTGCATCACTTTGCTAAAGATAGAGATGCAAAATAAAGTTTAAAAATAGCTTCTTGTGTTTTAACAAAACCCAAGTGCAAAATCTGCTGCACTCATGCTTCACCTGGTTTCCCATAAAATAAATGTACCTACACTTTCAGATATATGGACTATAGTTTATTCTGAAGTCCTTTTTATTGCTAACATTAGGCATGCTTGGGACCTAGGAGGGTATTCAGAAAGGGAAGAAAAGGGTAATCTGGAGTTGGCAGGAAGTTGAAAGGCAAAGGGAACTCATTCAAGGGGCGGTTAAGGCTTTGGGAATAGAAAGGAGAAACTGGGCAGCTTTGGCAAATGGACAGAAAACGGTTGACAGCTTTGATTATCAGTACTGTCTTCCAGTTTCAATTCCAGTACATCTACAAAAGCAAACAGCAGTGTGATCATTGGGTTTTTGGAGAAGAAATTGTTTGTACTTCAGGAGGAGGAAAAAGAGGAGTCACCTCTGCAGTGGCAGGGACTGGGTAACATTACTTTAAAGAGAAAACACAAATCAAGATTTCTAAAAGCAAGTGGCTAAAATTAGGCTTTGAAGCCCTAATTTAAGAACGGAGAAAGTGGCTGTTTTCCAAGAAGGCTGAGCAGCCAGGCCTGACAGGACATTTCTCTCAGAAGCCAGAACAATTATTTAGATGCCTATTTGGGGGATTTTTTTGGAACTCAGATTCAGGCACTTAGCTGTGAAAACTGGAATCTGTTTCAGGGAGTTCTTGAGCAGCAGGGTGAGAGCTGGAGGATCCTTCTGAAAGGGGAGCAGGCTTCCAGTGCTTGGAGCTTTCAGCTTAAAATGGTTTTTTGCTGGTTTTTGATTTGCTTAAAAAGGGTGCCATGGGACAGAAGGCAAACCTTTATATTTTTGTGCATCATCTTTACACCTGGAAAGTTACTCCAAGAAGAAACTCAAGAAACACCATCAAAATGCAATCAAGAATTCTTAAATTACTTCATAGCATAAACCCTCCAGAATGTGTTTTCTATGGAAAGCGTAGGAGAGAATTTCCTTTGAAGGGCAGGAGCTGTTTGAAATCCTCCAGTATGTAGTAGCCCTTTCCTCAGAAAGTAGTTATGTGCATTAGAAGAGCAGGTTGTCAATGCTGGTAGTCTGTATGAAACACTTTCTTTACATAAATTTTAAAAAAATATATTACAAGAAAAGCATGTTTCTGTGTAGGCTTTGAACTGTATTTTTGATTGTCGCAACAAGAAGCACTGAGGCCATCCATGCCTGGACTGAGTGGTAGGGCAGAGCGTCACATCTTCTGCCCAAATATTTGGGTGGCTGCTGGAGCGTGGTGTTTGCCTCAGCTCATAGTGCCAGAAATGAACTGAGGATGCCAAATGGTCTGTGGATGTCAAGAAAAACCTGTCAAAATCCAGAGGATTATTGAAAAAAGTAGTATTTTAATGATGTTTCTCGACCTTGTTGGGGCAAGGTGCAAGTTTACCCGTTGTTATGTTTGTGTTGCAGAATTAAAGTCCAGTAATCTTGTTTGTTAAAGCATCAGATAGGGTTTTTTTCTGGATTAGATATTTGGACTTGAAGGAGTGAAATGTCTTCCAGGTTGTAAGCCTGAGTGCTTCCAGACTCTGATCCAACTTGCCCTAGGCAAGGGCCTTACTGCACTGGTAAAATTTGGTGGCAGAGAGGATGATTTTTTTTTCTGTTGTAGAAAGGTTAGGAGAAAATAACTGGTGTATATAGAAGTGTATGTTTTTAAAAGCATTGTCTGGCCTAATTGGGTCCTTTTTTTTCCCCAAATGTAGGTACTGAGTAAGGCTACAGATGTCGTGGGTCATTTCCTACAAGGCCTTTGATGCAGTCCCCCACAACATCCTTCTCTCTGAATTGGAGACATAAGGATTTGATGGATGGATTGTTCACTGGAAAAGGAATTGGTTGGATGATCACATCCAGAGGGTAGTGGTCAGCAGCTCAGAGTTCTGATGGACAAAGTGGTGTCCTTCAGGGGTCTGTACTGGGACCAGTACTGTTTAATGTCTCCCTCAATGACATGGACAGGGGGATCCAGCGCACCCTCGGCGAGTTTGCCAGCAACACCAAGCTGAGTGGCGTGGTTGACATGCCTGGAGTGCCATCCAAAGGGACCTGGACAGGCTCAAGAAGTGGGCCTTGGGAGCCTCATGAGGTTCAGCAAGGCCAAGTGTAAGGTCCTGTGCCTGGGCTGGAGAAGTCCACAGCATCACTATGGTTGGGGGGATGAAGGGATTGAGAGCAGCCCTGCTGAGAAGGACTTGGGGATGCTGGTAGAGGAGAGCCGGCAATATGTGCTTGCAACCCAGAAAGCCACTTGTATCCTGGGCTGCATCAAAAGCAGCCTGGCCAGCAGGATGAGGGAGGGGATTCTGCCCATCCTCTCTGGTGAGACCCCACCTGCAGTCCTGCATCCAGTTCTGGGGTCCTCAGCACAGGAAAGACATGGACATATTAGAGTGGATCCAAAGGAGGTCAGAGGGATGGAGCATCTCTCCCTATGGAGACAGGCTGAGAGAGCTGGGGCTGCTCAGCCTGGAGAAGGGAAGGCTCCAGGGAGATCTTATTGTGGCCTTCCAGTACCTAAAAGGGGCCTACAACAAAAATGGGCACAAACTTTCTGATAGGGACTGTAGTGTCAGGGCAGGGGCCAGTGGTTTTGAACTAGAAGGTGGCAGATTTAGACTACATGTAAGGAAGAAGTTGTTTTCAGTGAGGGCATTGAAAGACTGGAACAGCTTGGTCATAGAGGTGGGTAGATGCCCCACCCACAAAAGCTTTCAAGGTTGGATAAGACTCTGAGCAGCCTGAGCGGAACATGGTGGGGGAGTTGGACTAGATAATCTTCAACAGTCTCTTCCGAACCAAACCATTCCATGATTCTGTGAATAGTGTGCCTTGCTGTGGTATGACTTGTAGGTAAAGGAGCATTGCTGCTGATCTGCTCGTGTATGTGGTCAGCTGCAGAATTTGCTTTCTTTCGGTATTGGGAAATATGCCGATCACAGTGTTTGAAATGGCCACTGGTTTAATTTTTCTGGGAGTCGATGTTTCTCTGAATTGGGAAACTATTCTAATTTAAAAAGAACCCTTGTAGTTGCTGCTGTTGAAGCAGTGTTTAATGTTGTGTGGCTGTTGGCAGGAGACTTGATGCATTTTCACATGACCCCCTCTGGAACAAAAGCAGATTGTTTCCTTCTGTTTTTCTGTTACACAAATGAGTTCCTTTTGAAACAATTTCTTCTTCTGCAAATTCTGGAAATTGACACCAGGAGTAGTTTTTCCTTTTCTGTGTCTTTTACAATCTGCTGTCTGATAATGCTGACACAAAAAGCTGCTTTGGGGTACCAGCCCAAAAAGTCTGAGACCTCTGCAGAAAGCCGCCTCCTCTTGGGGAACAAGTTGTTCTTCCAGTTTTATCGCGGGGTTCAGCATGGACTTTCATTTCTTGTTGTCTTTGCTATAGCTAGGCAGAGTTTGTTTCTGGTTTCTTAGTTGTTTCATTTACATATATGCATTTTTAGTGTTCAGCAAGTGTAGCGATGTATGTAGCAAGTCAGTTCTGGATCGAGCTTTTTTGTAAATTTTTGTATAACAAACCTTTGGTTTTGTACCAGCCTCTCCCATCTGAAGCCTTTGCCTGAGCAAAGGGTAGTTGAAGTCAGGTGCAGATTACTGGCTGATGCAGTGCTGCATAACTAGACCAATCAAAAGAGCAACACATTGATTAAGTGGGGATCTCAAACAACAGAATGAATCATCCACCAGGGAGTGGGTTTCGTGGTGATATTTAATAGCTGACAAATTTTAAAAAAAGATGGGGTGACAACAAAAGGGTGCTTTCTCTAGATATCTTTTTTTCCTTGCAATTATATACTTGTTTCTCACAGCCTTCCTGTTGTTCACACTTCCAGTGACACAAGTTATATTTCCTTATTCCTAGGACACCAGTGTGGCAGTGCTGTGGCCATTCACACAAGTGCTCGCAATACTGTAGCTGGTGAGGTGACATAATCCCAAAAATGCACTTTCTTCTGAAGTGTTTGCTTAGTTGGGCTGGGCTTCTTAAGTCAAAAAATAAAACCAGTATGAATCAGGGCTGCAAAATACTCTTTAACACTTCTGGTTATTTTGATCAAGCCCTTTTGTTTGTGCCTGGTGACCAGATTCCAGTGATGTTTCTGTGGCCCAAAGCGGTATGACATGGAAGGGAAAGTCTCTTCTGTGTGTCCCTGAGAGGCTCGCAGGGAACGGTGGGTGGTGGTGCAGGCAGAAGTCCCTGGGGAGCCTGTCGGCCTCCTGCCTGGGGCCCTGCTGTGCAAGGGATGTGGGCTTATATAGAAGACCACAGAATGGAGATGCATGACCTAAACCCCTTGTATTTACTTGGTCCCAGGGGAAGTCAGAGCCCCTGGAAGCCTTCCAGCACTGGCTCCCAGGCCCACTTCAGACTGCAGAGAAAGCATAATTTGCATCCTGCTTGGCTTTTCTTGTTGGACCTGGAAGAAATGGAGGTTAATTTAACTTGCATAAATCAGAAATCCCCCAGAGATGGTGTTTTCACAGGTGGAAGAGAGAGGTTTCTTTAGGTAGAACTGAAAAAAAAAATAGATACTAATTTTTTTTTTCTTAGCAACTACATATAAGCTTGTGTAATTGTTTTGGTTGGTGCTGTGGGTATGCTGACAGCTTTTGTTGCTTATGTTATTTCCCCATAGCTAAAAATTGTTGTTAATATTAGTTTAGGAAAAGAGAAACACCAAGAAGTGAAAACTATTCTATTAAAAGTGGATAAAATTCTATTAGTGAAAGTTCAGTATAGTTCTGGATAGAAAATAGGAAATTGGAAGGGTTGGGGTTTTTTCTTTTTTTTCTTAATCAAGGAGAAAATTACTTCCTCTTCTCTTGAGAACAGCTTCGTGCACAGTTGTCCCTGCTCATGGACAGTGTTGCTGCTTCTTTCCTGCTTTAACCGTAGCGAGCTACCTCAACGTGAGTGCCTCAGTGTGCAGACCAGGTGCTACCAATAAATAGCGGCCACATAAGGAGCTGACAGATGACATTTGAATCACTCTACTGATGCTGGATGAATTTTATCTGGTAATGTCCTACCAGTAAGCAGTTTCTGGAACTGGAGATGCTTATGGCATGAGATGCTGTGTTTTCTCCCTGGCCTCTGCAGCCTTCTCTGTCACTTGGTGACTGTTGATCTCTTGGTTTTATGGGCTGTTAATCACAGCTGTAATCAGTCAGCTATCTGCAGGTGATAGCAGAGCCAGTTTTTAATTTTTTCCTCCTTCCCTTCTTCTCCCTACCTAGCCTTGTTAGTTGTTTGAGATTCTTTGTTAAAATAGCTTCATAGTATTTATCTGAAAATTTCAATGTTGCTGGCTTTCTTAAAGTCCAGTCCTCTTCCTTCCTCACTGAGGGATCTTTCAAGGTGCCATCTTTTATTTGCATGTACAAAATACAGAATTAGAAAGAACTTCAGGTTAATCTGAACTCATTATTTTAAGCTTCTGTGCATCTATAACTATGATTAAATACTTCAGTGGGAAATGTAGCTCATACACCAATGACTCTCTGAGACTAGAATAAGCTTTATGTACTGAGAAAGCCCTGCTTTATATCCTGAGGAAAGCCCATTATGTTTGCTGGAATTTTTGCATACTAGTATTTTCTTTGTTAACCCTAATAGAATGTGTTCAGATGATTAAACTATTTTCCTGAGCAAAAGAACTAACTTTCTCCTTTTCTTTCCATTTCAGTAGGTTGTAGAATGGAACTTGTGGATAAAACAATCAATAGTTACTTTGATGTTTGGCTTGGACCCCGAGGTAAGATTTCTCAAAAGTTAACACGTAAATAAAACTGATCTTACTAGAACATAAGAAACATTCTTCCTCTCACTTGGCATGGACAGGTGACTACTTTGTGTAGGATCTGCAGAGCATCAAATGTATGACAGTGTGATAAATAAGAGTTTATTCAGTGCTTCTGATCTTTCGAGCTGAAGAGGTCATTCTTCTTAGTATCAGTTAAGCTCATGTTGTTTGTCTTGGTAACTTACCTCACTCAGATCTTTGTTGCTTTTTTTTTAAATTTAATAGTAGTTTTTATTCTAAAAAGCCACTTTAGTTTGCGTTTAATTAAATAAAAATACTCTTGCCTTCCTAACTAGAGCTCCTATGGAATTTTTCACTAAAAATATCTATAGTTTTTGGGAAACACTGCTTCTTTGAAATCATTTCTTTTTTAAAGAAGCGATAGTTTTGATAGGTTTTGCCCTGGGAAAAACTGCTGGTGGAGAACGGCAATCCTGGTCAGTGTGAGGAAGGGAGAGGCTGTGGGACCAGGACAAGCGGTGGCCTCATGCTGAGGGCTTGGGTAGGATGGTCCAGTTCCACCTATTTCTGACCAGGGAAATTAAAGGACTGCATCCTGCACAGAGTGTGCAGAGCACTGCTGGTCAGTGGCGTGTGCTTTCTTCCTCTGACTGCTGCAGTATTGCCTTTTCTCTGTCCTAGTGAAGATCCAGTGATGGTGCCCCTTGTTCACAGGACAAAGTCCACAGGAGGTGGAACAAGCCTCTCATTCCTTTAAGTGTGTTGTCTATTTGCTTTTATTAGTATCTCGGTGCCCTTGTTGTCCCTCTCTTCATACTAAGCCTGTTTAAATTAGACTAGATGTTCTGATATAACATATTGCATGTGCTGGCATATGGTCTCTATTTTCTGTGTGTGAAAAATAATGAACCATAAAGGTGGTAAATCCAAACAATTCCCTGGCTTGCCTACCTACTTTCCAACCTACAGTTTTAAGGCCTCATTTCTTCCATTCAGGATCCTCGTATGACTCCTCTAAAATTAAGTTAAGACTGTGAATGACAGCAGTACTTGAATTGTTCGTTTATAGTTTGGTTAACTTGGTTTCAGTACTTTGGGCTGACTTTAGTGAGAGGAGTGAAATACTGTGTTGTTGCCAGGCATGGACAACACAGTTGTGGTTCAAAAGGATCACACAATTGTTCCAGGTGTTCCCCTAAGATTCTCTGGTTCAGGGTGGTTTATGTGCTTTCCCTAAGAAGTCGATGCGTTGCCAAGCGGACTGGTTACTCAGGCTGGACTGACTGCTCTGTGTTCCATTGCTCATACAAGGACTCCAAAATTTAATTCTTTCTAATAGCATATATATAAGTCTAATTGTATTAGTATTCACTGGAAAATAATTATCAAGATCATCCACCAATAACTGCAGAGGTATCTGCTTCACTCCTAGGTTTGCTTAGTCTAGGAAATAAGGTGTGCACCATCGGGAAGGGTTGGCTTGAGAAAATAAAGGGGAGAGATTTGTTGAAGTGTTTCTTTACAATTTAAGCTTATCTGTGATACTCAAGTGGATGACAGTTCTGAATGGTAATGAGTATTTTAAAATAATAGCGATAATAACTTAATATTTTTTGCCTTAGGAAAAGAATTATTTCTGCTTTCTTTAACAAATATATAAATAAAATATTGTTGTTTGTAATTAGCAATGTGGCCCTTAATAAAAGCGTTTGCTGCACTTCCTTTGTGTTTCTTTGGTATTCCAGCACTGAAAGCATTTTGGGTCCAGCTATTTTAGATGTGTTGAATTCTTCCCCTTACAAAATAGAAATGTTTGTATGTTTTTGTTTGTTTGTTTCAGACCCCAGAGTAAAAGGATGGCTTCTTCTGGAGAACTATACACCTACCTTTATCTTCTCAGTCTTGTACTTGCTAATCGTATGGCTAGGACCAAAATACATGCGGAATAAGCAGCCATTCTCATGCAGGGGTATTCTAGTGATCTACAACCTTGGACTTACACTGCTTTCTCTGTATATGTTTTATGAGGTAAGAGAAAAAGGGTTGGTCAGGCTTATTTTGCAGTGTCTGTTTTAATTACATTGGCTCGTGTTGAAAATAATCTCTGAGAACAGTGCTCCTAAACTGAGGAAGCATCTGCAGAAATGGTGCAGCCGTTTTCAATGTCACTTGTCTGGGGAGAAAACCCTGATTGTAATGTTACCTCTAAGGATGGTGTGAAACAAACCTTGCTTTAAACATACTTGCTGACCTTGGTTAGCAGAGTTTCAAATGCACTTTTCTCAGTCAGTGCAAGCGAAGGCCTGATCTTTCAGCGTGAACTTGACTACTCCTTCAGTAACTTCTCCTTGCTCAATGTGATTGTGCTGGTGCACTGTACAAAGTACTTTGTAGCAAAACTGTGGCTTTATCTGAAGGGCAAAACATGTTTAATTTACTTGTGTTTAATCATGCACACACTCCTTGCATCTATTTCTGCAAGCTTGCAGTAGGTTCTTTTGCATCCTCTTAGTTTTACTGGAAAAAAAAAACGTTGGTGAAACAATGCCATTGTGATTAATCTCTTTCTTTGAACTTAGAATCTAAACTTACAAATGTATTTCAAACTGAATTGAACTTTCTGTGGACTTATTTCCTTTCATAAAACCCCAAAGATTTAGGCAGCGTGAAGTTTTCTTTCTGCTTCCCAGAGAGCTCTTCAGCTGCTTTCACTCAGACATGTATATTTTTAAGCAAGTGAAAATGAAGAACTATGGTAGTGTAAATAACAATGTGGGCAGAAAAGTACTGGTTTGCTTTAATGTACAGAATATTCTGGCGCGCTTTTAACCAAAGTATTTCTCCTTTCTGTAAGGAGATATTTCATTTTCAACATCCTCTTTTCAGTTCTTTCAATACAGTCTTTTCAAGTGCAACCTAGGGCTAAAACTACTAATATATTTTCTTTTTCTTTTCATGTGCTTAGAAGTGTATACCAGCTGCAATTCTCCTTTAAGTTTGTAGTTAATTCTATAGTGTTTTACAAGGTGAATGTTTAGAGATTAAGTGATTTAAATTTAATGTTATTTCTCTTGTGTAGTGAATTGTCTTCTCAAAAATTACTGAGTTGGGTTATTAAGAACTTTAATACTTAATTGTTCAGTTGGGAGCAGTTTTGGATTCAGTAGGTACTTGGAACTACTTGTGTTCTTGATGTGCTTACATTTCTCCTCTCCTTGTCAGGGTGTTATAAGCCAGAAAAAATGTGTATTGATCAGTTTAATTTGTGTAAATGTAGTGTTGATGTTGACTTCAGTGTACATCTGCATTATTTTTTACAGATATTATTTACAGTTATATAGTGATCTATTGTTTTAACCTCCAGTTATGTTCTTGAGAGTTTACAAGAGCAGACTTCCCTTCAGTTGTACCAAGTGTGGATAAAACTCTCAGGACAGCCAGTCTTTCTTACTTGAATACTTGGAATAATACTCACAGTTTCTAAATTGCTGTACCATTCTGCTGGTAAATTTAAACAAGAGAACATACCTGAACTGTTGATCCTATGAATGCCTTTTTCCTGCAAACAATAAGCTGGTTACCAAGAGAGGACTATTCATTATATACTGAAGAAGTCCTCATACTTGTAACCAGATAAATAGCTTTTATATTGTGGAGCAATGACACAACTAAAATATAGTGAATATTAAGACCACTCCTTCGTATATAATGAAGTGCTTTATGTTAAAGTGAGTGTTGCTCCTCATCTAATATTATCCATATGGAAGTGTTCATTAGTATTGTAAATATACTTTCTCCTTGTAAATGGGCATACGTGAAGCTAGAGCATTATGAAGATTATTAAACACATGATAGCTGCAATGAAATGTGTTGGCAGCACTTACAAGCTGGATGTGAGGGCAAGTGATGCTCTGCAACAAGGGACCCATCCCATAAAAGTGCTGCAAAGCAGAGAACCATGGTGACATAATACCACACCGCATGATCTTTGCAGGGAGAGAGCCAAGGGCATAGGGAATAAATGAGTTCTCGCACCTCCAGGTATGTTCTCTATCTGAAGTACCTGCACAATTACCTGTGTTGGTGCACAGCATGTGATAACCTTGCTCGTATCTCATCAGTCTTGGAAATTTTCCTTTGAAGGATTAGCCATATATCAGTAGCACTTTATAGTACACTTACTTGCTTTTAAGACAAAATTATGAAGAACAGCATTCAAAAAACTTGTGTAATTCCCCGTTCTCTTCCTTATTGTCATTTTGAGTTTCAGTTGGATTGAAATTTTTCAGTCCTACTGTGAGGAAAATCATAAAATGTCACCAGTTATGAACTTGTTTAGTAGCGTGTCTGAAAAGAAGTTGCTTTAATAGCTTGTGTACAATACACCTGAAACAGTACTTTGAAGTTTTTCCTGAGTGACAGCTATGGTGATTCAGGTCATGATTCATAGCATCACAGCTCAGTTTGCAGATTACGTGACCAAAACAAGTTAAAATGAGGCATCCTCCCAACTGGGATGAAAAGGATGACCTACTTGATTTTCTGCCCTTTATGTCTGAATGGTTGTAAGGAATAACATGGGGGAATTTGACGTCATAGGATTTGTGTAACTCTAGGTATTGTGTACTTTGGTCTAAAATGGCTAGAAGTCTTAGACCTTTTGTGTGGAATTCTAATAGTTTCTGTCTGTGCTTGCTATACCTTTTTTATTTGGATATTTAATGGCTTGGCTGGGTTTTGGTACTTGCAGAGAAGTGGACTGCACTTGTCTCAGACAATATAAAAGCAAGGCAGATCTAGGGGAGCTGGAGAGGTTTCTCCAGGCTGATTTGTCACATACTTCAGGAGGACAGGATGTTCTTTAGGGGCAAACAGTGTTTTATTCTGTAAAAATCTACAGTGCTTGGACTTCAAGGAGAAATAACACTCCTGTGTGTTGGGCAGGGGCAGCAAGGGGTGGCTTCCTGCATGGTGGAGAAGGTGTGTAGCAGGGCTGGCAGAGGGATTATAGGATACGGGCTGATCACCTGCTGGCTGGCACGGCCGTGTCTGAAGGAGCTGCAGGAGCAGCTGGAACAGCAGAGGCAGCCCTGCTTCCACTCGTGTTGCTGCTCTGCGCTGGCATCACAAGTCATGAGTAGGGCCAGTGCCTCTCTGTTTGAGTCTCAGCTGGGTAATTTAACTAAGAAGGGAGAGTGCCAGGTTCCCGGTTACACAGCACACAGACGTATGATATTTTGGGGGTGTCTGTTAGCAAAACTAGCCAAGTGATCTGCATCACCTGGGCTTACATTAGAGAAAACTGGTCAGTGGTGAAGGCTCACTTTCTTAAGTGATGTCTTTACTGTCTTTTCTCTTCATCTGAAATGTCAATTCCCTACTGAATCTGCTTGAGAAAAGTCTTAAGATTTTCCTGATGAGGGAGGTGTTGCATATGCTGTAGGAAAAGTTTTAGGAAGTAGGGGACTCTCTGCAGAGGTGCTGTGTCACATGAGCCATGGGTGGCAGCTAGGCTGCTCTTTCCTCTCCTCTTTCTTTTTCCGCCATCCTGAAGCCCTTATCTCTGCCCTGGGGTGACTGCATTCATGTAAAGATAAAGTTCTGTATCTCTGCAGGCATTTGCTTTCTTTGATCAGACAGTTAACTTCTGTTTCTCTTCACTCTAATCTAGCTCTGTTTTGAACCTTGTAAATCCATCACGCCTTGACAGTATGATGCAGTGCTAGGTCCCTTATCTGCCCCTCTCCAGTGAGTCTCAGACTTCGGTTTTATCATGAGAAAAAACAAAATCCTCCCCAGTAACACCTCTCCTCCAGCCCAGTCAGACTGGTGTTAGTGTCCCGGCTTACTTTGGTAGCAGAGTTGATTAAAAAGCAAGTGTCACAGCATTTTAAAGAACTCAGCAACAGAATTACAAAATGAAAGCAATATGAAAAAAGGAAAACTTCATTGCAGAGGAAGAAAGTGTGGGTTGTTTCAGCACAAATAAATCCTTGAGTTGCAGGTTTTCCCCCTGGGCTGGGGGACTTAACATTGAGTTTAAGTATCATTTTAATGGCTTATGAAGAAACTGTCTTTTCGTGCTGTTTAGAAACCACATGAAGTGGTTTGCTTAAGTGAAAATGGTTATAATTGGCCTTTTCTGGACGCGTTACTTTCTTGAGAGAAGGTTTGCCTGTGGTTGTTCATCAGCAGTGCCATCAGCAGGCCTGGACTCCTGCCAGCCTGAAGATGAAGGACTTCCTAGAGACAGCGGGCAAGGAAAGGTTGTCTCAAGGCTGTGTTGACTGAGGAGCCACCACTCTGTTTCTGGGCAAGTTTCAGACCTACTGTACAGTGGTGTGAGGAGGGCTTGGAAACATTGGCCATCCAGGGAGCAGACTGCAACAAGAGCAAGGACTTAAATGCGCTGCTGGCAATTTCTGACCCCTCCTTATTGCTTTTGTGGTGGCAGGGAAGCAGCTTCCTGGGGCTGTACACCCATGCATAATGGAACCATTTGGGAGCCATTCATGGTCATGTTTCAGAGTGATCTGTTGGTTTTGTTTTCTGAAGCCTTCCAGCATGTGATGAAACCATTGTGGATGCAAGAAATAGTGGTGCCAGGCAAAGGAGGAGCTGGCTAAGTGGAGAAAAAGATTATTTGCGTGTTGTATGTTGCACCGAGTAAGGTTTGTGCGCAGCAACAGCAGTTTGTGGGAAGCTGTAGAAGCTTTTTAATAATTAGTTCCTTCTGGAAAGTAGAGAATTAAATTATTTTTGTAACTATACTATTTATATGATAAAAGATGCTAACATTTCCTAAAAATGTTGCTTTGCGTATATCATTTGTGGCTGTGAGAGTATTACAGTTCTGCGCATACAGTAATATGTTCTTTTGTAAACAAGGGAGTACTCAGGCTGACCTGAAGCCACTGCTCATAGCCACACTGATGGCATTGTCCTTAAGAGAGGTGGGATCCATGGAGACACCTTTGGTTGCATTATGCTTTAGGTGGTGAACCTGTACCACTTGCAGGGAAAGCTCTGTGGATTTGCTATATGCCAGCCTTTACTGGGGAGTTTATGGAGTGCAGCATTAATGATGGGTGTTGTTTGAATTAATTACAACATAAATAATGTGATTATGCTTCTATTCCTAACACTTCCTTGAACTATGAGAACTGTATGAAAACATCTGTAAGCTCTTAACGTGATCACAGCACAATGTGGTCTTCTGTCTGAGAGACTGGCAGGCACTTGCCAGGCCATGCAGTCTTTCCCTCAGTGGCCTGAGAGTGGCTTGGTGCAAAGCTTGCTCTGGAGCATAGCTGGTCCTTTAGCAAGGTACCACTTTTAACCTGGTGTCCTCTGCACAGCCCTGTGGCCAGGTCAGGAGTCCTTCCATGACTGCCTTGCCTTTGTTGCTTGGGTAGGGAAAGTGCCTGGGTCTGCTGCTGATGTGCACGGCTGCCCTGCCCTTGCTGTGGCAGGGTGCCGTTGATTTATCTCTAATACATGAGATACTTCCAGGTCTGTATATTATGATATAACTAGATGTACATTTTTCCCCCTAAATTGCAGCAATTATTCTATCTCAGAACGTCAGAAAAAAATGACCTAGGCTGCCTGAGTATTTTAAAAGCTAATTTAGGGGGAAAATGAGGCATGAAAGAAATAACACTGGGGAAAGGTAGATCATTTAAGTGATAATCTTTATTGAATCTTCTAAAATTAGCTTCGTGTTCACAGTTCTGAGCAGCATTTAGTCATACCAGTTATTGCAGTCTTTTAATCAAATGATCATTTAATATTACTTATAGTACAAGGAGTTTCCATGTGGCTTTGCAAAGCTGGTTTTTATTCTGCAGGTAGATAAAGCCAAAAAGGTACAGCTTGCTTCTGCCTTTCAGATGTTTTTTGAGATACCTAACAATTCTTTTTTTTTTCACTTGGGAGTCATCTAAAGTCGTTACTCCTCTCCTCATGCTATTCCCAAGAGGAAATCGTCTTTATAAACAATGTCCAATGATCCCTTCTGTTGAGATATTAAAGGGGATCTTGTTCATGTCCTTGCACACGCTCCCTCCTCCATTCCACCCTCAACCCGTCCTACCATCTCCAACCTGTGAAAGGGTGAGGTGTGAACATCCAGCATGGATCTTGTTTCTCTAGAGACTTCAGCCAGCCCCTCCACAACGGGCACTCTGTCATTTTTCCTGACTAATAGTTGGACATTACTCTTAATAGTGATTTCATTATGTTTGAGGTATTATTTGTTATGCCAGGAAGTCAGGCAGGCAGTGGCATATCCTGCAGGGGGAAGTCACTTACACTGGGGAGGATGTAATGTCCTTGGGATGAGTGAATTGCGTAAGAAGAACTTGAAGAATGGCAATGCAGTGAAAGATCTGTTGTTAGCTGTTAAGCATAGCAAAACTGAAAATATGCTCTGTCACATGGTTGAAAAAATTGTCCTCACATCTCTGGAGTATAAAATTTCTTAAAGATGTAACTGTTTCCAAAAGTAATCAGAAGAAAAATATATTTACTGAATTTTGGTTATTTACTTTCTCCAACAATGAGATCATCAGCAGAGAAGGAGATTCCTTGAGAACCTGTCTAGAATATGACTCTGAAAATACTCACACTATGTGGGATAAGTGGGGATAAAATAATACCTCCTATTTTTATTCTGGTATACCCTAGTTGGGAGAATTTATTAATTCACCCTTCACTATGATTTGACCACTGCTTGGAGCTTGAATTCAACCTAATGCCACCCTCAGGTGCCCAGGAATCTCTTGACACAGGATGTCTGGGCAGAGCCACTGTGGAGATGCCATGGAGTTCAGCCTTCTCCCCAAATAACAGTCCATTTTTTTTATTTGCTCAGCTGGTGACGGGAGTATTGGAAGGAGGATACAATTTCTTCTGTCAGGATACACACAGTGGAGGAGAGGCTGATATGAAGGTACTGTAATCAAGACTTTGAGCTGGTAATGTTTCAAATTGTCCACTTAAGTGGAGAGCAGAACAGTATTGATTATGCACATTTTGCTTAAACTATAAACTTTTTTCCTCCTTCTGTGATACAATGGACAATGCACTGTCAGACATAACAGTTAATCTATGATACATTAATAGTTGGTATTTTTGTGAGTAATGATGTGCAAATTTTCAAGTATTCTCAGATCAAAAAGTGAGGACCTGGTCTTCAGTCTGTATCCAACCACTCTGTGTTGTGACTACCCTTCTCTTTCTGAGATGTGGTGATGATTACTTCTGGTCACCCTTCTGATCTCTCCTTTACAGAGAGCACTGCAGCACCAGCTCTGGTGAAGTATTTTCTTGTTTCTCCCAGGACAACCCAGGTGCACAGCAGTAGCCTCATAAAACAGTCTTTGTCATCCTGTTACCAGCTGTAGCTGTAGGTTTGTAACTTGATCTCCTATGGAGAAACCTGAGGCAGAAGTATTACAGAAGATCCCAGTAGTGTCTTCAATCCAAGTAGTGCAGCACAGAATCTGGATTTTAATTACTTAGATAGCATAAGAGTTGAAAGCCCCCTCAATGTGCAGTGGTTCTAAAACTTGTTTCCTTATTTCCAGATCATACGAGTCCTCTGGTGGTACTATTTCTCCAAACTCATTGAGTTCATGGATACCTTCTTTTTCATTTTGAGGAAAAATAATCATCAGATCACTGTTCTGCATGTCTACCACCATGCAACAATGCTGAACATCTGGTGGTTTGTTATGAACTGGGTGCCTTGTGGTCACTGTAAGTACTGGGTTATGGTGGGGGAGCATCTGCAGCAAGGTCTTTGTTTGGGTGGTCTTTTGATCAAACATCTTTGGTACCTACAGCTGTAGGATTTGTTCTGAACCATATTAAGCTGCTTTGCTGAATTGCAACTATTGTAGGTGGTTGCAGGAATTAAGCTGCCAGCACAGCCTCTAGGAAAGGAATGTCTATGTAGTTTGAAGAATTTGTGTGGCAGTGTGACATTTAGCAGGTGCAGTAGCCCAGGTCAGATACCCATCAACCTTGCTTTCTCTATTTCTGCTGTAGTTACAGACCCTCTAATGAAACAATACTCTTTTCCAAGTCAAGCCAGAAGCTTGTTTCAGCTGTAAGACAGCTAAGAGTGACTCTTATCCTTGTATCTGTAAAGTTCACTTGAGATATGACTTTCTTAATTTAATCTCATTATACCACTAGCCATAACAAATGATTTCTATTAAAATCATGTCCCCTGAGCACTAATGAACATGAACAAATGAATCTTAAGTGGAAGATTTCCATGTCTCTCTTGTCTAAATCCTGCTAACCTTTGGCAATCTGGCTTTGATTCTTGACTTTCATTGCATTTAGCTGGCATCTAGTTTCCTAACTGCATTAGCATGGCTTAGTTGTGGTTCAGATGTGCAGCTTATAGATACTGGCTTTGTTGCACACTCCATTCAAGAGAAACCTTTTCAAACCCAGTGGATGTAAACTACTGGCAGTGCAGACCAAGAGCATATATTCCTCAGGAGTCTGCTCTCTGAGACAAACAACATAGAAACTCGTATTTGTTTTGTGTTGTCACCACAACAGTGAGTAATACTGAACTTACAAAAAGTCTGCATCTGGAAACACATTCTCCTCCAAAGAAGTCAATCCCTGTCCATACAGCAGTCAAAACAGCATGTGCTTAGAATCGCTCTTGTGCTCGTGTGGTCTTGAAAACACTTTTGTGCTATTTCTAGTCATGTGTTTTTCTTCTTCCAAGCTTTATGTTCTGTTGTGTCATCACAGTTCTATGCAGTTCGGTGTTAAGCTAAAAGTTTCTTTAATGACTAAAGGTGCTGTAAACAAGGACAAATAAAGTAGCTAACATGCAGTTTCTGAAGGTATCTGAAGCTTTTGGTTGTAAATGACAAAATTGGCTCCTACCTGGAAGGAGGTGAAATCAACCTAGAAGTAGATGGGTGAAGCTATTTGATTGTTTGGTATGTTAGCATTCCTCCTTTTAATCAGCTTCCTCAGTTCCCTTGAGAAACCACAGTGTAGCTGTGATAAAGAGTAACTTGAGGAAACAAAACCAGAAGGCTGGTGTAAAGCACAAAGCTGCAAAGCAGCTCAGCTGCTCCACTGGGTGAGCAGAATAAAAAACAGGGTAAAAAAAACCCCCAAACCTCTTGCTTTTCTTCTGTGAGAAATCGTATTTTAAATAGAGACATTTTGAAGTTGTTATTTTTGTAGGTTCCATGAAACAGCATGTTCCTTCCTGGTAATGCAGCGTACTTTTCTTTATCCCTTGCCCTTTTTTTAGCTTACTTTGGTGCCACACTGAACAGCTTTATCCATGTCCTGATGTACTCCTACTACGGATTGTCCGCTGTTCCAGCAATGCGTCCTTATCTGTGGTGGAAGAAGTACATCACTCAGGGGCAGCTGGTAAGCGATTTGCTTTTCAGTGCTTCAGGAGGCTCTTGTATTCGTGAGGAGGTCCTCTTGTCTTTACCGAGTTAGGAAATTTTGGCAGGGGATAGAAGAAGGGAGAATGAGAGCTAGTACCTTCTACATCTTGTAGTGCCTACATCACCTTAGAAATCCAGCTTCTACCTGTCCATTTGCTCTGTTTTCAGGACAGTGGGCAGCTGGGGACTGGTGGGATACATGAATCAGTGCTGAGGTCTGTGGGATCTTTCTGCACCTCACCATGTTGTGTGGCTAGATGTATTTGGGAGTTGCAGTGCTGGGATTTCTGGGACTCAGTAGCCGGGCAGGAGGCTTTTCTTCCAAGCCCTCTTGAGCTAGCCTGCTCTTCCCTGTGCTTGCTTGGTCAGGCGGGGACAGACCAGAAACCAAGTGCAATGCCGTCCCTAGCTAACAAGACCCATTCTAGTCCTGTGGGACAATGCCTTTTCTGTCCTACTTTTGCATGCAATTGCAAATGGTTTATTAAAAACTATTCAATATTTCTGCTCTCTTTCTGCACTTTAAATGGGCAGATGTTTTCCCTTGTAATTCTATGTTGGACTCCCTGTATCTGCATTGTTTCTAGTGTGTGCGGTGATGAAGCCTGACTGCCCTGTGCTGGAGCTGATAAGAGCAGTGACATTAAGTAATACAGCACATGCTGTAGTGATACTGCACGAGAACTGGGTTTCAATGTGTACAACATGTCAGAACAGCACAAGGAAATGTTCATGAGTGTTTTGTCTTCCCCATTTCGTAGGGGGGAAACTGAAACCTAGTTATAAATTATTTTTTTAATCTTCTTCCCCTCCCCCCCAGGACCGTCTCAGAGGAATAGTTTTAATAACATTTGCTGGTGATGATTAATAACATTTACCGCCAGCAATTCACAGTGTTGATTCTCAACATGTTTTTCCTTCCTGAAGGATGGCTAAGTATTGTAGCTGTGGGCTCATTATTTTCATGGAAGGCATGGGGGGTTGCTTTGGTTTGAGGTTTGTTTTTGTTTTTCCTTCCAGATTTAGGCTCTATTCATCCTGATTGTTCAAGTGCTACAGAGTGCAGTGTCTCAGTGCTTCAGTTGCTCCCCTGGCTATTGTCATAGCTGCTTTCACTTCCTTGCCTGCTCTGCATGCATAGCTGTTGGGGCAGCAAAATAGCTGAGCAGAACAAACAGTCTTTCCCTTTTTAAATAAACATTCCCAAATCTGGTAGCCTTCATGTGAGGATGAATTTTCCCTAAGGCCCTCTGCAGCACATAACTCTGTTTTCCCAAAAGAGATAATTAAAGATAATTGGACCCTGATCCTCCTCCCTGACTCCCCAGCTTCCCTGCAGCCTTTACCCAAAAATTCTTCCACTGGAGCCATATGTTAGCCAGCTCCTGTCTGTGGGAAGGATTGCAGGGGTCTCCGTGTAGACCGAGTGACTCCAGATCTTCTGCAGCTGAAGCAGTGAGATGCAGATCTACTCCATTAGGATGGTAGGGTCAAATCCCAGTGAACTCTCACTAGGAAGAAGGTGGTCTTTCTTCCTTGGGACATTTATATATCAATTCTTCATGGGTTACTCTAATGTTCTAAAATGGAAAAATACAAATAAACATGCTTAACAGGATACCACAATCTGAATGTCTGCTAACTCAAGTTCATGGAGAAAATACTTGCCAAACACACAATACTGCATTTTTTTTTCACTTGTTTTGGAAATAACTATTGAGATTTTGGTCACTAATGGTTTTTTTCTTCCTTCCATTAATGTGCTCTATTTCTCATATTTTTGTTTTCTCTTCCCAGATTCAGTTTGTCTTGACAATCTTCCAGACCAGCTGTGGTGTTGTTTGGCCATGTGCATTTCCTCAGGGGTGGCTGTATTTTCAGATTTCTTATATGATTTCTTTGATTATCCTCTTCACAAATTTCTATATTCAGGTAAAAGTAACAGTCATCAACTCTTTCTAGCATTCTGCTGGTTGTATCTCACTGGAAAGCTGTTACAGAAAGATATGCTTGAAATGCCCTTTTGCTATCCTTCACTAATATGCATGTGTTCCTAGAGGACCACACTTGTTGATCTACCCTCTGCTTTCAAATCTTCTGATGTTTTGTACCTATAATTCAGAATGCTTAATAATTTTAGTAAGCCAGAGTGACCAAAAAGAAAAGACTTACTATTGCAATTTTAACTGCAGGTAAGGGAGAGGAAGAGCTTTATATAAGAAACAGCTTTCCAGTCTGAAATAAACCAGCAGCATGTGAACCTGTGAAGCACCAGAAGGAATTGTTCATTTTTGCTTTTACAAGGGGAAGTGCTTGTTTTATATCCAGGGAAACTTCCTAACCTCACAACATGGAGAAATCTGGATTTGGTTCACTTTTACTGGCATTTGCTTGTATTTTCATATGGAAAATCAGTGAGTTTAGTTGTGTTTCTACAGAGCTGATTTCACATTTGAACAGATGCAGACTTGGTATGTGTTGTTCTGAGCAGTTCATAACTGGGCCCTGTACAAAGATGTACTACTGTCTGCAGAAAATCAAACCAACACAGCTTGCTGCCCCCAAACAAGCAAACTCTGTTACATGTTTCAGTTGTTATTTGAGAGATTTGGGCATTTTGGTTCTGGTGAAAATGATTCATGGGGGGAAACACAGCAGGCTTCCCAATCTGTTTTTCTGGTATTTCTTAAAATCAGTCCCATGATTTCTATCACTTGCTCCATATGAACATGCTAGTTAAACATTGTAGTATATTCCAGATATTATTTGATTTTCTTTGTCAATTTTGCTCATATTTTAACTTTTAACCATTTAAATTCCTTTCACGCAGAAATTTGGGGAAATGTGCTTTAGTCAGGCAGCTGAGCCACTTTGAAAAAAATTAATGTATATTTTTTTACTGTCTGCAATTTTTTTAGACAGTCTGCCTGATCCTGTTAGTTTTTGATTCTTGTGTTAGCCAGTGGAAATTCCCTTTACATTTCCATCTCTGAACTTCCCTCACTGTTATTGTTTGCCTACCTCTTGTTCTGGCTTTGTTTAGGTACTGTCACTTGCAGTGCCTCAAACTTCCTTCCTCACGTGTTGTTCTGAGTATATTCTTATGCCATAGTCTGCTCATAAAATCGCTTCCCTTGTTTCTAATTTACTATTAACGTAACACTACCGTCATACTGCCAAGCCTTTTTCTTTTCAAGTGAACTACTCCTCTCGCTGTGATGAATGAAAGGTGTAGTATAGTCTCATACACAAAAAGTGGTAGAGCTTGTCAGACTCTTACCACCAGCATAAGGTCTTTGAAAATGATGAATGCAAGTTTACTTCTGTGTTTCTAGAGTTACTGAGAGGAAGTGGTTATTTATATCTAATTAAGCAAAACCATGTGTCTTTCCATGTATTCTAGACTTACAACAAGAAGGCATCCTCGAGGAGGAAAGAGTATCAGAATGGCTCCACGGCCATTGCGAACGGGTACACAAACAGCTTTTCTTCCCCTGAGAACAATGTGAAACAAAGGAAACAAAGGAAGGATTGAAGACCAAACTGAAAAACCATTTTGATAACCCCAACAACAAAATCATCTGATTGTAAGCACAATGAGAGTTGTGCACTAATACTCTAATGGCTACTGTAACTATTCCTGCCTAGAATAGTGTGATTTATGTAGGACTTAACCAGTGCAAACACCCTAGAAACTGTATACAGAACATAAAAGTAGGTTAAAGTTTAAAAATAATTCTGGGCTGTCACTGACCCTGCTATAGACTGTGGAAGGGAGTATTATCATATTATCCGACACTGCTGTTGCCTTACTAGTCAATATGATAGGTGCTGAATTATGATTCACAATTTGAAAACACTGTAATCTAAACTTCCATTTTTTTAACTATAGATCATGCATGTGATTGTAGAGGTAATTTGTATGATGCTGGTTTCAGTAGATAAACACACATGCCTTAAATTAAAAAGCAGGGCCCAAAGCTTATTACTGGTTTAAAAATTAGGGTATGTTTCAACTTTTCAGTTGATTGACTTTTTATTAAAAAGTCATTTAGAAGAATCCATTGATCATTTTACTGTTCTGTATGTGATACACGATGCTACGTATCTCTTACTCGATACAGTGAAATTGGAAATGGCACGTTTAGTTTTGTATATTTGGCTTTAATTGACTCAACAGTCACAAAACAGATGGAAAAGTTATTTTACCTTTTTAATAGATCTTATTTTTTTATTTGAAGTACGTCACTAATGTAAAAGTAATTGGCGCTTACACAGTCGAGTAAGATTTAAATATTGTCTCTAAAGTTTAGAGCATATACAGGGTGGACCCATCTATTCTTTTTACTTTTTTTCTTTTTTTTTTTCCTTTCATATTTCTGAGAATTCTTAAATGCTAAATGAAGAGTGGTTTTTAATATGAAACTAGCAGTTTCAAGTGTTACTACCATAGCCATATCCACATTTTAGGAGCTACTGTTTAAGTCTGTGACATATCCAAAAGCGTATTTAAAAGTGGAGCCAGAAAGATGCTTTTCTGAATGAATTGTCTGTATTTAAGTTGGTATCTGAACTGTTCTTCATGTAGCATACATTCACTTTCAAAATGTGCCTAACACAAAGATGGTTTTTTTTCCCAAACAAGCAAGTTTAAACAGTTTAAGTCATAGCTAATGTTTTTTAAATGTTACTGAAATGTGCTGGAAATGTCTGTTTCTGTAATGTGAGTTGTGTATATCACTGGTAATGTTTTGGCTTGTTATCTAAGGATTTGGTTTGAGTGCTGGTTAAAGATACTCCTTCTTGTAAAATCCTGTCTTGCACATATGAGGAGTCAGTTGCAAAGCCAGTATCTGTTGGTGATGTTCTGGTATCTGCCATGGTAGAGTCCAGTAAGCTCTGAAAAATTGAATTGTGCAAGACATTCTGCTGGTCATTGCTCAAGTTTAGCAATTTGTTTTTTTGATATTTATATAAATGCCAGTTTTAACACGTTTAATTGTTTTTAAATCTTTTTAAAAATTTTTGCACATCTCTTAAGGAATTAATAAGTTCTCTTACTAGCCTTGTGGGTTTTCATTCCTTGTTTTGAAGGAGACAGTGTCTGTTATGTTTACATTATCAAACCTTGTGCGTGTGTCTTCATTTCTAGGTACTGGTTTGCAGAGTCTTTACATAGCTCAGTACAGCAGCTATAAGGTTCAAAATAGGCTGTCTAAATGTGCTAGAAATAAACCCTTGGCTCATCTGAATATACTTCATTGTTAATGTTTGACATGGTTTAATCATTAAAACACTTTTGATGATCTCTGCCTGAATTCTGTGGGTTTGTACGGATTTAATGCGTTGCCCCATCGTGTGTCAGGCCAAGGGGGAGCCACCATGATGGAAGAACAGCTGAAGATACTCAGAGACATTTAGCATACCAGAGATTTGGCAACAAATTCTTTACAGAAACCTTTGGCTGTTACTAAGCACTGTTCCCTTGCCTGGCTGTAGCAATACTGGTCAGTGTGATGGATTTAAGTCCCGCTGGGATTACTGACTCACTGAATGCAGAGCAGCCCCAATAGCTCGAGATGATGAGTGCCAGAAGCAAAGCTTAATGTGACTGAGAGGGACTTTCTGCCTTAGCTGTCCTGTCTATAAAATGGGGATAATACCTCTGTCCAGAATGGGAGCAGTTTTGCAATTCCCTTTTAGCTCCCTTGCCCTTAGGTGATTGTTTTGGAACCCTCTCTGATTTGAGTGTTTAATCAGTACATTGCAACAACCCCAGATAGGCTGGTGATAGACTTGGTAAAACAGAGCTACTTACTTAGCTGTCTTCTCACTTGCAGGCTCTTAACACAAAAAACCTAGACCAGGGAAATGGGTTTACACTTCGTGTGAAAGGTTCAGAGGTTTCACGCTATGTTGGTCTCCTCTGGGAGCTTG
Organism: Dryoscopus gambensis; assembly: GCA_013389985.1. Taxonomy (NCBI): domain Eukaryota; kingdom Metazoa; phylum Chordata; class Aves; order Passeriformes; family Malaconotidae; genus Dryoscopus; species Dryoscopus gambensis. The sequence continues at coordinate 74,292 of WEIT01035547.1, forward strand.
CTCTGAATGCCTGAGGTGGTTGCTAAGACAGTTTCCTCTCCTTCACATGCCAATTCAGCTGTGAAATTGAGTGTGTTTCTAAGCAAGGCTCAGTAAGGCGCAGTTCTTTGGCTGTTAAGCCAAATCTACAGGACATACCTAGAAGGCAGAAACCACAGCACCAACCTGGCTTCCCCATGTGAGCCAGCAGAGATGGGGCTGCTGCACTGCAAACCTTGCTTTCAAGGTTAATGGCACGTGGTAACAAAACCCAGTGACTTTGTCCGAAAGTGGCAGGAGATGTGACCTTGGGAACATCAGTAGTGTCCACACCTGTGTGGCAAAAACTGTGGCTCCTGGGTTGTCTTCTGCAGTCTCAGCCGCAACTGAAAACTGTCTGAGAGCTGGATGGGTTAGATCAGACATCATCTTGCCATAACTGATGGACCAAAGCAGGAGCCTTGGGTGTGCCCACCTGGCTCAGCTTCCAGTGCATTATCTGACCTGGGGCAAGTAACAGCCTTTGGATTGCCTCAATTCCTTGATCACTTCCTTTTCCTGATAGCTGTGATTGGTGCTTGGGACTGTGAGAGAATCCTCAGAAAGGACTCTTTGTGTTGTAAAGGCAGGACAGGTGAAAAAAGACTAATTGCTGCCAACAGGATGGAGAGGTTTCAAAGGTGGCTGAGGAGAATGAGACAGTTCAGTAACTGTTTGCAGAGAGAATGACCAAGCTGCAAACCATTAGGTTAAGATCTTGTGCAGTTCATGAGCTGACCAAATCCCTCCGTGCACTCAGGCTCTACAGCCTGAGTGATGGAGAGAAATGTTAAGCTTTTTTTCAGCTGTGAATGGGATATATAAGCTCAAATGCCAGAAAGCAGCTTTTTTAGGGTGGTCCTGGTGTAAAAACCCTGAGTGCTGGGTCATGGATGTGCAAGCCACCCCTGGGACTGGGATCACTCAGGAACTGGGATTCCTGAGTCGGCAGGGAGAGGAAAAGCAGAGAACAATTCTGGAAATCTTTGTGGTTGATTGTGTATTTTACTTGATGCAAGAGAGATCCTAAGTAAGTGGTGGAGCTTATGATAGGACTTATATCCCCAGAACTGGGGTAACAAAAGCCCCAAACCTCATATAGAGCAGTTCTGGGGGTTACCTCTGCCTTTGGTAACTGGTTAAGTTGATAAAATGTGTGTTTCTTGTATGAGACTGGAATGTATATTGTTAAAACATATGCATTATTCAAAAAAAAGAGAGATAAAAGTAAGATGGATGCTGAAGAGCAGTATAAATAAACTTGGAAGCCAAATTACTTGAACTGTGTGGGTTCTGCAGGGAATCCCTTTGAGGCATTGCAGGAAATGATGAAATACAGATATGAGATCTGTTAGAGAAATGCTGCTCCGAGTTGTATTGGTACAGAGGATTAATTTACATTGTCACTGTCATCCTCTTGCCAAGAATTACTGCACCAACAAAAGTGATTAGTTGTAATCATCAGGATGTTTCACAAACTGATTTATAAAGCAAACTTTGATTCAATTTTCAACTTTTAATCCATTTATTTTAAACAGAAGGATATACAAAACAAGGTCCATATGTTTCTCAATTTCAGTAGAGCACATTCGGTATGAGCAGGGAAAGCTGGAGTCCCCAGGGCCTCCCATGACATGACAGTAGCAGAAGTATTAGTTTTTAAGTCGAAGGTATTAAAATAATCTTCAACAGAGAGGAGGAAAAAGAGCAACAAAGGTCCAGTTAAAAAAAAAAAAAGTGTATTATGTTTAAATCAGTCAAACTGGCATGTGGAGAAGGAGGAAAGAGACTTGCGTGTCTTGTATTTCAATGATATATAATGTAGATATTGTATTTTCTATAGCAGGAATGTAAAAAGTCTCTGGTAGATGGTAGATTTCATAGTCTGATTTCAGTATTATGACAGGTTTCAGAATAAAAGGGAAGAGTAAGTACAAGGGAGTAAAAAGAAAATGGGAGAAAATGTAGCACAGCTTTTCGGGAAGTAATTACATCTGATTGACCTATACTGGTTTTTAAGAAAAAAAAATACTGCGTAGACAAAGGAAATACATCTTCCATCCCTCTGGAATAGGTAGTATTTTTAATCTTGGAAATTATTATGTAAACTAGAGGGCGTGGTGACCAGCAACAGGATCCATGGATAAGCAAGGTCAAACTGATGAGCAGATGATTTGTCTCAATGCTTTCAGCAGGAACAGAGCCCATTAATAATGTTTTAGGAGAGACCCTGGTGTAAAAAACAGGACCATTTGCAGCAACATTTGGAGATGACAACATCAGAAAGTACTGTCAGTGCCAGGGAAGACTACATCTCCTACAGCAACTACCTTGATGACTGGAGTAAGAAATGGGATTACTGTTAATCCCCTTTAGGCACCAGTAACAGAATTTCAGCTGTTTCCATGGGAGTTCTAGTTGGACATGACTGAAGAGGAGAGAAGGAGAGATATATTGCAAATCATCTCTTCAGCAACTTAGAGCTGCTACTATGAAAAAAAATGGGGGGAAAACCTCTTATTTGCTAATAGGTCCAATTTTAGTAGGAGGAATGTGCTAGTGTGAGAGGATGAGGCTCTGATGGGACTTCCTTTTGATGAATACAGCAGCTCTCAAGAAAACTGATTTTAAAAGATCTGCTGTACAGAAGACTTACTGGGATGGTCAGAGAAATGGAGAAGTCCTGCAAAACAGATATAACAAGACCAACGTTGAAAAGGAGTGTAACCACAGGCAAACAGACATCACAACTCTAGATTCAAATTTTCATGAAGGAAAACGAGCTATTTTAGGTGCCTGACGCAAATCAAATGGGTACAAGCTATCCAAGAGTCTTCCTAGGCTAGAAATAGGGAGAGTGCCTTTGTTAGTGGAGTCTGGCTCTGGAGCATTTTTCCCATAAGAGTAGTGTGAAGGTCTGGGGGATTGCTTGAAGATGGGGCACTGGCCACTTTAAAGCTGGTAAGACCAGAGCATGGGACTCTGCGGTGTGCTGCTCTGCATTCTCGCAAAAAGCAGCTGTCGGTGCCTCTGTGAAAGTCTGTCTAAGAAAGGGCAAAACACTGCCCAGCAGACAGAGTAATGATGACAAAATTGTGAGAAACAGCCCTGCAGACACCAGGGTGGGAAAGGAAGGAGGGGGAGGAGGTGATGCTGGAGCAGATTCCCCTGCAGCGTGTGGAGAAGCCCATGGCAAAGCAGATACCCACACTGCAGCCCATGGGGAACCATGTGGTAGAGCAGGTAGACATGCCCTGAAGGAACTGCAGCCTGTGGAGAGCCCATGCTGCGAGTTTGTCCTGAGGGTCTTCAGCCCATGGGAAAGACACACACTGCAACGTGACTAGGGAGAAGGAGAGAGGAGCTGCTATGGGCTGACCACAACCACCCCCACACCACTTGGAGTATGGAATAGGTAGAGGGGGTGGAAATGAAGGAGTGAAACAGCCTTGAAAGAAGGGGGTAAGGAGAAGGTGTTTTAGTTTTTCCTTTGTGTCTCACCATTCAACTCTATTTTAATTGGAAATAAATTATTTTTCCCAGAATCCATTTTGGCCATAATCATTATTGCTGAGTGACCTTCCTGTCTTTATCTCAAACCTCAAGCTTTTCATCTTATTTCCACCCCCAATCCTGTTGAGGAGGGGGAGAGAGAGCTGGGTGGGCGTCTGGCAGGTGGCCAAGGTCACTCCACACCACATGGGCGCTTTGTCCTCTTGCAAATCAGCAGGTCAGGCAGAAGGCAGCTTCCTTGATCATAGGGAAGATCTTCCAAAAGCCACGAGGTACCAGGCACCAGAAAGTCTGAAGGCCATCATGGTACAGCTGGAAGTCTTGTAGTCTGGGAAAACATGCTCCCTAGAGTGAACCAATTGCTTTGCTTCTGTTTTTTGTTTGTTTGTTTCGTTTTTTAAATTTTTATTCTTTTTTCCAGATCTAATACATGTTAAAGCAACACCTTTTCCAGGAATCAGGCCCATAATTCTTGGAAAGTTTTTAAAGGCAGTGGAGGAACCTCCGGTTTGCTGATGGAAGGTACTGCAGTGGCACGACATGTGAAGGAAGCCTGGGTTTGGAAGAAAGGCCCTGAATTTCCTCATAAAAGGAATTGCCTCACACCCTTCAGAGGCAGCTGAAGCTCCAGCTCAAACAGGGATGGTCCGGCCACGTGACAAAAAGAAATGCAAAATTGTACTCATTGTCACATTTCATTTGGGAGCAGGTGAAACTTCAGGTGAACTGAATCTGTTGACATAAAAATGCAGTCCCACAGGGTTGTTTACGCCTGTGCGTTTGCTGCTCCTGTGCTGGTGTAATGGGGAATGCACAACCCCTGTGGCATAACTGCACTTGTACTGCCTGAGACTTGTCTAAGTGGATACTAACAGTGTTTCCACTAGGATTAGCCAGCACCAGAGGTAATTTTATGTGGTGATAAACTACTACTAGTATTGTGGTATTTGTGTAAATGATTAGACACACGGGGTCTCATCCCATTTAGCAAGCAGGAGCCATATCTTTATCAGCTGTTCTGTCTGCCACTGGAAGCCAAATGTTTACTAAATGCTACTAATTTTATTTTACCAGCTGTTGTAGGAAATCAGAATTTCAGCTCACCTATCAGAAATAGGAGCTTTATGAAAAAAGAAAAAGAAAAGAAAAGAAAAGAAAAGAAAAGAAAAGAAAAGAAAAGAAAAGAAAAGAAAAGAAAAGAAAAGAAAAGAAAAAAGAAAAATAAATCTGTAACCTTGTAGTTATCTAAGTGCCTTGCTTCTATTAAAATCAATGGCATCTCAAAGCTTCAGGGCCTTTCTAAGTCTAACACCTTTCTGTATATTTAGAAAGGATCGCCTCTCTGAAAGATCTTCTGTTAATTTATCAAGTTGCTTTGTTTCCCACAGCACTTGGGGTTGGAAGGGAGTGTGAGACTAGCTCTTGGTGTGCTGGGCTATTAGGGATTTGAGACATCTTTGATGCAAATGCACTTTTGCTCAGTAGAATAGTGATGAGTTTGGCAAAAAGACCAGGAAATACATCCCATGCATATAGATCGCATAACTATTATCAACTAACTGTTATCAGCTGTGTTTCCTTTTAAAATTGCACAGATTTCTGCAAATCATCATGAAAAAGACCCTTCTGTCCTCAGAAGTTTAAATAATAAGCTAAGAAGTAGTCTTTACATCTGACTCTGGTTTCCATGCTAAGTAGACATGAGAAATTGCTGCCCAGTCCCACTGTTATAAAGTAGGTTTTTAAATGAGTGGGAACTCCTGAAACCAGACCGGACGATTTGGTGGTGCATGCTCTGCTTGGTTTCTCAGCATTTTTGCAATATGCAGTACTTGCCAAAAGTTTCCTTGCAACATAGGAAAATGGGAATCATTACCAACTAACACGCTCTTGGTCAGAAAGGGGCAACATACAAGGTTTCAGCAACCTCCAAAACTATGGGGCCAACTACCTGGCTCCACTGTCCAAGCACTTAGAAAAAAAAAATATAGTCAATGTGAGATTTTACTTTTTGAAGTAGAAGTAAAAAAGTCCCAAAAACAACTGGACAAATACCCACCCCCAGCCTCTCAAAACCAAACCCCATCCATATCATCTTACCAGAATAATACTAAAACTGAACAAACAAAAACCTCAAACACAACTTTGTTCAGTTTTGTCTTCAGGCCTCAAAATTTGAGAGAGCAGATCTAAGCAGCATCTGCAGAGGTGTTTTACCTCTTATGCAGATGATTTTAAGAAGGTTTAAGTATGGTGTAAGCAAGCACTGGGGTTTTAACCCAAGTCCTCCAATAGTCAGGTCTGGTTAAACCCAAGGCTGGTGTCAGCCTGGCTGGCTGAGAGGGGGCAGTGGAGGAGGTGGCTGCGGGACCCGGTAGGTAGGGGAGCACCCAGGGCCAGAAGCGGGGTATGGGGGATGCCCGGGGGCTGCGCACCCGAGGGGCTGCGCTGTGAGCCGATGCCCTCTCCTGGCGGCACCTGTGAGGGGACAGCTGGGGACACGCTGCTGCTCCTGCACCCCGGAACCAGGAGGATTTCATAGAAAGATACAGCTGACACCAGTGACGAAGTATGCCAGCATTTAGTACAGGCAAGGATAGCAGATCAGTATTTCTATAGTGATACAGATTTCACAGCCAGAGACTTTTCCCTTGCAATTGCACTGTAGTACATTCGTTGAAGACCATGTTTAGCCCCTTCTTAAAAGAGGAGGACTGGGCAGAGAGTTAAGTGCTAAATAAACAGAGCTCCTGACCTGTATTGGAAGCATCTGCTCAGTAGTTCCTGGTAGTAGTACAGATGATCAGACTATAATTGCTTTTGAATATGACATACAAGAATAAACTACTGTGTTGTCTTTTATTTCACTGTTGCAAAGACTTTGTAATCAAGAGCATTTCCTAGTGTGGGAACAGGGATCATAAAGGGACAGGAGATTAAAAGCAAACATATCCTACATTATGGCTTTTATGATGCACCTGACCTTGCTTGCACAAATAACCTTGGGAACTCTGGCTTTCATGGAAAAGCGGGAGTTTTGTTTTGTTTTAAATTATCAGAATACTGATCTGTGCATCCTGATACCCAGGAATATTTCAGAGCATTTTATAGGTGAAATTTATGTGTTTAAGCAGGGAAGAAGAAAAAAGAAGAAATTCATTAAACTCAGCTCAAATCTCAAATCAAATGTATTCTCTCATTAAAGCTTAGCCTGTAATGGTTTTTAACATAATACATCACCAGCTGTCCAGCACATACAAGTGATTGGTAATGATTTATAGCACTCAGTATTTGTCATGCTCTATACCAGATAAATTTAGGTGAGCAAACCCCAAAATAACTGGGCTTGGAAGAAGACCATGAAGGGTGGTGCTAGAACAGCAGCTTCTCTGTATTACAGAAGACAGTATCCTCCCTGCCCTGACACCTCAGTAACAGGAGGCTAGTTTGTAAAAAATGAGGAAACAGTTCAGAGGAAAATATATACAAGAAGCAGAAAACACACAAAATGCCAGGAAAAAAAGCTAATGAAGAGAGAGACTCTAGCAGGCAAGAAAGAAGGATGCCCTCATGGCGGTTTTGAGAAGAGGGACAGGAAGAGAAACTGGAGAGTATCAACTGAATTGCTCTCATTTTCAGCAAGGCAAGGGAGATTATGCACAGATGAGAACACGATACCAGATCAGTTTTCTGACTGGCTGCAATTACTGTCTCTCTCAGCAGTAGGTGTTTGATGAACACCCAAAACCTCTGGAGAGCAGCCACGGCTTGGCCTCAAAGCAAGGGTAGCTTTCCCTCAAGCAGCATTAAGAAATGGGTTCCCTGTCTTTACTCCTTTCTTCCTTTGGCCTTATGTTGGAAGACCACGGTCCCCATCTAGGCATGGATTTGCTTCTCCTGATGTCAGCCTGGGCGTGCTGATTGCCAGGTCTGCTGGCCACCACACTGTGCCTCCTCCTCTTGTCTGCACAGAAACCTGGGGCTGCCCTTCCACCACATATGGTGATGTCGCTGTTTGCTACAAGCACCTTCTGGACTGGGCTACCTGATCATGTTTCTTTTTACTGGGAGCTCCTCTGCATTTCATAGCCCTTGTCACCAGTCTTCATGGCTCCTGCTGAGCAGAATCATTTAAAGTACCTGTAGAGGGAGAAGTAGGTCAGCATCGGAGAAGATCTTCGTGGCCAGGTTAACTCTTTACGCCTTTAAGGTGGTGCAGCTTTGTGGGTTGTGTGGGAACACCTCTCTCCTGGCACCTGGCCTCTGTCCTGGGCAGTCGGAGCTCAGCACAAGCTGAGACCAATCCTTCAGGAAAATCAAAATACAGTGCAGTATGAGGGCAATGGAAGAGGAAGGAAAATGGTTGCTGGGCTTCCACCTCCCCTCATTCCCACTGATCTTCCTGGGTCCATCCTCAGCACTACGCTGTGCTGCATTATCCCCTGAGGAAGTGAAGATGGCCAGTGTCTGGGAACAAGATTTCAGTGTCTCTCCTCGCTGATGCTCCTGCAGCAATGTACTGTCCCTTCAGATGCTCTTACTGCATTGGTTTGGAAACGTCCCTGGGAACCCTCCCCCAGGGAATATCATATCCATTGCCTGAACACCAGGTGTCACTGAGGCCCTAAGATAACATTTCCTTGCTTTTTATTTCACCTGGTATTTTTCAGTTATTTTGTTGAAAATATCATGGGTTTTTTCCCTATGGAAAAAATACATCTCTATTTCTGTGAAAGTGATTTATAAAAAACACAACACAAAAATACTCTCCCACAAGCAGTACTGAAACATAACTTAAAAGAGAACACACAGCCTTAAGTGTCCAGAAGCCTGCTTGACGTTTGTCATACTAAAGCAGCCATCTATAAAAGCAAGCCTTGTCCCAGCAGCGGCTGAAAGAGCAAATCACTTCAGTGAAGGAACTTTTTCTCAGAATAATGACCAGAAACATATTTATGATTGGACCAGAAGTGCACTTTTGTTGCAGAATTGTAATAACTTTGCTGACAGTTGAGATGCAGGAGCCTCTCAAGGGAAAGGTTATACCTTAATCATTCATGGTATAATGTGAAGAAACCAGGCCATGAGACTGAATATGTTCTAAAAACAATGTAATCTGGTGGAGAAATGAAGATGTCTGCAAGATGCAAAATTAGAGGACACTCTGACTTGACTGTTTTGTCCTTTGAAACTGAAGATCCCAGATCAAATCCTGACTGGGTCTTCAGGAGTGTAAGAACTGAATATGTTAAGGTAGCACCCCAGGTTTAACTTTCAGTTGAGTGAGGCTGTGTATTCTGCCCACCAATGTTCAGTAAGGGTGACCTTTTTTACTGACTCCACTGGGCTTTTAGGCAATTTGAGATATCTGGAAGCAGCTTGTCTGTGCCCAAGGTGTCTGAAGTCTTTCAGTTATCCTCACTTTTCAAGGATGCCTGTTGGCAAAGCACCTGTGTTTCTGGGTCCTCTGTCTGCCAGAGAGCATTGAGATTCAGGAAGCTGCAGTGTAAAGATGGGGACACCTCACTGCTGTTCTCAGCTGCCTGAGGGTGATAAGGAGGAGGACAAGCAGAGTCTTCTTGGTAGGGCACAGAAGAAGACCCACAGGTGCAATGAAAGGACAAATGCATAAGTTGCAGCAAAGGAAATTCAAATTAAATGTATGGAAAAAAATCCTTCACAATGAGAGGAAAGACTGACACAGGCTTTCTAGGGAGACTGATCTCCATCCTTGGAGATCACCGTTCAACTGGTCAGTCCCTGAGCATCTCACTGTAACTTTGAAGTTAGCCTTGTTGTGAGGTAGGTGCTCTCCAGAGGGACCCTTTATCCCAAATTATTCTGTGATTGTGGCAGTGCAGAGACACAGAGGAGACAGACATCTGAGATGTAGTTCACAAAGGCGAAGCAACTGTAACAAATTCACTACTCTGAAAAAGTGGAATGGAGTGCCTTGGACTCAGCCCAAGCCAAGCATGCCTGAACAGGAGTTGCTGGAGTGGAAGGCTGGTGACAGCTTTGTAGCACATGAACTTTGCATAGATGAGCTCTGAGAGTGACTGAGAGAGAGCCTGGTTTGTAACCAGCACTACTGAACTACCCATTAGTAACCCAGTGGTGCTTATTTGTTCCTCTCTCCTACAAGGATTCAATAGTCAAATAGAGGAACGAGCCTTAAAGAAAGGCAAGTTATAAGGATAAAAGAGAGAACAAAGCTGGAAGAGAAACGTGTTGCACAGTTGGGGATAAGGAGAGAAAATATTGCCAAGGCTTGCAGGTGATACTTTTTGGAATTTGTTTCACCAAGGGAACAGCCTGCTATCTCCTGCTGAGGGAAATAAAGGCATGTATCAACAATATGTTGGTCTTCTTCATCAGTGCTATGTTGGATTGCATCTGGGAGATGGTGTTGCTCTTTGTGACAGGATCATGGCTGATGGGACCGACAGTTCCTTCTGTTACTGATTACACAGTGCGCCAAACCATGCATGTCAACTACTCTTACACTGGCACGCCTCTCAGTGTCCTGACTGTCAATACTTACTGTCTCCAGGCTTTAAGTGGTGCGGAAGACAGCTTTGTTCCTGCCCTGGGACACTTTGTCCTCCTGCTCTGCCAGAGCCCCATGGGAACATTGCTGACTCCATCCTGTAACTGCCTACACGTGGTGAAGCCAAAGACTCCCAAGATCAGGGAGTCCAGGTCACGTTTGGTGGGGTTTTGCCTTTTTTGGGGGGGCTATGTTCTCGTTCTGTCCACAGACAGATCTCTATCAGTTTAATTCTGTTAGGAAAGTAAAAGCACATGAAGGAGGACAAAGAGAAGAAAAAGGCCAGGGGAGGGGGCAGGTTGGGTGCAGTGCGTGTTCACCCATGAGCACAGGGCTTGCAGTGACTCACTGATACAGCAACGCTGAGGCACGGGGAACCTCTCCAACATTTCCAGCTAGAGAGAGCATTTATTGTAGTGAAATGATTCAGTGACCTTAAGAAACAGCCAGAGGCTTTCTCTGGAGACTGCTGGAGAGGCAAAGTAATCTAATAGGTGGGAAACTGCACTGGAGACATTTTTTCTTGGTCTTGCTAATGATCTCAGCATGCACAGCTCATTTCAGCACTCTGAAAATAGTTGGCAAGTTGTTCTTGAGATTTTCCAACCATTTTAGGGCTGGTACTCAGTTACCACTGAAGAGTATAAGAGATATTTTAGCTGTGTAGTGTTAACAGTGTGATTTTTGAGACCTTTTCTAACATAGGTGTCCGTTCTTATTTATTAGAGTCACTACAAACCACTTTCCTCTAACAAAATAAAAATAAAAATAAAAGTTTTTTTTAAAAAATCCACCCTAAAGCAAAACTGGAAAAGCACAGAGTATTTGGGCACGAACTGCACACAGCTTGGAGCAGAAAGAAGCAATTCAGACAAGCAGTCAGTTTAGGTGACTTTTAAGGTTTGTTATTCCCAACTTTACAATTCTGGTACATTTTTAAATTTCATGCAGCTGTGCCAAATATGAAGGCAAAGCACGTGACATGGGAGCTAGTAACATCCAGAACAAGCAGACAGCATCCGTCCACAGAACAATTTCAGCACCTTATATATGTCCCTTTCAAACCTGGGCTTAGGAATTGTTGCTTAAAGTTCCTACACGATTCAAATGGGGATTTGCTCTTTGTGCAGCTCAGGTGACGCAGTGATTCCTGGAGTTATGCTGGAGGACCTGCAGCATCGTGGTGATGGTTCTCTGTTCCATCCCTGTAGAAACTGCTGATTTCTCAATATCCTGAAAGACAGACCAAGTCTTCTGCTGTCTGTAGGCTACAGCAAAGCTCTGGTTTCATACTAAAGCAGAGCCAGTACTCAGAAACGCATGCAGGAAAACGGACAGGGGCAGCTGACTGCCCCACAGCATTTTAGCTGGGGGTACTTATTGAGGCTGTTCAGCCAAGGAAGGGTTCGAAGGTGTCTAGAAGTCTCTTTCCCTGGTGAACTATTTCCACAGTTTGTCGAAGACAGGGACAGAAAATGGACAGGAGCAATGTGTAAGGGCATGTTATGCATCCTGCACCTGCACAAAGCCCTCTCCCATCTTGTCCTCTGTTTTCCCTCTGTGTGTCATAACATGGTGGGTATGATATGAACTATAGACGTTTCTCCCAAATCCAGCCATTTATTTTATTATTTCCCCTAAGAAGTTGTTTGTTCTGAATGAGATGACAGATACAATTTTTTTTTTCCCTTTGAAGAGTTTGCTGAATGGGAGTGAAAGAGGCAGCTTTACATTCCAAGTAGTTTCATGTTTCTTTTTTTTCTGCTGTTATGTGACTAATAGACGCTGTAATCATGGCTGAAAAGTCCCTTTGCACAAGCTCTTTGTATACAGATAAGTGAATTGTACGGCTTAAAAAAAAAAGCCTTGGTGAGTTCAGCTATTTCTGACAGCAGCAGTTTCCACCTCTGGGATGGTCACTCACTAAAGTTACCCAATCCTCACTTTCCACATGTGCCTCAGAGAAGCTTCATGACAAAGTCTTAAGGCCAGTAGCCAGTATTGCCCCTTTTCTTGATATTGCTTTTCTCTATTTTCCTGTAAAAAATCTTCTAGAGATTCATTTCTGTGATTTGACTGCCTTAAGGGATCAATAAATGTTAGAAATTTTGTGCCCAAATATGCACCATAGCATCAAAGTTAGAAGATACCATTTTTATGTCCAAGGTAATTTATAAGAGAATCTCTTGCTTGTATCTACTTAAAAACTTAGATATTTCAAATATTTTACATTTTAAATGAGGAAGAGGAACAGCAAAATTAAGTGTGTAAACAGCAGCTAAGAATGGGAATCACCATTTGCAAAGCCAGAGGACTAAACAGTAGTCAATACATGTGGAAAGGAGAGAGGGTGAAGAGGGGATAGTGGGAATTTGTTTCTGAGCAGGGTGCAGGCAGTGAGCTTTTGAAGAAGATATGAACACTGCTGCCAGTTAGAGCACTAGGACACTATTTTAGCAGCACTCTACAAGTTGTAGTTCTTCATGTGGACCTTTCAGATCAATTTGCTGCCTTTGTCAAGATGAATTGGAGTCATGCACAAACTGTGGAAGGAATGGACAAGAACATCCCGACTTTCTTTGTCTTTCTCATTTTGCAAGAACTTCTGCTTAGCAGCTTTTAAGATAGCTGGGGAGGGGGAAGGGTGTAAAAAGCAATTTTCACTTGTTTATGAACAGCAATTAAAACCAGGAATTTTTGCCACAAAATTAGATGATCCCCAGAGAAACAAGTTGCTAAAAGGCAGCTAGAAGAAAGGCAATTCAGAAAACAGCAGTAAAATTATTTTGGTCTCAGTGCTTTGAAGTGAGCTGTACAGCTCTACAGGTTCATTGTTTCCATAAGGTCAAGATGTACAAATAACACCATAAAATAAGTACGAGTTCCTGCCGTAGGCTGCTGGTGTTCCTGCAGGCTGCTGCCCAAACACACATGTTCCCTGTCTGCTGCTGCCTCTCATTTGTTGCCTTCCTGCTTCTGGTGGCCCCACAAAGCCAAGGTCTGGGTTTTCAGGACAGTCAATGACAACTTGGTTTTTGTCAATGTGCACCGTGCTGTAACTTCTGTCCTTGGTCTCGGCTGTTCCGTGTCGATGCCAGTAGCAAGGTCCCTGGGTCTGTGGCACCAGCACCACACTGCACAGGGCCCTCCCTCGCTGCTGTCACAGGTACAAGTCCAGAGACTTTCGCTCAGTGCAGTGCAGAAAAAGCTGCTGGGCTTCTTCTTCATGAAGGACAAATGGACAGGCAAAATGCAGAGAAAATGAAAGACAGGCTTGTCCTTCTGTGCTGAGAGGAGCATGAGGTGCAAGGAAACCCAGTGGTACTTACCAGACTCCTGCTGCAGTTTATGCCACAGCACAATAGCAGATACGTAGGCAATCAGTGTAGCGTGTCATCAGATAACCTGAACATTGCTGCGCCGTGTTATTAGATATGCTGAAAACTGTACTGTATCTAGTTTCAAAGGCATCTTCTGAGAGGGCAGTGGTTTGTTTGGAGCAGTCTCAGAACAACCTGCAATACCATGCCATTCATGTGGATGGGCTTTTATAGCAAGCCTGGCCTGATACTTGTCCAACTGGGCAGAGACAGAAAGAAATTCTCCTGTCATGACGCAGTGCCAGACAGAAAAACTAGAGCCAGCAGAGCTAGGTAACCTCGGCAGATCAACCTGGTAATGCAGCTGCACAGCTTCCAGTACCTAACCATCTACCTTGCTTTATGGAGGCATACCCACTTTCAGTGAAGAGGGGGATCAGGTTGCAGGAGTGCCTGACAAGTTTGTCAGTCATTCCACAGACATGAATCAGTCAAGGTAAGAGGGGAGGTCAATCTCAGAGCTAAAGAGCAAACCAGGCATCCTGGGCTACTAGTTTTGCTGCCTCTTATTCTATACCAGAAAAACTACTTGGGAAATCTATAGGTATTGTAGACACTGAACTGTGCAGTCTCCGGGTAGTGGGGGGATAAGTGAGTGTGAATGGAGAAGGAAAGTGAGGGAGGGAATGTGACATGGGGAACAATGCTGCTGTCACCACTTCCATAATCTGTTACCATGTGAGGACCTTAGCGGCAGTAGAGAGTCCACTGTATTTTCAGAGAACAAGGTGTTGTCTTGTGCCATTGGATTGCATTACTGGAGTTACAGGCATCCTAAGATGAATTCATGCTTCCAGTGAAACAAGGTCTGCAACGTGGCTACCACAGCTAGAACCAGGAGGAAATACAGGAGGATGCACAGGCAAACGTGCGGGTGAACTCCCACCCACAGGGGTATTGTAGGTGTCAGACCAGCTCAGAAGCCTGAGAAACTCCATTGTGTTCCTCTTCCTGGGGGAGATACAATAGGAAGGACACACAAAACTTATAAGAAGGGAGATTTTCTCAAGCCAATCTTGACAAAGAAATAGCTCAGATGTGCACTAGTGTGATAGATGAACACTGAATGAGAAAAGAGCATGCTGGCCATAATATTGACAAAGAAAGATGCAATAATTATCACTGATCAGTACAGGCAGGGACTGCCCAGATGGGTGGACATATCTGTCTGGATTTGGCTTGTTACCAGTTTCCATAAGGCAGAAGTGCAGCTGGCCTTCACAAGTTTTGCTAAGGACCTACAGAAATAGTTCCTGGGGGCTGCTATGAAGGCCAAAGAGAAAATTTTTGAGTAGAGGGTACTGGAGCAGCTTTTGTTGGGTTGCAGCAGATGAGACCAATGGCATGGAGGGAGCTGAGAAATTCCAAGGTGTGACAAACAATGTCAGGAAGCTACACCGGACTGCCAAACCTAGGCTTATAGCTGGGATTCTTGTCTCCTAAAACGAAGAGAGATAGAACCTGGAATCAAATAGATAATCAAGTGTAATCTGGCACTCCTCAAATTGTAAATGATCTGATCTTGTGTCACTGTTTAAATTTCCACCAGCCTGCTGGATACTGTGCCCAGCCCAATAGGAAGAGTAGCTATGATTTCTCAGGAGAAAAGCAAACTATGCTCTATTGCAAAGCAGGTGACCAGAACACAGCCTCGTTTCTCCCACACAGTGCTCCTTTCAGTGCCCAGGCTATGGAAAAGTTCCTCTCATTCTTGAAAGTATGGCAGACCAAATTAGTTAAAGTTTTACAGTTCTGCCTGAACACTTGAATCTGTGAGACATCACAGTCTGTTGAAAGAGGAACACATACATGATCTCCACAGCAGCTGATTATACCAGAAACTGGCTGTTTGAAGCTAGGGCATGGTTAACTGATAGGAATTTATTTTGGAATTACCTGCAGCTGAGGAGGGATTCTGTAGATATGATACTCCACCTGACCACAGAGAAAAGCAGAGCAGGCTGTCAGAGATATCAGGAATGAGTCACTTCCAACAACACAAAAAATTAGAATGCATATTGCAGCAACAGAGTGGGAACAAGGAAAGCAGCAATCATAGTGCCATACCAAATTACTGTTCTGAAGCAGAGGGACGTGAAAGACAACTCATTTAGCAATTATACAGTCTTTAAATCACAAAAGGGAAAATCGCAGAATTGTAAGGAAAAGAAAAGCACCACATTCAAAACATGAGTGTCAATCCATGAAATGAGATGCTGCATGCACGTGATGCTCATGCCAGGCAGAACTGCAAAATTAAATATATTTGTACCAGATGCAAAGGCAAGATGAGAAATGGAATATCAGATCAAGAGACAAAAGGAGTGAATGCCTTAGGCTTTGAAAACTAGCAAAATAAGAAAGCAGAATGGCCATAAACTAAAGTAATTTTTAAATTGCATCATAATACTCTCACTAAGGGATTGTAATTTTTAAACATGACACACAAAAAGCATTTCAACTAAAATTTTAGATAATCCATAGAAACCAGTGATTCTAGCTAAAGTATGTGAATTTATGATCTTAGTGAAAAAAGCCACAAAAACAAACAAACAAACAAACAAACAAACAAACAAACAAACCCCACAAAACAGGATGCATAGTTTATACGGTCAAAAAGATAAACAAGTTAAACCAAAATTTTACCCAGACCCAAGTTTTTTACAGCATCACAACACTGATGCTGTTATATTGCCATGGTGGTTTTACCTCTGTGGAAAAACTGCCATGAATTTTACCCCAGGAAGTTAATATGATGTGTAGAACATCACATGTTTTGCAGAGTGCCTGATAGGTTAAGACAAAAAAATTAGAGTGGTCAGTAAAGTAAATAAAAAACCTAGACTTCATTGCTAAAGAATTATAGCTCACAGCTTTAATAAAGAGATACCAAGAAATAAAGTGAAATATGTATTTGCATACACTCAAGCATTCCAAACAATGATTAAAATGAGCTCAGGCCTCAAAACTTTCACTTGGACTGTGCTCTTCACATGGCAGAAAAAGACACATTCCTAGCATTTGGTACTAAAACGCTGTCCTGGAGAAAAGGAAAGAAAAACTTTAAAAGGTTACTGATACTATTCTGTTCAATAGTAAATCATTCAACTACCAGGCTCTCAGCTGAGAACCCTGCTTGGGAGCTAATGCAGATGCGGATGCCTATCAGTTTTCTCAAGAAGGACTGAGAGGCCTGACAAAAATATTTACTCTATGCGATACAAGTGTGTGGAGATGAACTTCATGTGGCAGAGCCTCTGAAAAACCATGCCCACAACTGCATCTGTCTCCTGGAAATAGCCAGAAAAGTAAAATAGAAAATGAAAAATAGTAATCTTGCAGCCAAATGACTGTTCCATTGACACAGAGGCTGCAGGCTGTCGAGTAAGAGCAGTTCAAGAAATTACCATCCCAACAACAGTTGGGTTAGTTGGTCAGTAAGGTGCTACAATGGTCTATGTGTCCATCCCTGGTCTGTGCAGTACAGGCAGGAATACACAGCACCTCCTAGGCGCTCTGGCAGAGACACCCTGAGTGTCCGTAGTGAGCAGTGGCCTGAGCCCATGAGGGCAGGGGTGATGAAAGATACATATTTGTAGCCCGAGAAAAAAAGCGGCCAAGACATTAATCAGTGTTTGAGCTTTGAGGTGAACTCTGTGCTAATCGCTCTGCTTTACGATCTGTGGTGTAGGTACATCTGTGTTACGTGATGTGACCACCAGAGAAGCCTGCAAACTATGTTGCCTGAGACAGTGCTCTAGAAAGAGGATGTTTGGAAAAGGTAGGAAAAAACCCCTTCTTTTAAAAGGCATTTTTCAAAAAAATTGTTCAATGAATGTGACTGAAGCAGCAAATCCAGGAGAACTACACCACCTCCAACTGACTTATTATCCAGAGCAGTTCAGAATTCAGAAGGATGGTAACTGAACAAAAATAGGAGCTCATCAGCTGGTTCAGATCTCAAGGGATATTAAAATAACAGTTTTGAGAAAAGAATTAAAGCGAAACAAAGGATAAACAAAACCAACCAAGGATTTAAAAGTACTTCCATCTCAAAGTATGTCTATCTTCCTTCTAAGACCCTGACCACAGGGGAGAAGCTTCCACTTTTGGATACTGAAAGGTGAAGACAGTATAAGCATTTCAAATGATGTTGAATACAGAGGCAGCCAACTTGAGGATATGTCAGGACATTCTGAGAACAAAAGCTTGCCTCATTGCTTATTGAAAATAAGCATCATCCCCAGTGCATTTTTCCACAGGCGGAAACTGTTTTCTCATTATAAATGACACGTCTATTTGCAGTGAGTTTATGCTCCGCAGCTGGGCGATAATCATATTGCTTCATCCCACTGCCACAGTTATCAAATAGAAAGGCTAAACTGGAAGATAAAGTTGTTATTTTTAAGTTTACAGAATGTATATGAAAAAAAAAACAAGTCAGGCCAATCTGGAGCAATATTCCTCAAGGAGTATCAGTAGCATCTTGGTATAAGCATGCATGTTCCTTGGTTCCTGTGGAGCAGCACCATGAAACTCTGCAGTAATAAAAGTGTCATGAGAAGCATGCAAAGGCAAACAGCTGCAGCAGAAGAGAGGCAGGTGAGCTCCCACCAGCAGGGTGAAACTTTCAGTGTCAGAGAAAATCAGGGACTTGAGGCAAGGCACGAAGGCAGCCATGGAAGATAGTGCAACATAGGCTGTTGGTGGGACAGGTAACTCAGCCCATGTAAAGCTCCACTCACTGCACCTGACATCACTGAAAGATTGTCATCACTGAGAGATGACACCAAAGAGCAAAAGGAAGACTGATGGCAGCATGGACTAAAGCACCTTCTCTGCGTGCTGGTAAAACAAAACAAGAAAGGAGCCTGGCCTGGTGACTGCTCTGGGACAGGCGGCACCCACAGGTTCCTGCTGCCAGCCAGCGCCCTGCAGCAGAGCCTGGCAGCCGGACAGCGGTGGGCAGCCCCTGCAGGGACAGCTGCTTTCCTCGGCGCTGCTCTGCAGGGTTTGCTCAGCCCTCTCCAGAGGGGGAGCCTGAATGCGAGATTCAGCCTTTTACAACTCCAGGCCTTTTCCAGTCCTCAATCTCTTGCTGTAGACGGCTGCTGAATAACTGCTGAAATGTATCTGTGGTTATGGTCTGCCAGACTGTCCTCCCAAATAAGATCTCACAGATGATGTTGAGTTAATTTAACCTATAGGCTCATGTAAACTGGTAATATACATAATTTCTTTTAAAAAGTCATAACCCTTTTCCTAAGTGGTAGACACCAAGTATTTGTAAGGAAAATCGAAGAAATCTTCCAAATCCTTCCTAGTTAAGTCACAAAATATAGGGCTTAATATATCTTTCTAAATGTGTTGTAACACATGTCAGATGTTACACAGAAATAAGAATTAAATAGCAGATCTTAAAATATTATTTCTTTCCTATGTTTTTGATTTTGTCTTGCC
This sequence comes from Dryoscopus gambensis, assembly GCA_013389985.1. Classification (NCBI taxonomy): domain Eukaryota; kingdom Metazoa; phylum Chordata; class Aves; order Passeriformes; family Malaconotidae; genus Dryoscopus; species Dryoscopus gambensis. Next base: position 93,213 of record WEIT01035547.1, read on the forward strand.
TAATTTTCAACTTTCATGACATATCGCAGCAACACTCTTGTAAGCACAAGAGTATAGAGAAACAAGTAGTGCAAAGCTTTGCTTGCAAGTAGTTAATATGTGTGATTCTCTCGAACTTCGTTTTTTGCATGAATTATTATGAAATTATCTATGTCTTTCATTAGTCTTTATGTTAATATTTATTGTTTTAGCTCTATTAATATAGTATAAGAAAGAAATACTCCATTTTCTCTAATGAAGAAAATTAAAAATCAATTTCCAAGCCATCTCATTTAGAAAAGTAATTTAAAAAGCAATGAGACTGTTATTTTGAATTGTGTGACAAATAATTTCATGTTTTAGAGCACACAGTAGTCAAGGGTGATTTGTTTAGCAAATTCAACTCAGTTTTCTAATGCAGCTCGTATTTCATTTGTCTTGACGTTACCATCTCCATTTTCATTGTAGCACAGTAGGAAAATACATGAAGACCTGACATTTCTTACACATGTTTTTATTTCTGATTTACTGAGTTCCCTTCTCCTCTGGTCTAACATCTCATTTGAATGTGTTGGTTGCCCTCCCAGTACAATGCCCTCAGTTCAGATTCCTGAAAGCACTGGTGCTGACTTCCAGGCACCCCTCTGTAGGGGTCTTTTTCCATGGAGGACATTTTGCTTCTTTCTCCCCCACAAACTGAGTCACAACATGGGGCAGTGGGGCTCTGACTATGCTGCCAGGGCATCATGCAGCCAGATGTCTCAAGTGCTCTGCAAATATCCACAAACTCTTCATTTAGAGGTGAAAATATAACATGAGAAAATAAGATGACAGGTATTTTATAAAGAAGTAAACTAAGGACATGGAGGCTAAATCACTTTACAAGGGCCGTACATATATGCAGAGTCAGAAATAACAATAAAATATATTATGCTTTTGAAAGTCTATGAAATAGACTGTCAGGTAGATTTTACTTCTCTCACTACTCAGCAGTCTTTAATAAATCCTTAACTGGCATAACTACAGTGCCCTTCCTGAAAACATTGAAACTTTCCCAGTTTCCAGAAAGAGAAAACTGATTCACCTTTTCTCTCCCTAGCAAAGGGAACCAAGTTTTTCATGCATGGGATCCCTGAGGATCAACCTCAAAAACATCTCTGTATTATCAACCCTGTGTTCAGGACAAATCCAAAACAGCCTCATACCAGCCACTGTGCAGAAAATGAACTCTACCCCAGACAAAACACACACAATATTTTATTAAGCTTGCCTGGTACTGAAATTCAGAGTAGGGCAGCCACCTCCTTTACAAGATTTCAGGGCAAACCCATTGGTTTTAACTAACATACCTTGGTGGGTCTTTTTTCTTCAATCTGCCATTGAAATAGGAAAATGCAGATAGCCCAGCCTCCTTTTCTATACTGCCCTGGTGCAACTGGTAAGCTCTCAGAGATACCAGCAATATTTGAAATGGCTGAGCACCATTTCTTCTGAAGCGATGGAGCAGACCCCTCTTTTGCTCACCCCTTAACTTCTGCTGAGCTGTTCAATCAGTTTGGCTCTGGGAATATACAGCTAGAGTTGCATAAGATGTACAAAGAGCCTGTGAGCAGAGTTACACGGCTATAAACTTGGTATGAGAGGAGATTAAGCAAAGCAAATCAGACGCCACAAGCACGATTTGCTTGCTGTTAGAGATGTCTCTGTAGCATCACAGGCTATCTCTAAGCTATATTTTCCACTGCCTTGCTGGCTTGCAAAACTTTTAATGGAACAAGTTTTTCTGGCAGAAGAACACTGATTTTTATCTTTAATGAGCAGCCTCTCTATCATTTCGCTTCAGGAAACAGCTTCCTGGTTGTAAACTGCTTGAGACTGCTGACAGCCAGGCAACTTCAAAAGCAGCCAGAAGCGACTTTCTTGCTAACTTTGGGAAGGAACTCAAAAATGCTGAAAGGTGCAGATGATTCTGTTACAGAGCAGGAGGACTCTGCTTCCCGACATGGAGAAATGACAAGTTGGGATATCAATGACATCAAACTTCCCCAGGTATGTGTCTGTGTCTTAGAAATTTATTTAGTTCAGACCAGTCATCTCCACCACTGATCTTAAATGCTTTCTCAGTCATCTATGCCTCATTGCCTTTACTCTCTTCGTCACCTCAAGGTATGGGGGAGTGTTTTGCTAGAAAATATTGAGAAAATATTGACATTTCCATGCATTTCTCCTTAAATGTATTATTGAAAGAACTGTTGATGCATGAAAAATAGCAATGCTGCAGAAGCATTGTTTTCACTGGTGGGTTAGGTGCAGAGAAAGCAGAGGGGAAAAAAGGTGCCTCCTGCGGTGGGCACTTAATTAGAGCTGTCCAGGGCTTGATTTTTGCCCTGGGTAGTGCTTTATGAGAGGGGAGCACAGCACCCACAACTGCCTTGCAACTGTGGGTGCTCAATCTTGCTGGAGATTGGGCTCCAGCTCCAGGGCTGTCTTCCCACTTGGAGGCAAGTCTTTCCATGAGCACCTAGGGAAACCTTGCTTCCCATTTGCAGATTTGCTGAGAGGCGCAGTAGTGATCTTCCCCTCCCTCTGTCCTTTTCTAGTCCTCTTAGCTGAAGGTTTCAACCATGGTCTCCACTGAAAGCCTGCACACCCTGCACACCAACGTCACCTCCCTGTCCCTCACCTCTGCTTATTTCTGCCAGATTCCTCCTGCTGCAGTCCTTCAGCATCCATCTCTGCCTTTCGCCCCCCAACCCTGCCTTCTTACTGGATCCCAGCCTCTTCCCTACTGAGAGTGCTGTTTTCCCAAAGCCTCCATGTTCCAGGATGTCCCCTTCCCTGCCCTTCACCCCAAGGTGACCTTCACCCGCATTTCAGTCTGGAGGCTTCACTGGCACTCTTCCCTGCAGTATCCAGTGGCTACCAGGGGAGCATGGGAGTTTTTCTCTTCTTGTTTGATGTTCTTACTGCTGTCATGGCTCTCAGTCCTGGGATTAGCAAATTAAAGGCATTTTATACTGAGTTTTTGTATGCCTTACATGAACTTTTCCCTCAAAACCATCATCAGGTATGGTAGATGCTTTACAGTTTACTGCATTTTACCGTACTGACTGTACCCACTGATGTACGCTGATGTACTGATGTGATGTGCGTTTGGGCCTTCGGGTTTTCTTTCCAAGTTTTATTTTTATTGCTCCTTACTCTGTTGTCCTTGAGGTTTAGTGTTTGTTCCAGGGGGGGTTTTGGTGGTTTTTATTCTTTTTGTTTGGTTGGTTGGGTGAGTGAGAACAAGCTCCTGGCCAGGCCTTCCTGATGCTCTGGTGCTCATGGGGAGCCACAGAGATCTGGGTTTTTCTTGCCTTATCTCCACTGCTCCCTCCTGACAACCAGCATCACCTGCTGGGGTGCTGGAGTCACCTAGGCTAGAGGACAGTCAGCAGAGGTCCAGCTCTGCTCAGCTCCTGGACAAGCTCCTCTCTTCCCCAGCCTAAAATGTGGCTTGCTTTGTTCTTTCCACAGCATGTAAGCCAGACAGACTGGTTTCAAGAATGGCCAGATTCCTATGTAAAACATATCTATAGCTCAGAGGATAAAAATGCTCAAAGGCACCACAGCAGCTGGGCAATGAGAAACACCAACAACCACAACTCTCGCATCTTAAAAAAGTCCTGCCTTGGGGTGGTGGTTTGTGGTAACGACTGCTCGACATTGGATGGGAGGAAGATCTACCTAAGACCAGCCATATGTGATAAAGCCAGGCAAAAACAACAGCGTGAGTATGAATATGGCAGTTCATTACATGGCAGTTCATAAGTGAACACAACAGAGCAGAAATCAAAATATATAACCCTTTGGATTATCCAGCCTTCCTTCTGCCATTCCTTATATTCCAAAGCAGCTCTTGATTTGGAACAATGCATTTTTCACTTCTTACTGTTGGGGTGCAGTCATCTGCTTGTTTCTTTTCTTTTTTTTTCCTAATAATTTTTTAATCTCTATTTCTCCTGGTTAGGGATGGCCTTCTCAGGCCCATGAGTGAGGGCACTGAGAAAGCTGTGCAGGGCAGGCAGCTTCCTGCCCTGCTGTTCCTGCCCACCTGAGTGCTGGCTTCATTATTGCACTGGCCCAAGGGTAACTGAGGAGGCAAGTCTTGCAGGAAAGAAGTTGCTCATAAACTGTGATGACTGGAAAATAGGCCTCACAGTCACGTCACTGGAGTAACACAATGCAAATAGAGAACGTGAGCTGCACGCACATTTTTAACAAGACCATTCCAAACAATTGTGATTGCTCAGTAGAGCTAGCACCTACTGATTTCTGGATCTGATGTACATTCTGGCTAAAGAAAGGTATTATTCAGGCACTCACTGAGGCCAGAACAATGTTCTCCAGAAAAGTCAAGACAAGTACATATATGACATTCCAAACACTGACAAGAGAAAAGCTAAGACTGACCATGATAATAAATGATAAAATTGTAATTACATTGTAAGATAAATAATTTTTGAAAGCTGTATTTAATAATGGACAGAATAAAGGCAAAAAATAGTTTGTTTATATGGAATTTGCTTATGTTTGGAAGTTTTTTGCATAGTTTCTCTCAGTATAGTTTCTGAGCACCAAACCAGAAGTGGCAATCTGCCACCAATTAACTGTTGTATCACATGGGATTCATCTAATTGGTGTTGTATAGAACATGTTTCCCTCTATCTTTGCTCTAGGGAAATGCTGTCCAAACTGTAATGGACCGCTGCGACTCCTTTCCTGCCGAGGCCATGGTGGTTACCCAGTTACCAACTTCTGGAGGCATGAAGGCCAGTTCATATTTTTCCAGGTCGGTATAAAATTACCTAACATTATGCAAGTTAATTTTAAAGACTGGTATTTTAAGTTTTATTCAGAAAATCTTTTTGTTCCAACAAATAGGGGTTATTGAATATGACAAGGTCAAACGACTGTAAGAAGAAAAATTTTCACAAGGTCCTAGCAACCTGATCTAACTCTGAAGTTAGTCCTGCTTCAGCAGGAGGTCGAGCTAGAAGACCCTTCCAGCCTAAGTTAGCCTATGCTTCTATGATTTTACAGCATAGTATATTTTTAATTTAGGCTTCTGTGAAAACCTGTTGCTTTTGAAGTGTTTTGCCTCAGGTACATGGGGACCAGCAAATCCTCAGAAGTCAGAAATACCATGTTATCTCTTCTCCTTCTCCAAGGCACCACACATAATCATGAGGCAATCTTGGAGCAGGAAATGGTTGTACCCAAGGGACTGTCTATGGAAAATGCCATCTGTGTATTATATGTAACTTATATCTGGAACACAGTGTATGCAAGTGTTTAAATAATGGGCGCTATTTCTGGAAGCTGTAGTCCTAGTTTAGTAGTATAACCTCTTTCCTGCTTTCCTGTCTTTCACTTATATGCAGGCTAAATAAAACTAATTCTCTGTGGAAGCTAATGGAAATTAATGTTCTGATAAACATGTTTAAACTGTGAGAAGAATGAAAGTGACTGCAGGGACACTGTAGCCAAACTGCAGAAGACCTCATGGCTTCAGCTGGGGCTCTCTTGTGGGGATCATCTTCTACAAATAAATGTGCTGCACTGATTTTATGATTTCAGTGAGTTCCTACCCCATCCCACTTCATCTGGGATATGCTTATAATTTGACCTCACAGTAACTAAATCCTATTAAATTCAAAGCATTACATTAGGCCATAATGTGTGGGTTTGGCCTGTGCTATAAATTCTACTCCCTTAAGATTATTAACAAGTTTGCCTCTACCTTTAACATATCATAATTCTTTCTAAAGTCCAAAGGAGCTCATGACCACCCACGTCCAGAAACAAAACTAGAAGCAGAAGCAAGAAGATCAATCCAAAAAGCCAAGACATCTTTTTCTCCATCTTCTCTAAGATTAAAAAGGATCCAGGAGATTGAGGTAACTCTTGTTATTGGTCAATGAACTTTTGGTCAAGCAATATAGTTCAAGGCATGGTGGAAGCTATCTGGGTTTTGGGTCTGGGTGGGAGCAGGCTTTACATCTCCACATTCTGCATGCCCATGATCAGGCCAAGAAGGACCAGCGCTGTCCTGAGCATCCTGCTCTCCTTAGTGCTGTCATCTGCTGCCAGCACCCCCTCTCCAGAGCAAATTTGTGCCTGGTGGCAGCAGGAGCTTACATCCACACTGGTAAACAAAGCAGGGCTGCAGGGCAGGCTACGTTTCATCACCATGCACGTGGAACTTCGTGTGCATCAGTTTCTGCCCATTGCCTCTTGTCCTATTTCTTGGCACCACCGAGAAAAGCGAATGCATCGTCCACCTCTGCTTGTTCCCCTTGAGTTTTGCCAAGGTTAAGAAGGGGAAGGTGCATCACCTGTAGCTGGTTTTCCCTCTTTGCTCCCTGGATGTCCAGTAGGGCTTTGACGGTAGAAGAGTGCTTTGAAGGACTTCCTGAAGCATTGATGTTAAAACATCAGCTCTAATGGGTGTGGAAACACTTGTGAAAGCATCTCCAGAGATCCCTGGGACTGCTGCAAGGAGGGAATCAGGCTGAGTGGTGAGGGTCTCTCCAGTGACCTTCCATGCAAGGGCTATGTTACACTCAATTGTCATCACCAGTATTCACATGCAGTTTGTCTTTTGATATGTTAGAGGTGGTGCATTCCCCCAGCCTGGTATTAGGGATAGTAATCCAAACCCCTTCAGCCACAGACAGGAGGGATAATTGGTCTGGGTGGGGACAGATTTCTTAAATGGATGGCACGGAGAAGCAAGGGGATCTGGGTACCCAAGGAGTAGATAAAAAGTGCACACAGGAAGTTAAACCCATTTGAATAGAATGTGAATTTAGAAGCTGCAGCTATTTCTACTGCAAATACTCAGGAGGACACTAAAAACCAGAACCTCTTGACACAAGTGCCTGGGAATGAAAGCATAAGAAAAAACAGCTGAGCTGTCTAAATGTCCAAGAAATACAGCAACAATGCTTTTGCTATCCCTGGTTTAGTTCTGTCTCCATGAACACTGAAATAGTTTTCACCTAGGAAATATTACTGAGCCACAGGCTTGCTTTCTTTTATAACTGAGCCTACTGGTCAGCCTACTTGCTTAAGTCAAGTTCCCTGTAGACATGCCTTCATCTTTCCCTTCCTAAAACATCTTCCTGAGGCTTTCACTTTCAATTGTGTGGGAGTAGAAACAGACTAAAGATGTCACAAATGTCTAATAGTAGAGCCTGCTCTTTGGCTGTTCTGACTCTGTACAGTCAGACCATTTACCCTCAGCTGGCTTTCCAGTTCATGGCTCTCCAGCAAGTTTTCCTTGGGAATAATCTATCATATTTGTGTTGTGCCAAACTGGCTATGATAGAACTAACTCAGGAGTCTGGTTTGTCACACAGAACCTGTGTCACTCAATCTGCAAAAATATATTCTGAAAAGATTCAGTTTTGATGTGCTTACAAGAGATGAGGGAGGAGAACTTTAGAAAAAGGTAGGAGCCCGAAATAGAGCAAGTGATATATAGGATGTTCTCTCTATAGCATCAGCCGGTCTGTAGCTGAAGGTGGGCTGGGTCCTACACCCGATTGTTGGAATTTTTCTCATTAGTGAGTGGAGAACAGCTGAAAGGAGGTTTGCTGCTCCACCAGTCCGCAAAATCACTATAATTAAATGGATGAAAGTGCAGAATTATAAAGAAGAGAGACCTGTAGGTACTCATCAGAAATGAGTGTTCTGAAAGGAATTAAAGTTTCCATAATTATAATCCAATAACTGGGGCAATTAAAGAAGTTGTGAAATATCCAGAACAAAAGACCCAGAAGAATAATTCTTGTGTGCTGATCCCTCCCTGAATGAAATTTCTGTGAGGGGGTAAAAAAAAATGCAAAGATACGAAAATTTATTAGTTAGAAATAGACTCTAGAAAAGCTGAAGCAGAATATTATTGTAGCGAAAAGGTCACTTCAAAACAATCGGTTTAAAAAATCATACTTGCCTTTTCCAAACTCCATAGAAAAAACGTAAATTCTCTGGTGTCAAATGTATTAGCATAAGTTCATTTTTAGGTCCTTCTTCAGTAGCTGGCAGTGGACCCCAAGGACTGTGAATGCAAGGTCTAAACAACTCTTTCAGTGTAAAACAGGCTTTGGGCAAAAACTGGTGAAACAAATGCAGAGCCATGAGCTGGGAACCTTGTTTAGTTTGCTCTTACAGTCCATGGGCACCCCCACTATGGTGGGGGAGGCTCTGCTCCACCATCTGCTTTGTTACCTGTGTTCATAGAACCACAGAATGGTCAAGGTTGGAAGAGGCCTCTAAGATCATCAAATCCAACCATCGCATTAGTTGAGTGCCTTTGTAAGCATCTCACAGAGAAGAGGTGCTACACCACGCCTTGTTTTATTAACCCATGCCTTGCTTTCCCAAGTCTCTGACAGGTGCAGTGCCGACACAGGAGGCTTTGCCTTTGCTTCTTTCCAGGCCGGATGCTCATGCACCACCTGCTAATTTCAGGGGACATTTAAGCAAAAGCTACCAGGAGCCAACGCTGAGCAGCTGCTCTGAGCGTCTGCCGTATCCAAGGACAGCCAGGGAGGATGGGGCCTCCAGAGAGGCACCGACGTGGAGCCGAAGCCTGTCCCTCAGGAGGACCCCCAGAGCCGAGGGGCTGTGCAGTGTCCCTGCTGTGCCCTGCACAGCCCCTTCCCCCCAGCAGTGTGCCCACCTCAGCACCCCACACATCCTGCCCATGACAAAGGGTGGCCACAACCCCTTCAGGTCTAACGCAGACCCTCTGGGAGATGGATCCTGTGGGGAGAAATCCCCACTGAGCTACACTGGCAGCTGCCTCTCTCTGCCGCCCTACCCTGCTCCTCAGGGCAGCCCCTGCCCCATGGCGAGTGGGGCACAACCCCACCGACAGCTCTCAGTGCCTCCAAGGGGAAGTGAAGGAGACAGAGGTGGGGGAGGGCACCAAGTGTGTCTCAACTACTGCAACAACGACATGTTTTTTAACCTGTACCCATTACGGTGACTGGGTTCAAATGTCCCTGCTCGCTCCTTCTCTGCCCATGGGTCCAGTTCTCCCTCCCTGTGGCAACACAGACATGAAAGTGCTACCACGACAGGTCTTCCTTTAGCTCCTCTTGCAGGCCACAGGAAGGGCTTTCATACTTGAAGGCTTGTCTTTGTTCCTTTTTATTTAACAGTCATTTTCCCCCCCACTGTTTCATGGAACTAATAAAAGGAATCAGCTCCTCTTACAGACTGCCTCGATGCCATTCTGGTTTGGCGACGTTTCAACCCTCCTCGATACACAGCTTGTTCAAGCCTCTGGGACTGTGGAAGGTATAGATGTATGACCTCAAGGACCACAGCTTTCATGTGCAGCCTTCATCACTCTTCCAGGTTCTTCAGGCAGTCCCTCTTCAGATCTAAGTCCCTCCATTGCACCAGCCTTGCACACGTGTTGTATAGAGCTGCATGCAGAACTTCACATGGGATCTCATGAGAATAGAGTAGATGGGAAGAACAGTCTTCCTCAACCTGCTGGCCACATTTCTTTTGATGCAGCCCAGTATACAGCTGGCCTTCTGAGCTGCGTATGCACACTGCCAGATCGTGTCCAATACACCAATTGCCCTAAGTCCTTGTCTGCATGGCTGGACCCAGTTTCATATATGTATATATTCAAGGTGCCTTGCTGCTTTTCCCAGGCACTTTTTATTTCTTCCATTGCAGACTGTAAAGAAAAATTCAGCATCCATTCCATACATCACCCCCTTTGCTGACCACTACCATAAGCTGTATTTCAGCAGGACCCATCAGTTCTCTACAGTTTAAAGAACTAGGGTGCCAAATAGGAATTTTCTTGCCTGAACTTAGTGGCCAGCTCAGACACCTTTGGCGAAGATTCCTTTACCTTTTCCCATAAATGACATCTGCATGACTTTCCTGCATGACTGGCCTCTGCTGCTGTCTGCACTGGGTTTCAGGGGCCACCAACCTCCCCTGCAGAGGCAGGCACTGACACATATCCCTGCGGCCACCTCTGCAGGGAAGAGCTGAGGGATGTCATGTATGGAGTCATATGTAAGGGCTGTTTGCTTTAACCACCAAAGGTAGAGAGCCTCAGATAGAGCGGCTGCCCAGCTCTTGGTTATAACCATGCCTTGCCTTGCCTGGGCAGCAAGTCCTGCCCCAGAGATCCAAGGAGAATTAAACCTTTCAGTGGCATGAGTCTGGGAGGACAGTATTACAAAACAAGTGGCAATTAAAACTTCACAGTGCCTCAGAATAAGATGTATCTTGTGTTCATCAAATAGGTTCAGTCTTATCATGCCTTTTTTTTTTTTTTTTGGTGCTAGTTTTTATCTCTTTAGATTCTCTTTTTTTTTTTTTTAAATACTTTGGAATATATTAGTTGCTACGGAAACCACTCTCGTGGTGAAGGGTGTAGTTCAGAGACATTTACAAGACAAGAATGAATTGTATTTATAGAGTGTTTCAAAATGTTTATTGGAATTTGTGAAACGGGATGCAGAGTGATTTGTTTTAAATGGAAAAAAATCTAAAAGTAGATCACAAAATAACAGTGCACTATTGTACATGAAAATCAACTCACCAAACTTTAAGTCAGTGAGTTACTCCCACACTAATTCCAAACTCGGTATGTTTTATGATGGTTTTTCAGATCATTAACTCAAAGAAGGAAACTTTGATCAACATTTGTAACAACCTCCACCTCTAAGACAGAAAAAGAAAACTTAGTAGGAGCCATGAACCCTTGTGCTTCAGGAGGTGAGCTGCAGGGTGAGGGACAGGCAGGGCCCCCAGGGCTGGTGTCCCGTGGCCGGGATTCTTCTGCAGCTGCCAAGCCGGCCACACCGGTGAGGGACCGCACGGGGCATGGCCCTGCCACTGCCATCTGGCTCTGTCTCACCTTGTCTCTCCACTGCAATGCTGCCAGCGTCACCTCTCAGCAACAGTGCCATACAGATGTGTGGCTGCGGGGCTCCTTGGTAATTGTTCCTACACCAAAGTTCTATCAGTTCCCTTTACATTCACCAGCCACTTCCTCTGTTTTTAGAAACTTCCAGCAAAGGGGATTTGATAACCAATCCTGTTCCATGGCTTCTCTGTTCCAATCCCAGCTGTTCGCATTTTTTCACTCATCTCATTTTCTTTCCTGTAAATCAACCATTTCTTCAAGCCTTTTAAGATGGGTAGCATCCAGTTACTAAATTTCACAGGCTTCCTAAAAGACTATTACAACCAAACGTCCCCAAAAGATAATTACTACCAACGTTTCTCCCTGCCTGAAAAGGAAGAACCTTTTTGTTGGTTTGCCTTGTTGGGAGTCTGAATCAAAATGTTTCCAAACTGAAACCTATTCCTGTGATCTCAGCTCCCCTCAGTAGCTCCCTGCCATAGAAGAGCCGTGCTTTCTTGCAGCTTCCATGCTTGTAATCCTGCACAAGCAGGACTGTCCTGCAGTTCTGGGGGACCCTCAGCACCTGTTCATGCAGCGTTCATCACACGCAGCATGTTTCTGAGAGAAACACATTCCAGGCTCAAGGAGGGCAGGTTATTAATTTTTAAAAAGGAGGAAACTAAACTTTTATGATTTTTCTGAGGTTAAACACAGAAAGACTTTCCAGATTTATAACCTGCCAGGACCATTTTGACCTTTCCAAGCTCTTGAAGCGACTTCTTGCTGCCAGCAACCCCCTCCACTTTAGGTGCGTTCAGCATGGTGGGTCAATATAGCACCAAATTTATCTCTGTTTGGCTTGAAATACAAAGACACCTATCCCATCTCTGACCTTCACAAAAATTAATTTTTCAATGTGTTTGGGATATGTGAAAAGAAACATGTAAGTATCACTGCTTTAAGCCTCTTTTAGCCAGCTCTAAGGTATTGTGCCCAACAGGGCAGTGATAAGATTAGTAAAATCATAGAATGGTTTGTGTTGGAAGGGACCGTAAAGATCATTTAGCTCCAAACACCACTGCTATGGGCTGGGACACCTTCCACTAGAGCAAATTACTTAGAGCCCCATCCACGCCCCCTCTAGGTACTGGAAGGTGCTATAAGGTCATCCCATATCTTCCTGTACTCCAGGCTGAACAGCCCCAACTCTCTCAGCCTGTCTTCACAGAAGAGGGGTTCCAGCCCTGCGATCAACTTAGCGGCCTCCTCTGGACTCGTTCCAACAGATCCATTTTTCTTGTGTTGGCAGTCCCAGACCTGGATGCAGTGCTCGACTCTAGGTGTAGTCTCACAAGAACAGAGTAGAGAGGGAGAATCAGAGGTGAAAGAGCACTGGATGCATTATCCTCTGCATTTTTAAGAAAATACAGTGAAAGCTCAGGTTATTCAGATTAGCTTTAGGAAGAAACACCAATTGATCTGTGAGGATCTACCCACAGGTAACCCTGTAACCTTGTTGTCTTCTGCAGAAAATGGTTTTCTGCAAGGCACAGCTGCAGCAAGACATTAGGAAGCCAGCAGAGATGCAAGGAGGTCAGGATGTGGATGATTACACAGGCAAAATGGTTTGTTCTGGCTTACTGTTGTTTCTGATGGCTGTAGTTACTGCCAAAGCTAGCACAAATCCTTATACACGGCATGGATGACCTACACTACTTTCATGAAGTCTTAGCTCTGAAAGCACTGGCCTCAGTATTTAAGGGCTAATTCTTTTGGAGCCGTCTGTGCTTGCTCTGAAGCAAGTACTTTTATGTATAAGGGCTCTTTTGAGGCCATCAGAGAACTACAGCAATGCTCCTCAGAATCCTACATTAGCCAGGCTGTATCTTATAGAAACACAGCTTTTATGTTTGGGGGGGTTTTGACTCATGCAGCATTTAGAGGTGAAATATAGGCATATAATGATAAGGAACTACTTAAATAGTCCAAGGCAGTGACTGGACACCTCCATTTATTAGTGTATTTATCCTGAGAATATCAGTTTGAGAAAGGGAAGTGTTTTTGTATCAGTCACACCAAAGGGGAAATGAGAAGGCAGAACAGGGATTTGACCCACATCTCTCCAGCCCTGGGAACATACACTGTTTCTTCCGGCCTTTCTCTCCCAAGGGCCTCTGCCTTTGCATGTGAAAAGAGTTGCAGGTCAGACTGAGCAAGGACAGATATTTTCCTTTTCAACCCCTTATACAAAGCTTCTGCTCCTGGGGAGATTGGCAAAGCTATGGACTGTTTTCTGAAGTATGGTCCTAAATGCATTATCTATATTTTTAAATGAAACAAGGCTGTCAAACTTCCAGTGGTAGAAAGGACTCCAGCTAAGGAAGCTTTGGAGGATACACCTCGATTCACTGTAAAGAGCTTTTCTTTCCTTGTGGTCTTTGGGATGTTTAGTAATCTGTGTGTCTGGTACTCCTGGAAATTTTGCTCTGCTTTCCCTCAGGGTAATAATGTGGGGCTTTTTATGGATTATGGTCAAGTAGTCAGTGTTTTACTTCATTGCAGGCAATATGTAGAAGTGGCCCCTGTGGGTCACTGGGGTATGGCCAGGAAGAGGCCCTGTACTGAATCAGGGTCAGCCAGCATAGATTGCACGAGTCAGGTTCATTTGCTTCAGGTGTTTAGATGTGCAATTTCAATATGCTATTCATGCTCTGCTTTGATTACTGATTGCATCTATTTTTAATCTGGCACCAGCAGTCTCCCTTAATTTTTCTTTTTAGATGAACTGCATCATTTTCCCATCCTTCTCTGCTGCTGCTGTGACCCCTGCCTAGCTCTCTGCCGGCTAGCCATGGCAGGAGTCCTGGGGCAACATTCCCAGTGGGTCCGTAGAACGAAGGGGGCTGCAGCAGCTCACCGGGGCTTCCAGAGTGTCTCTGGGCGCTGTGTCAGCAGGCAGCAGCAAGCCGTAAGAGAAACACAGTATCGCTCTTGATGGTGAAGTCAAGAGCAGTTTATTTTCCGGTCCAGCGCCGGCAAGCGGGGGGAAGGGAAGGGGGAAAGGGAGAGGGAAGGGGAAAGGGGAGGGGGAGAAGGTCCAAAGCAGAAAGAGAGAGAGGCCCTCGTGCTTCTGAGCACCCCCTTATCACCGTTTCGAAGGGCCCGCGGGCTCAAGGCTTGAACCAATGAAAAGCTCACAGGGGAGGGATCAAAGGCAGGGTCACACCTTAGGAATACACCATACATTTTGCAAGGGGGAAACAGAACAAACCATTCAAAGGAAAATACGCAATCACACTCTGCCTCTCCTGCGTCCCCATGCCACATAAAGGATCTTCCTCCCTGAGCTGCTGCAGTCCCCAGGCACTAAGGGCTTTTTGTCTTTCACGAGGTGAACTTCCCCAGCATTGTTCATCTCCCAAAGCAAGGGGGTCTCACCATCAATGCGAGGAAACAGTAGGGAACACTTAAACAAACCTGCTATAAATAAGTCCATGGGCCCTGATGGGATGCACCCATGAGCACAGAGGAAGATGGCTGGTGTTATTGTGAGTTTACTCTCAATAATCTTTGACAAGTCATGGTGACTGGGAGAGTCAGAAGACTGGAAAAAAGCAGTGTAACTTTTGTCTTCAAGGAGAACAAGAAGGAACATCTGGGAAACTACACACTGCCCAGCTACACCTTGAAATGTGCAAATGTAATGGAAAAAATCCTCTTCATAACACTTTGCAAACACATGGAAGACTAAAAAGTGATTAAGGCCAGTCAGCATGGATTTGTGAAAGGGAAATTGTGCTTAACCAACCTCAGAGCAGTCTACAATGAGAGGACTGGCTTAGTGGAGGAGGGGGAAGCAGTGGATATTTTTTGTCTTGATGTTAGCCTAGCTTTCAACATAGTCTTCCAAAATACCCTCAGAGACAAGCTGATGAAGTATGGGATTGTTACGTGGACAGCGAGGTGGACTGAAACCTCTGCTGGTTTGTCATTCTGGTAACACTTAGGATCAGCCATAGCTCTTCTCATACCAGACAGCTGCAGATGTTTCTATTTGAATTAGCCATGTGCAGTGTGGCATATCCAGAAAGTCATCTGCAATCTGGCATATGAGAGACACCCTCATATGACATCTGGGGCAGCAGGGCACAGCCTTTGTGGCCCTGAAGACAGGAGCATTGGCGCTGTGAACGCCGCAAGCATGTTTGCTCTTCTTATTGAATTATTTGATTTCTGCGAGCAATGTGAGATATCTCCTGTACAGCACAGATGGTCTCTTAGGAGACAGGGCAAGCCAGGAAGGTCTTTGGCCAACTTTTCACTCTGAGCTCCTTTCTGCAGTTTCCAGTTAGTAAGTGAGGAAGCAGAACTGTCTTGGAGAGCATGTCTCAGGCAAGTGTTTTTCATTTCTCAAAATCAGTTGTGTCAAGATTTAAATTTCACATCATTTGGCAATTGTATCATCAGTGATATGGCTTAAGTATTCTGTTTCCAAGGCATTCTGTTGCCCAATCTGTTTGTTCTTCTGAAGATAGACAGTCATAAATAATACAAACCAGAGCACAAATGTCTTCTTTGCTCAGTGCTTTCTGTGCCTGGTGGAAACTGTTAAGCAAAGGTCAAAGCCACATGGCAACTGGGCATCCACCTCCTTTTTGCTTCTGGAGGAGATCGCAATTGCCTGTGGCAGGATCAGGTCCCTCACTTATTCATCCCCAGCAGAATGTCCCTACCAGGACACAGCATGGACCAGTTGGTGGGGCCTTCTCCTGCTCCAAACACCAGGTGGGGAGTGGAGGCACAAGGACATGCTGCTGACCTTGTGCCTGCAGCCTCCCCCCGGCACCTTCGGGTGGCAAGGTGAGATGGTGGCAGCCTTGTACTGGACCCTGGCACCTACAGCAATGTAATGACTGCCACGTGAACAGCTGTGACCAACCTAATGTCTGAGGATACTGTAAGCATTCGATGTCATGAAAAGCTGTTTGCCTAACATCCACATTTCTTCTGCTCAAGTCTCAGCAAGGATGGGAGGTAACAACCATGATCTTCAGCACAGACAGCAGTGGCTGTGGGTAGAGCAGGATCCCTGGAGGCAGGGCCCTCCAAGCTGACAGCAAAAGCAGCAGTACATTTTAGGGCAGAGAAGGGCTAGTTCATGTTCCTTGCCTCTAGACTTCCCTGGTTCCCCACAAAGAGGAGTGGGATTCCCTGTCTGAGAGGCTGGAGACAGTAGGACAAGGGGGTACACATGGCATGACTGGAGACTCACTGACTCCTGCACTCGGAGGAAAGTTAGGGGCAGGAGGAGAGCAGGAGGAAAAAGAATGAATGTCTGGTCTTGGGATGGGTGAATACAGGATGAAAAAATAGACTTTGGCCAAAGTAAGTTAAAATATAAGTAAATGGATGGTGTCTTGCCAGTTTACACCACGGAAGTCAATGATACGTATTGGTCACTGTAGGCACAGGAGAAAACTTCAGGTCAGACTGTAATCCTGCCCTGACCTTCTTGCACTTCAGTGCACTTAATCACCCCACCAAGAAGGACTGAACTTTCCAGAAGCCTCAATTACCTGCTAAGAGCCACCCCTGGAGAAACAAAAACCAAAAACTGTTCCTCTTTGCACAGATGGGTTAGTGCTTGGTGATCCAAGGCAGTGAGCCTCAGCCAGCAGAGCAGGTATGGCGGTTCCCTGCTGATGGGGGATTCGTGGCAGGGTGCAGGATTACCTGCACAGACCACCATCATGCCACCAGCATTATGGAAAGTGAGAGATCAAAGCAGTGAAACACACAGCTCACCTGAAGAGCATCACCCAGCAGGTTACTGGGCTGCTGGTAACCTGCTCTCCTTCCTTCCTCCTGCTCAACACACAACGCACCACTGGGAAAGGGCAGAGGGCAGAGTTCAAGCAAGGCATGTTCTGAGGTTTTATTATTTTATAGCTTAATAGTTGATAATAGTTGTGTAGCTAATTTAACAGGGGTTCTGGCATTACTTGACTTGCTCTAGCTTAACTGAAGCACTTAGACAAGGAACTCACTGAGTACTTCATTGCAATAATAGTAAAACTCTTGTCATGCACCAGCCTCCTCTTGCGAACTTCCAGAAAATGCTCCTTCAAAGATACTGAATTATTTACAGCTTAACCCTTCTTCCTCCCAGTGCCTTGTGGAGTCCTTCCTTGGGGACCAGAGGAGTTTGCCTCACTTGTTAAATTCACTGTTAACATTCACTGTTAATGCCTCAATGCACAGCAATAATGACGAATGTAAGGAAGAAAGGTTCATCTTCAGCCAGCTGAAACTATTCTTCACAACCATGATTTGCACAAGGAGACCACTCACAAACATGTCTGTGTCCTTCCTGCAGCACGGCAGTGAGTCCCAGCACCCACAGTGCCGGCTCCCAGCCCTGGGAGCAGGAGGAGAGTGCTGCTCCATGGCATGCAGCAGCCAGGCTGGGGTGGCCTCAGTGGCTAGGTGAGGTTGCAGATTCTCCACATAGCAGATCTTGCCTGACCCCATGATAAAGGTCTGATTTGCTCTTTCCTGTAAAACCAATGCTTTCTCAGAAGGGCCCTTCCAGGTGCCTGCCAAGGGATTGCTTCAGTATTTTTAAAAAGGGTCTCTTGAAAGCCCTATTCCAGTAAGAGAAGAAAACCTCATTATTCAGCAAGAAGCTTTAAGTTTTCTAAGCAGATTCTTTTAACCTTGTCAGTGGGTTTTTCTCAGCCACCCACACTCCCTCAAACAGCACATGGCTTGATACTCTTCTCCAAGCCTGATCACTCCTTCATACTGGAAACCTGGTGTCCTGAACTCCAGACAGCCTCCTCCCTCCCTCCTGTCATTGCACAGAGTGGATTTATGGTTTTCCACACTTATTCTTGAAGTTTAATTTCACTTTAAAAAGCTCATTCAAAATTTTACTTACTTGATTAAAATCTTGGTCTTACATGGCAGAAATCGTGAAGCTGGGCTTGGCTTCCTCTGCTGAGCTCTCCCTTGTGAGTTCTTTGGGTTCTAGTAATGGAACAGTATTAAAGTACTATAAAGATCATTTGTGATGATTTAAATAAAACCTGAAAATAGATGTTGTATGGCAGGCTTTCTTTCCATGGAGATACTAGAACTGTTTTCCCCCATTGCCTATTTTCATCGTCGAAACTTGGTGCAACTGAATCTTTGATCCGTCAAATTTATTTGAAAACTGGTCAGCAAGTTCAAAAGCTTTTGGTGGAATCTGTCAGGCTTGACAAGATGACTGCTTAACATTCATTTTGTTAGAGAACTGGATAAAAGGCTCTACGGAGGCATCTGGACAGGCTGAATTCATGGGCCGAGGCCACTTGTCTGAGGCTCAACAAGGCCAAGTGCTGGGTCCTGCACTGGGGTCACAACAACCCCATGCAGAGCTACAGGCTGGGGGTAGAGTGGCTTGTTCTGTTTGGAAAACCTTAACTGAGGCTTACTGTAAACCTGGGGTAATCTTTTCTCTGTTCAGGTGCCGTAAGTTTAAACTTGGTTTAGGTTACAATTTTTGTATAGCAAACCATCTTTAAGGCCTGATGAGAAGCTGAACTGCAATTTTAGGACACGATGATCAGGGATGCTGCTGTGCTGAAGCTCAGTGATCACCAGTTGCTCGACAGTGTGCCCCATTGTTATTTTTTTAAATTCCTGTGAAAATCAGTAATGACATGCTGACAATACACTGTATGATTATGGTCTCATAAAAGACTCTAATTTGGGTCCTTCAAGAATAAAGAAGAAAAACTTGATTCACTGTGTTCTACACACCCAGAAAAATATTCATCTTATCATCAGATTACTTTTCATGGCAGTTTTTCAGGTTCTACAGACTTTGGTGGGTCTTTATGTGAAATGATTAAAAAGGCACACTTTTTAAAGAGAGAGCAGGTTTCAAACAGAATTGCTGGCAACTGTGTTAGCCCCTCACAATCTTCCCTATTACCACTGAGAAATGTGGCTGACTTTAGTATCTGTAAGTTTATTTTTCTCAGACTTTACTTGCCAGATCACCATCTATCTAGACATTGTCAATTACTAATATGTGTCCTCAAGGCAAGTGCAAGGGTACTCAGTATTTTCTTTCTCAATATTTTCATGATTAAATTTACAAGGAGAACAGATCCAACCCACTATAATCATGTTTGTCATTTAAGGCAGATGTGAAATTATCCAAAACAAATTGAAGACCTTTGCATTCATTCAAAGTACAGAAGTTGTGATAAGTACCCGGAACATCAAAGGTTTTCTTGAAGGCTGTATAACAGGAACAGTCTTTTCCTTGGGTATTCCCTCCACTCCCCAAAAAAGTCAGTAAGGTGTGGGAAGGCCACACCCATTGGGATAAATCAGCTAGTAAAAAACCCCTAAACCCCCTGATATAGATATTCTTAATGAGAACTGGTTGTAACTGATTATTACTTTCATACACATCTATCAAATTTCCTTTATATGAAGAGATTTGTGTCTTTGACTCTACACTAGGCCACGGAATCCTATTCCCCAACCCTGAGGTGCCTGCTTCTCAAGTTGTCTTGAAAGCAAAAGTCACCTGTTTGTGTGAACACTGTTCGAGTCAGGAGGCAACGGAAAATGGGTTCTAGGGAAAAAAGAGAAAAAGGACCAATATTTTGCAGATTTTTTTCCCTTGAACTATGCAACTGAGAGCTAATAAAACTTAATGCCCTATAAAATACCTTAACCGGCTGTCCTAGGTTAAACTCTGAAGTGTGAAGCATTAGACCTAAAACAAATTTCTTTCAGCGTAGATAGAAAGGAGCTGCCTGAACTCTTCTTGCAGTGAGAAACCCCTACAGTATCCTCTTAAAAATATGAAAAAGGATTGCTCCTTTTTGCTCCCCAAAGACAGCAGGTGATGCAACATCAAACTTTGGTGGAGATACACACCTGCAGCTCCTGGGTTCACCTCTCTGCTCTCACTGAGGCACCCCATTCACATCCAAATTAACCAGTTTTACAGGGTTCTGGGGAGATACTTGTTATTCC
Organism: Dryoscopus gambensis; assembly: GCA_013389985.1. Taxonomy (NCBI): domain Eukaryota; kingdom Metazoa; phylum Chordata; class Aves; order Passeriformes; family Malaconotidae; genus Dryoscopus; species Dryoscopus gambensis. The sequence continues at coordinate 113,173 of WEIT01035547.1, forward strand.
TTATTAAAGCTCTTCTATAACAAATAGATTACTTGCACATACTGCAGGGCAGGATGTCCAAAACACCCCAAAGCACGTCTGCTTGGCCCTGGCTGGGGCCACCAACCTTGCCCCAGCAAACAGACTGAACAGAAATGTTCAGAGCAGGGCCGGGACTGAAATGATGACCCCTGCTTTGGGAACATACGCTCTCCAAGTGGCAGTGGTTAAACACACTTCTTTTCAGTGCATCATCCTTCAGCATACAGGGGTGTTCCCACTTTTCATATTGGCTCCCTCAGATCCCATTTGGAAGCCATGATTCTGTGACTCAGAGAATTAAAATCCCTTCTAAGAACTGGCCTTTCTGTTTATTCCCATTCAGTTGTGTTATTGTGAATGTCTTCCTAGTGCAGAAACCTCAGGAGATGAATGCTTGCCAGGCTAAATGTAATGTGTAACGATTGCTTGGTCCATTTCCTCTATTTTTCCTGGAATGTGCTCAAACTTTAAATAAGTTGTAGGGGAAAATAAGTATACTTAGTTTATGAAGTACAAAGAAAAGCTTCACACTGTAGCAAGCCACCTTATGGCACCACAGCAACAGTGTGCACTGCCCTGGAAAACACAGGAAGCTGAATCCCAAAGCTCTTGTTTAGTACTAAGCTGCAACAACCTGCAGGGGCAGCACTACCTCAGGAATAAAATAAAATTTAAAAAACCCCAACCAACCAAAAAACCCACAAATGCACAAAAATCAGGCAAACTCCTTCTTAAAAAAAAAGTTACATTGAAACAGGCAGAACTTTTTGTTTTATCAACTTCAGCAATCTCTTACTCTCATGGAAGTAGAATTAATTAAAAGACATTTACTTAGTGTGTAAATTTAGTATGGAAACGTTGGGGTCATGGTGCTTGTACATAATGGCAAATTCACTCCTTCATAAATAAAATGTGTGGAAAAAAATGCCTACTTATCTTGGCCTTTCACATTAAAGAAGTATTTAATTTGGCAGGATTTAATAGTCTTAGTTTCCTTACATCTGCATCATATCCAGCCATTTCTCATAGAGCATTCTGAGGCTAAATTAATAAATGTCCTACAAGTATCTTCAAAAGATGTCAAAAAACTTGCAGTTGCCAAGGAAGGATGCCAATCCCAAAAGATGCAGGAATGTTGTCTTCAGAAGCAGTCATGCTCCATCATCTTTTTTCTATTCATACTCTGAACATGCGTTCCATGAAGTCGCTCTATACTGTAAAGTTAACACCTGTCTCTTACTGCCATGAATGATAGGTACACACCAGCATGGTGCACCTTTCAAATGGGCCATCCTTCCAGAGCTGAAACAGTTTTAGCTAAGAGAGAATGCCACTTTTGTATATCCTCGGAAGTTCCATTCAATCAATCAGTCTTGTCTCTCTTCCCAATCCTTTGCTTCAGTCAGTATTAGATAGGACTTTTGGCTCTAACAGTTATTTTAAGGACTCAGGACCTAGACTCTGGACAGGCCAGAGGCAAGGCAAAGCACTGTGTTCCTTTTAAGCAAACAATTATGTAAGTTATTTTAATACGCAAGCTGCTAGTCTTAGCATAAAGGACAAAGCTTGAATTCAGACTGAGCAACAATCAGTTGGCAATCTTTTGATTTCTCCACAGGTGTTAGTAATACTAAGTAGTATATGTAACAATAATTTCTGAGATCCAAACTTTCAAATGCATAGAAGCTTTTATGTTTTTCTCATTCTGGACTGTAGAAAAAATGGTGACACACCTCAGTAGTTCAGCCATTTTAACGCCAACAAAAGTTTCCAAATACACTGGCACACATTCCAAGGGAATTCTTTTGAATTAAAAAAAACCAAACAAAACAGGCTCTTTCATTCTCTTTCATTAAATAAAGAACCTCATGTAAACACCACATGTTTTTTAAATCCTGAACAGCCTGGCTTATGGCTATCAAGCAACTCAGGAGCTGAACTAGCAGCTGGAAAATGTCTACTTGCTGGTCCCTTGCCCAGGGTGCTGAATTTCACCATCTCTTTACACACAAAGGTTTAACTGGTGCTAATCTCCAATCAGACTGAGACAAATCAGCGTAACATCTGATCACTTAAGCATCTTCTCTACACGAAACTCTGCTGTCTTTAATTCAATGCATAGAAAATATCTACAGCTCGGAGAACGATGGTTCTGTCACCTTTTGTAGCTCTCCTTCCATTTTTATAAGTGAATTTGTCTCAACTCCTTTAGTAAACTCTTGGGAAAAAGGACTGTATAGGTGTACACCTTATTCTTTTAGTCAAGTTACTAATACAATTAGTAAAAGACAATTTTACAGCAGTAACTAGTTATACCAACGCATGTCATTATATGATAATGAAAAGGACAATAAAACTAAATTATAAGAACAGAGAGCCTCTAGTAATTAGAGCCTAGGACTACTGAAAAACACTACACAGAATGAAGGAAAAGCAACTAGTCACCAATTCTTTACTGAAACAGATGCTATTTTAATAGATGCACATGAACAAACAGTATCTGCTCATTAACCAATTCAAAACACAAAGCTAGCTTGACTCTTATATCACTTAATACAAGCAGATTCATCACAGCTCATACATAGAAGGCTCACATAATTTTCTTGGTGAAGGAATATTTCATATAATCTCAAAATAATCACTGCTTGAGACTTCCGTTGAATCAACATCTCAATTTATAACTAGCTAGCTTTTCCTTATGCCCAGACTTATACGTGGCCAAAGCAAGGAAAAACAAAATGTCAGAAGAAGCAACTAAGTTTTGGTATGAAAAGAGCTCTGAGTTAAAAGGCTCCTCTATTACATCCAACTTGCTTACTGGACAAGACTGTACCTAAACTAATAATCAGTATCACCACCTGACTCTTGTGGCAAAACCTTGACCCTTCTCAGCAGGCAGAATCAGACCTTTACCTTTCACCCTCAAAAAAAAGTGTAGCTAATTAACAGATCTTCCTGTTTACAAACTTTGAAATATTTCAAAACATGAAGCTGATATTGTAAGCAGTTGCTTTTCCTTTGAGCAATGAGAACACAATAGATTCCTTATTAAACATTCTGTTGTATGAAGTGATAGTGCAACTGCAGTCTAAGGACACAGACCAAAGTCTTGTAGGCAGAGCTTTATTACAATAGCTAGAAACATCATGAACTTTCAGATGTACCCATCCTTACTGAGAAATCACGTACCTGAAAACTACTCCTTTTCTCAGCTAACCTATAAGCAGTGTAATACACAGTCGGTAAGAGGCTAACTTTACCTGTCAATCTTGCCTGGCATACAGTTTATGCATGGTAGCTCGGAACTGATCACCACTGACTGTATGAAAATAAGGATTTCTTGGGAAAATAAGAAATTGCAAGGGATTGCATGGTCAAAATCATGATTTATTGATGTATTTTTTAATCATGTAGCTCCTTGCAATGATACAGTTTATAAATTATAGAACAAGTATAGTTCTTTCTACAGCTTTCACATTTTAGACCGCAAGTCCAGGTCAGTATTTTGAAACAAGATGGTCAAGGGTAAATTATGCAAAATGGCTTAAAAAAAACCTACACTAAAAAGCTTCAGTTCTTCCAGGATTCAAGATACGCACATAACAAGCAGCATTACAATGTCTGCACTACACCCCCAAGCGATATATGCAGGAGAAGCAGCGTACAGTACCTGCACCAGACCTCAAGGTACACTTCATGATTAGCAGTACACAGCACCTGAACATCTACAGCAGCCTCAAAATTTATCTTAGTAAAACAAATGCTCAAAGGGTTTACAGCATGTGTGGCAAGGTTAGATGAAGGGTTGTAGCACATTACAGTCGTGTCCAAGTGAGGCCTGCTTACCTGTGCATTCACACCACGCCAGTGCACGAGCAGTACACACCAGCACTTCACCCCTGCACTGTGACACTCCCCAGGCAGGGCCATGGACCTGCAAACTCACCCTGCAGTACAAGGGAACAACTCATTGCCCGTATCCCTCTCCCCTCCACGAACTTCCCGTGGAGAAGGCAGGCTCCACTGAACTTCTACCATGATCAAATTACACTGATGACCAACTGACACCACTGCACTGGTGGGGATGTATCTCTGCAGTTAAATTTTAAACTTTGTGCTTGCTTGCCCTTGATTATTTTTCTTTAAGGTTGATGTTGACAAAATGCCAGATCTTAAAGGCAAACAAAATAAGTTTAATTTAAAGAAAACATTTATTTGAAGTTATTTTAAATCACACAGATTAACAGATGACAACTTTCTCCCTTTCACATTTCAAGTCTTAACCAGAGACCATACACATTGTCCCATGGACAATGAGATTTTCCTATTGATTCCTTTTGAACAAATTGGTGTCTAGGCAGATGAAGATTCACATTTTAAGCAGACTGATTTAAAAATATTTTTTAAAAAAACCCAACACATCAAAGCAAAACTTTGTTATCAAATTCTTATCACAAATAAAAGGTGTTTAACACTCATAAGCTTGATCTCAAAACAAAATCCCAGCCATTCACAATCATATAGAACATACTGCCTTCAAAAAAATTCCCAGAATTTTAAAATGCTCCAAATATATACACATTTATAACTTAAGTGCTTATTAGCTACAACCTTTTACTCATGCAAAAGTTGTGAGAGGAGAAGGTGTTTCTTAGAGTGGCTTTTCTGAATATGCAGTAAAACTCTTCACTCGTGCAAAGAACAAAGGCGTGTACATTTTGTCTATGTCGAAAGTAGTAACAGCTGTCTCACCAGTTGATCTGCAAAGAGCATTGTAAAAGTTAAATTAGACACAGGTTGCTGTTTGAGTCCCTTAATAATGCAATCATGTTCCATAGCACAGTGTGTGCATCAAACTACAGCTGGAATAAAGTGTCTTTTGTAATGCCTTGTTCTGAAATCATTTGAGTATTGGCTGAATCACACTATACAGAATTCACTTCTACTTTCATATCTAAGAAACCACTTTCCCTTTCCACTCTTATTATGAGCTCTAAGACCTGAGCAGTACTGACACTTCATGCTGAAAAGAATGTCTGCAATATGCCCACTTCTTCATAAATTAGATATGACAGCATTAGCTTTTACAAAACCGATTTTTCTGTTTATGGAAGTTACCTATACTCCCAACCATCAGTACTTTATTTCCTGTATTTTATATTCTCACTGCTCAGCAGCTGAGTTATGTTCCTGTAAAAACACTGAATATAAAGATGAAGAACAGTGGAAGACAAAGCCTAAATCTACCCTAACTGCCAACATCAAACATCTGGAAAGCCAACTTGCCAGTAATTTGGAGTGTCAGGTGCAAGAACAGTGGTCCTGGCTCCTGCCTGGTTAGTGATCAGAACAATTGGTCACACGCCCATATTCTGCACTGCTGAATTATATAGTCAGTAAACATTACAGTTCTCACATGACAAGTACAGACATCTTTGGTTTGCACATCCACAGAGGAAAATGTATCTTAATGAATATACACTTTCCACACCCCCTCACTAGCACCACATTAAGTCATTCAACCCTGATTCAGTTCTGAAATCAAACACTCTGAATAAATCCTTTAAAAAGCTAAAATACTGAATTTATACTACTTAGGAAACTTCCTATTATCATTAGAACAGGTTACTAAAATCTTGGGATTTCTTTACATAAAACTTCAAATCGGGACCAGTCACTGTTTTCATGACATTTTGTTAAAGCCACTGAGTCTCAGACTCTTTACATCTTTAGTACTTAGTACTGGACAAACTAACATCACCTTTAATTCTACAGTTTAGTATCCTTCTTTGCTCCTGTTCTCCATTTACTCACCTACAAGTGATGTGACAAGAATGATGTAGCCACACAAGTTTGTTGAAACTCTGGCGCCCACTGGAGCACAACTGTAGTCCTACATGGAAACTGTGATCCGTTTCTTGAGCAGGAACTCGGCGGAAATACCTGTATTTGTGGTAATCAGCTGGTTTCTGTACAGAGAAATAAAAAGTTTCATGACCTACAAAGAACACACTGCGCAACTATTTATCCTAAGTAATTGTGAGACCAGACTGGTAAAACTCTCATACTTAAAAACAAGTACTACTGTTCCTTCAAAATGCATAAATGTGTATGTTAAAGAAGTTTTCAGAGAAAGCAAAATAAGAATGGAGGACACCACCCAACTGTGCATACTCACTGTAACACTTCTTACTCTTCAGAAGTTTCTCTTGACTAGCACTTTGATAATCAGAAAAATTTGTAAATAAGTTGATCAAATCATTCAGAGTTCAATTAACAAATACTGCTTATCTAGTTTTACTAAATGTTAGGGAACATAACTGCACAGTCAAATCTGATCTCAGGAAATGACCTATTCATCCTTCTTTTCTGTTAACAATGGTGACACCTAATAGCACCATACCTGGAAATTAAGCCTAAGGGGGAGAACAACTGTTTAAATGTGAACCAGATATTTATTTGCCTTAAAAATTTATTACATATCTGGGGACAAATGTAAGAGACATCACCAAGGTTATTATATTTTATTTTCAAACCATTTTAAAAATATTAATTTTTTAATCCTTTGGTGTAATGCAAATCTTTAGGTCCCTTAAAACCTTCATTCTGAGTAAAATCTTGTTAGGAGCCCCCTCCTTAATCTATTTCTCCTCTATTCTATTTTTCTACCCACCTCTTCCTTCTTCTTCATTATTACAGCAAATACTTTGGTTTGATTGTCTGTTTCCTGGGAAAGGCGATAATGGCCAAGCAAGATTGCATCTGTTCTGGAAGGTTAAAAAGAAGGATAATGTCAAGGACATAAAAATATTCTGTGTCTCAGAAGCGTGATGATCTTATAATACAAATATCAGCAATGAAACAAAGACTGACTACATAGCATAATTATATAAACTATTTCTTATTTCCATTCAGTAAAGGCTCATTAATGATATTAAATGATGAAAACACTTTGGGAAGTTGCTTTTAACTTTCCCAAACAGGACAGTAAAGGTAAGTTAGTTGGTTCTACCTAGCCTACTGCTAAATATTTACAGATTTCTGGTGAACAGCTCAAACCTGTTTTGAAGTTGCAAATGATTTTCTATGTTTTTATGTGCAATCATCAAGAAGTAATAATATTGACATATCCTGCTGAAATCTTTACTTTCCTTCAGTTAAGGAAGTGTGAGAAGGCAGTCAGTAACAAAATAGTATCTTTAAAAGGCCTGTTCCATTTACTTGCCTTAAAAATTTCAAATCACATAACCCACAAATTAAATCTAATTACAATATCAGGACCCTAAATTAAAAGATACCTTTGCATAAGGATAAAAATTTTTCATAGTTCTTAGAGAGAATTATAAACATCTATAATGCAATATAGATAACATTGTTTTGCTATGGCAGGATATAGAATCTGAAACAAAATAGAAATTGCTAGGTAAAAGCAAAATGAAAACTGTAGAGCCAAATACTTTATTTCAATAACCTTGTGTTTTTAGTCCGTAAGCGAGGAACTATAGATTGAGGATCTTCAGGAGTTGTTAGCATCATAACTTGACCATCTGGAAAGAATCTCAAATACCTGCAAAAACATAATAACACAATGCAAACCTAGAAAATACATCTTTTTTTCTGTTT
>WEIT01035550.1:0-12063 GCA_013389985.1 Dryoscopus gambensis
ATCACCCGTGATTCTCAGTGCTCTGCCGGCCTGCAATTTCTGCGGGGACGCGCACTCCCACCCGTGCTCCCCCACCCATACTCCGTGGGGACTCGCACAATCAATTACCAGCGTCCGTTCGCCTGCGTCCCGCAGGGAACCATGCCCACTCTGTGCTCTGCCACCCACAGAACACTTGTGCCACAATTCGCCTGCGCCCCGTCTTTCAGGAGACCCGCGTCACGCTTTCCCAGCGTGTTCTTTTCCACGGAACACTGTGCCACTATTCTGCTTGGTCCCGTCTTTAGGGGACCTGCACCACGCTCGCTCGTGCAAAACTGCACTATCTCCCGTGCTCCGCCAGCCCACGGATCACACAGGGACTCGCACTTTCACTTGTGCTCCGCCAGCCCGTTGATCACGCGGGGATTCTCACCCACGCCAGCGCTCGCTCGCCAGCGTTCCACAGGGAGCTGCGCTCACTTCGTGCTCTACCACCCACGTCCTGCGGGGGTTCTGCACAATCATCAACGCCCGTTCGCCTGCATCCCGCAGGAAACTGCGTTCACCCCATGTTCTGCCTCTCACAGAACACTCCTGCTACAATTCCGCTTGGCCCCGTCTTTCAGAGAACCTGCGCCACACTTGCTCGTGCAAAACTGCACTATTCCCCGTGCTTGTCCACGATTGTACAGACTGAACACTGTAATTATACTACTATTATGCTAACTGTTTGAATTCCTCTTTATCTCTAATCCGTGTGCACACTGCACTTCACAGCGCGTGTGCAATACCCCAGTTCCTGAACTACCCGGGTTATCCTGCCCGCAAGTCTACTGCGCATGCTCAAATGTCTGCTTTCCCAGAGAGCCCGTGTCTCCAGCCCGTGCGTCTGCTACGCATGCTCAGTTATCCCCTCTGCCGGACACAACACGCGTCTCTACTGCGCAAGCTCGATTCCTCTACTTCTCCAATTACTCCTGCTCTGAGTCCGCGTTCCTGCCCGCGCTTTGCCCGCGCTTTTCGCCCGCGCTTTGTCCGCGCTTTGCCTGCGCTTTCCCAGGCACTGGCCCATACGGGGATCTGCCGTTTTCCCGTGAAACCAGAACTCTCGGCTCTCGCGCGCGGAGTTACAGACCTTCCCAGACCTTTTTAGGCACTGGCTTCTGTAGAAGCCTGTCAGCCGTACAACTGACGCTCTCGCCCCCCTCGCAAACCTTACCAGTGCTGTAAAACTGGTTCGTTCAAAGGAGGTCCCTCTGTCTGATTTTGCGGGTTCCCAGCTGCCTACTCCGGGTCTTCCAGTGTTCCATTTTTGGTGTGGATTTATCATCCCGGGCGAAGCCCCCAAAATTGTTATAAACAAGTCCGGATATCAGCAAAAAATTAATCCGCGTTTATTAATCCGCAGCTGAGAACAGGGGATGGTGGGCAGTCCACCATCCCGCTCGACAAAACAGACAAAAAAGTAATCCAACAACAGCTCTCAACCACAAATCCTCACCCCTCTCACTTCAACAACCACCCAAAAAGCCTGCCCCCTTGCCATGAGGTCCACTTTTTATATCCCAGTCCAATCTCCCAAAAGTCTTGATCCCAAGTATCCGCTTCCTGTTCGTTCATCCTTTCCAAGGCTCCATGGGACATGTAGTCTTCCTCCTAAGACAGCTACTGGGTCTGTGCTTTGATGTTGTGTCTCCTTTCCGCCTGCTGTCCGTCTCTCTTGTACTTCCATGAAAGACATAGTCCTCCTCTGGGGCAGCAGCCAGACCTGTATATTGCTTAGACATACTCAAACACTTTATTAGTTAACATACTTTGCATTGAACTCAATCCTTTTTAATGTTCATAACAGGCCTGTCTTACTGATAAAGACTGATATGAAGAAGGTTGCCAGTAGCTCAGTGTCATCTGTGTCATTTTCCACCAGGTCCACTGCCCCATTCAGCAAGTGGGCTAAATGGGCTTGTTGAACTTAAAAAGTGAAGATCATGGGTTGAGATAAGAACAATTTACTGAAAAAAGCAATGCGATGAGAAAACAAACAGTAACAAAACTAAGAAAAGAGAGAGAGTGATTCACATGCAAAAATGCTCACTGCAGAGTTTGACCTTAGCCCCTCCCTCCAGCTTGCTATTACCACCACCTCACTGCTCCCTCTGCCATGCTTTGTTAACCAGAAAGGACCCTTTCTCCTTGGAAGAGACTCCCTTCCCCCCACCCCCAGCAATGACACAAGGTGGTATGCAGTAACTCCAGGTCCTGGCCATGCCCCCCACTGCATACTGCAGAAATTAACTCTGCCGTGGCTGGGACCAGGACGCCCAGTTTTCTATTGGTGACACCCAATTTTCTACTGGTATTTTGAGTGCAAATGGTGCACTTGACTAGACATACCTGATTAACACTGTGGAATGCAAAATATCTTGGAACAGAGGGGTCCATTCTCATCTTTAGGGCTGGAGAATGTATTCTGGAGAACTGATCAAACAGTTTGAGTGTTGCAATTCTGTGATCTCTATTCCCTCTGCCATTTGACCTGCTGGATGTTTTCAGCAATAAACATGATTTTGTGAAATAACATCTGATGCTCAAACAAACAAACAAAAACTCTTCTTTATAATCTTATTAAGAGAAAACCAGGATATTTTATGAACAGTTTTTTTCAGTACAAGGTTCATAAATATGCATGTTGTTTTTAAATTTGCATTTACTTTGTTTTCTTTGCTGCAGAACCTCGAAGTTGCATGGAAGCCATTAACCTCTCTATGGTGATGTCTGACAGCACCGTGGGCACTAACTCTTCTTTGCTGAGGGCCAACATGCAGACTGATCCTTCCTTTCAGCGCTGTTTTTCATCTTCATGTACTGTTTCAAGTAGCAGTGCTATCGCAGAAGGGTAGGAAAAGATTCTCCTACTTTAGTTCTTGTAATGATAGTTCCCAGTCAAGATGTTTTGCTTTCATCTTCATTGCAGACCATTTTTACAAGAACTTTGAGACTGGTTGTGACATTTAATGGTGATATTGTCCATCAGCTGGATTTTAACATGTACACAGATGTTACATTTATGTCAGGGACACAATTAGCTTTGAAGATAAGTGGGAAGAGACAAATAAATAGAATTTTATAGCTCAGTTATGTTATTGTGTGCTAGCACAAGCTCATATATATTTTTCTGTGTGCTTAACTGGTTTTTCTGATGTTTTACTTAAAGCCATGTCATGAAATTTTACATTGGAATAAGCTGTACGTGAGAGAAGGGAAGCACTCTTCTCAATGCAGACGTGTTTCTAGTCAATAAAATGTCGGTAGATTTGCTTTGGTAGTATATAGCTGATTCCCTTTCAACTGCTCAGCAGGCTTAGAAACTTTATTATATAATTATATTGTGGTAAACATGTACAGCTCTGGACTAGAGCTTGAACAGTATAAATTTACAAAGTGGTCCTTGTCTAAAGGAGCTTACAGCATAAGCTAAGAAATGGCAAGAAACAGCAAACAAACAAGGAGTCCCTAGTTATTGTTAGAAGATTCAAAAGACCATAACAATGCATGATCAGTCATTAGCTGTGTGCTATATTTACTCAATAGACAAGGTGGTACATGACACCTGACGAAGTTACCTTCTCTATCACTCTGCAAAAACATTCCTTTCTGGCTAATTATCCTATTCTCATTCTTAGCTATTTGGCTTTTTTTCCACAGTAAATATTTGAGAGTAGTTCTGGTTGGAGTGTCAGTCTCAATGAATACTTCAAGTATGTTACCTATTTATCTTCTATTTATCTTCAAATCTAATTGGTTTCATTTTCAATCAGTACTGAGACTGGGAAAGAATGTTTTGGTTTTGTGATTATGAATGTGAACCATAAGACTGAACAAAATATGTTGGTATTTGCTGCAGAGGAGGCACTGTAACAATTACAAGTGGATATGTATTAAAAGCTTATCAGGCAATTCAGTCATTAGCAAGTTTACATTCCTACTTCAGACTTTATCTAGAAAAGTTTGTTCCCTTCTTTCTAAATATTTTTTTCTATGATTTTTTATTTCACCTAGCAGACAGCTACAGGTCTAGAGGTTTTTTTCTTTCAGTGATGTCTTCAATTTGCTTACCTTCCATTTCTTTATGGCCCTTCTAATTTGAGCTGTTTAAATCTACTGGCATCCATTTCCACAGCTCCCTTTTAATTAAAAATCCTTTCTTTTAAAATATATATCTTATGTCAGCTCTTCTCCCTTTGCATTTCCCAATAAGGTTATTCTCTCTAGATTTGGTAATATTAGTAATATTTTCCAGCTACAGCCTAAGGGCATTTCATTTTTAGAAGCAAGGAGACAACTTAAACTTCATCAGAAGCTTAGTTTCTCTTGTTCAGAAAGACTTTTTTTTTTATTTTTCACTTGAACAGGTAGAATTGCTACCCAGTAGAAAAACAGAATGTTTACTGCTGAAATATTTAATTCTGTCAGTCAGAATTTTTCCACTGTCAAAGAAATTAACCACCGGACCTGCCTGCCTTCTTTTTTTAATATAAATTGTATTAAAAACTTGGTCTGCAAGTTATTCCTTGTGAACTGTGTTCTTATCATTATCATAGTTACTGATTTATTGTGTGATGGTGCACAACCACCTCCTCAGCCCATTGCTTTTTGTTTTTATTCTGGTGAGCATGAGACACTCTGCATGTAAGAACTAGTATGGCTGTTTCTTCCCTAAACCTCTACCTCTATGCAGCTTTGGCATAAGAAATTGTTGCCTCCTACTGCTATTTTTCAGGTAGCACTTTAGCTCATCAAGACCACTGTATGTGAAGCAATGCTGCTAACAGCCTTTACTAAACTGATTCATATTAAAACTAACCCCCTCAGAGAGAAGGAGAAGTATTTTTAGCTGTCATCAATTTCATGGACTGGTTTACATGCAAACTCAGAAGCTATCCCATCAACACGGCTAGGTGGAAGTGAGATAAGGCAGAACATAATGACATACACTGAAGAAGTTACTGGTCAGGGTAAGGCTGGAATCCCTTGATACAGCTGCATTACCTGGTCCAGCATGCTTTCAAAGAGCACCCTGAGATTTTGTCCTGGGTTTGATGTTTCATAGCTTTCAATGATCACTGAAGTATGGGTTGTGCAGTAACATTTTAAGGGGGTGATTTGGTTTTTTTATTTTTCTACTCAATTTTTGGCCCTTTTTTTTTTTTTTTTTTTGACAGCTCTTCTGCAGCAGAATGTCCTTGGCTTGAAAGCAGCTCTAAAGCTTCCCTGTCAACCCAGTTTTCATTGGGTGACCCCAGGCAGCCGGGTGGTTACCTTGTGCCCTCTGAATTTTCAAGTGCTGTGCAGGATGTCTCTCTCCTGTCTCATTTCCAAACTCCAGGAGTGCAAGTTGTCAGCCTGAGCAACCTGGAGAGTTCACCAGCAGAGCCACAGCAAGAACATGCTATCAGCAGCAGTCCCCATGCTTACCTAAGCTACAGTGCGGGTACCAGGGACAGTAGCTACCCCCGAGAGGAGACACAAGCTACTTGCATGGCCAGTACTAGCACATCTAAAACCCTGAGCTCATCAGTGGCATGTGCTGATGGCAATGACTTTTTGACACAAAACTTTCTTACAGTGGCCTGTGGGCACAACAGCCAAAACAGTGCAGTTCAGCATCACCATGGAGGGAACCTACATGCTCAACCGCCTCTTCCAGAGAAGAGGTCCTCTGAAGGAGAATGTTCCTTTGCCTCTGTGTCACCTTCTTCAAGTGGCTTCTCTAGCCCTCACAGTGGAAGCACAATCAGCATTCCCTTCCCAAATATCCTCCCAGATTTCTCAAAAATGTTAAGCCCTTCCCCAGTGCCAGGTAGGTTCTGCATCAGAGAAATGCAAAATGCATCAGATTTTATATGAGTTTATAAAAAGAATTTTGGAGATTTTAAAAGTGGAGAGGGAAAAAAAAGGTAGTGGAATGAAAATGGCACAGAGGACTTCAATGTTTGCAGTAAGTGATGCCAGTTCACTGTCTTTGGATGCATTATTCAGAAAACATGGCTGCAGATTTCTTCCTGTGCTTCCTAGAAGTCAGCTATTGGGCAGCTTATCTTTTCACCTGTCGAACTACAATGGACCAGTGTGAAGTCCAATTTCTTTTAAAAAAGGCTGGCTTTTTTCTGCACCTTTTAGACTTGTGCCAAGAAAATTTAAAAATGTACATGAGTGTTGGTTGGGCCCTGTTGAGGAGTTTGATTTAATACAGCTTTATAACTAAGTTTTTAACATTTTATGGATTTTGCAAAATGAAACTTTGAACATGCTTTGAGAGTCTTAGCGTATGGTATTGTATTTGCTGGTTCTAAAACAGCTCAGTTTCTCTAAACTGTCCTAATGATGAGTTTTTTGAGTAATCATGGTGACTGGAAGTTGGAAAGAAAAGTAAAAACACTTTCGTATTTTAAAAAATTTCTTGACTTTTTTCCCTTTTATTTCACAGAAAACACAGCTGTGACCGTAAAATTTGTTCAGGACACATCCAAGTTCTGGTATAAGCCAGATATTTCAAGAGAACAAGGTATATCAATTGATAACGTATTCTGGCATATCCATTCACGGAAAAGCTAGTTGGTGAAGTCTTGATTTTTGATTCATACTGATCTCTAAAAAAATATACAACCTAGAATGGCCACAGACAACCCTCTTAGTTTCTTTTGTTGAAAGGCTGAATTTGAGTGTGGAGGACAGTCAAATAGTCCTGAAAATATTCAGTTAATCAGACAAATTATTAGCCTAACTGAACTAACTATGAAGTAATATAGATCTACGTGTGGTAGCTGCTGCAAATGCTCTTTGTTGTCATTTTTGAATGGCAGATATGCCTGAAACAATACCAAACGACTGTCTGCTCTCCAAAACCTTTTGAGTGTAAGTGTGCTGTTCTGACATGATCTCAGAATAATTCATTAGCTAGGTCATCACAAAAGTGTTCTCACCTACCAGTCGTTTTGTAGCCTCAATTTCAATGTCAAGTGACTTACATTACTTCTTAAAGGTCACTACCGTGGAACAACATCTTTAGGATGTATGATGCAGATACAGTACATTTATATATAGATGTATTATTCAGTGAACTGAAGAAATCTTTTATTACCTATGTGAAAATGAATACTTACGAGCACCTGGAGTACTGCATCTGGCATACAGGAAAGACACAGACCTGTTAGAGAGAGTACAGAGGAGGGTCACGAAGTTGATTAGAGGAATGGAGCACCTTTCCTATGAGGAAAGGCTGAGAGAATTGAGATTGTTGAGTCTGGAGAAGGGAAAGCTTCGGAGTGACCTAATTGCAGCCTTTCAGTACCTGAAGGGAGCCTACAGTAAAGATGGAGAGGGACTTTTAGAAGAGCATGTAGTGACAGGACAAGGTGAAATGGTTTCAAATTGAAAGTAGGTTTAGATTAAATATTAGAAAAAAATATTTACTGTGAGGGTGGTGAGGCACTGAAACAGATTGCCCAGAGCAGTTGTCGATGCCCTCCATCCATGGAAATGTTTAAGACCAGGTTGGATGCGGCTCTAGCCTAAAGAAACATGTTCCTGTTCATGGCAGGAGTGTTGGAAGTAGATGATCTTTAAGTTCCATTCAATCCAGGCCATTCTTTCATGATTCTATGAACTTAAACACTGTCCCTGCAACAGTATCTATATAAGTGTGCTGGGTGCTTGTTACAATCCACTAATCATAGAGGAGCAAAGTGAGCTCTCTGTGGATTGCCGATAGAAACTTCAGGTTCAAATATTCTGTGAAATGAGATTAAAACCAAACAAGGTTAAATGTGATATATTTTATTTAACAGTAAATGAGAGAGAAAGAGAAAGAAAGAAATAGAAAAAGAGGTTGGGAGAGGGACAGAAAGAGTGATACAAACAGAGTAAGTAGAAATATATCATCCCTCTGTAGGTCTCAACGGTGTCCTGTTGATCCTCTCCGTCAGGTCTTGGTGGTGAGGGTCCCCTGCCAAAAAACATAGAGTTCAATGGATTAATATAAGTTGGGCTAGGTGGGAATGCCCAGGTACCTCCCCTGAAGCGGGGGCAAGTTTGACACTGTCTCTTGCAAGACTCTGGATCACTTTCCATCATGTGTAGTGCTCTGGTGCAAGGCCTCAGGAATGAGTCTGGGGAGTGCTTTGGGGATCTTTGATGGATTATGACGTCTCCTCAGCTGTCCCTCACGTGAATGTCCCGTGGATGTGGCTTTCCCGGGGTTGGAGGGTTTTACAGCTGAGCCAGTTTGTGTAACAGAGAGTGGATGTTCGCTGCCTCTGACTGGAGGTCATGTCATACACCCAAAACTCTCCTCCTCCCACCGTGGTTGGGGAGAAGTTTGTGCAAACCTAGCTACAGATAAGCCTGTGGGCTATGGCCTCCACCCCAAAGCCAGCTGGGGATGATTTTCAGGACAGCTGCTAGGCTTGGCCCTCCTGTGAATGCATCCTTCTCCCCCAGTCTTATCCATTTCTTCAGACCTGAGATGGTTGAAAAACAGTGTCACTTTTATCTTATCTCAGGTTCTTTTAGGTGGCTTAACTCACAGTTCAGGATTTCAGTCAGGAGGCCCATTCAGGGTGGAGTGGGCTTTGGTGGTGCAGCTTTGTTGGTGCAGCTTCATTACACACTTTTGCCATAATGGGCAGAAGTCCTTTATAACAGTGTTTTAGCCATGAAACTGCAACATTTCAGTCTCTGACAGTGCTTTGCAAATGCAGTTGGTCTGACTGTGCTTGTGTTTATACAGTAATAATCAGCTCTACTGAATTGTGATTAATGAGATAAGGCAGGATTTTAAACTGGGATTTTTAAAATGTGGTTGTCAAAAAGGAAAAATTACTATCTAGTTCTGCATTGAGAAGGATGTTCATACTAAAATAGTGTGAACTTCAGCTACTGGCAAATGATGAATTGCTATGTCTGTCTAGTTATTAGGTTCTCAGATGATGAAGATGTTATGTAGTGGTAAATATGATGCCAGGGGAATAAATATGATAGAAAACAGAACATTAATTCATTTTTGGATGATACTTTGCTGGTCCTTTTGCTCCAGTCCCCTTCCCCTTATCTGCTCACCACCCATAATGAGAACTGAGTCTTTAAATGTGAAGAAAAATACTTGACTTGATGTGTGTCCAGAGAGGGAAGTAGATAAAAAGCAATTTTAAACCTAACTGCTTGAACAGATGAAACAGCAATCTTCCCAATCTTTTAATATGCCTCTTTTCATCCTTGAAATAAAACTCCTTTTAAAAAGTGTTTTAAGGTACTGTTGCTGAGTAGGGGAGCATTTGTTCTTTTTTCCCTGTGTTTAATAGACTGCTGCTGTGACCAATTATTACTGTATCCCTTTGTATTAGAAGTGTTATGTGAGTACTGCTTAATTGCAGGGATTCATCCTCATCCTCTCAAAACAAGACATACTATTGTAAAAAACAGTTCTTTCCTTGCCATCTGGCAGATGGAGAGAATAGAATGCATACGTTTGCTTTACTCGCTTTAACAGAAGAGACAATTATGTCTGCATTTTCCTGATTTTTTTTTTACTTCCCCTTTTTTCATGAAAAGAAATTTTGCTTCATAAACATCTCTCAGGTCTTGCAAAATATGCCTTTGTGCCTCATATGTGTAATATCCATGTTCTGCATGAACAGTCAGTTAAGGAGCCCAGCGTCAAATTTGGGCTTTTTCTAGGGCTTCTCTGAAGGCTTCCTGATGGTTAGAAATTCTAGAAACAAAGTATACTAGTATACACAAGTATTTCTAAAAAGTTTATGGGGGAGGAAAGAAAGCAAAGCATAAAGATTTTATTAAGATCAATCATTAGATTAACTTTTTGTCTGTTTTCAAAGTAAGTTTAAGATTTTGGGCTACTAGATTTCAAAGTCTGCAACTGACTTGTGCAAAGCAGCAGCAATTTCCCTGCAAGTGTTTCCTCTTGGAGAGGACTTCATATTACACTTTCAGAAGAGATTCTGAAATACAGATGAAAAGTATTTCAAAGTCAAAGAGCAAAATATACACTTACTTATAAGTATACTATAGATATAATATATAGTATATATAGTCTAAGTATACTATATATATATATAAAAAATATATACTTATAAGTATATATATACTTATATACTTCCTTCCTTTGCTTTAAAACTCCCAAGGCAGTAAGGTGGCTTTACAGGGACAAAAATTTGGTGGTGGATGAAAACGAATCTGTTCTGCCTGTTGAGGCTGAATAGGAAGTGAAAAACAGTGCTGTCTAGTCAGTGTGGGAATTACAGAGAGCTATGCAGTCTTTTAAGTTGACAAAATCTAAGCTGAAGTAGACTTGCTCTTGCACTGGTTGTAGGAATTCTGGTGGGACCTGAGCACCCTTCTCAGTTCAGTAGGGTTCTGTACTTCAGGCTTCTTTTAAAATAAGTATCTGTGAGATTTGGACTAGGTGTTTCCACTGAGGTCCCCCAAATATGCTTGATGGTATTTTGTTGTACAGCAGTGAGGATAGAGAAAAAGATACTACTTCTTCTGGTGTCCTACTCCTTATACATTTGCACTTCCGTACTTTTTGAGTGTGTGCATTGTTCTTGAACTGTTTTTCTCTCTCTTTGCTGGAATTCTTTGCAGCCATTGCTGTTCTCAAAGAAAAGGAACCTGGGTCTTTCATTGTTCGAGACAGTCATTCTTTCCGGGGCGCCTATGGGCTAGCAATGAAAGTTGCCACACCACCTCCTTCTGTGCTGCAGTTAAAGAAAGGTACTTCTATATGTTATTAAACAAGCCATACATCGTAGGTAGTCCATATTGCTGGGTAATAATCTGGTGGAATTTTCCCCTCTTCTCATAAGTGCACCTTGAATTGTAGGCTGCATTTGATGCATTGTTAAATGAGACTGGAGGTGATGCCTGTTGTACTATATGGTTTTGCCATGACTTGTAAATGTATGTGCGTTGTGGCTGTGCGTGTGTTGTACCTCATCAACCTAATAGAAAATCAGTGTCATCTCAGCAGTTGGTCTTCCCTAGCAATCAGAAGTCTGCATTTGATTCACAGACTACAGTGTAAAGTTTTCACTTGGCTGGAGGGCTGAATATTTTTGATGCCAAAGTTTTGTTTTGACACAGTTCTACTTCAGAGATAAATCTGAAGAGATTGCTAAGGATAATTGTTTAAAAGAAGCGGTGATTTGTGTACTTTGTCAGCTCCAGTGCCTCCATATATAACTCATGCCTGATGGTTGTGAAACATAAAATGAGAAGAACATGCAGAAATCATTAATTGATATGTGGAAACTCAGCAGCCAATATCTGTAGTGTTCTTGGTTCCATTTGTACTACTGCAAGGTTAGTGGCCTGGTTTTTATTGCTGCTGTTTTTCTTTTACAAAGCTTATTATATTTCATTAGTACATAATGACTGGTTAGGTAAGCAACTAAGATTACAGGAAAGCATTTATTCTTAGTGTTGTTTTTATGGAAGTATGATTTTGGCTTTTTTGTTGGTTTTTTGTTTTGCTGTTGGTTTGGATTTGCTTACTCTGGGGTAATGTTAGCAGTTCACATCTATTACAGTAACACTTTGAAATTCTGTTTTAACCTGATGTCTTGAAACAATTTTTAATAACAACTTGCCATGTAGTCCTTTTTGTTGCCAGTAAATATCAGCAAAACCACTTCAATGACTTAATGAACACAACATAGGGGTACTGGGGTGGTGTTAGCAACTAGGAGGCATATTGAAAGTGGCTTGTAGATGTTTTTTGTAATCTTTTCTTACAATCATTGGTAAAGTCCAGGAAGACATGAAAGTTAAAACTGCCAGCCTTTAAGAGACAGTTTATGTTAGTAGTACCACAGGCAGGTAGTAGTAAGACTGTAGTATTTTTCCACTTCTCACTTCATGATACTTAGCTTTTTTGGTTTCCACTGTTTAATCCCAGAAGGCACAGATTGGTTCAGTTTCATGTAGGGTTTCTTGTTTCAGGCTTTCCTTTCCCACATACCTTGTAGTCATTTATTTTTAATTTTGTGAGAGCATAACAGCAAG
>WEIT01035552.1:8918-22275 GCA_013389985.1 Dryoscopus gambensis
GGAGGCGGCCTGGCCCCTGCGAGCTCCCGGCGGGCCCGGACGGCGCAGGAACGGGCTGCCGGCGTAAATGGGCCGCTGGGTGCCCGTCGCTGACATTCCCGGGAGGGTTGCTGTCTCTTACCTAATCCGGTGAGAGCAGAGAGGGAGGGAGATTCTTGCTCATGCTACGGCTTCCCCTTAAAAATTAAGAGGCTGACGACCTTCGTGCTTTCCCCTTGTCCACGGTTTTAAAAGGACGGGAAACAACAGCGTTTGTAGTGAAAGGCAAAGCATCCTAAGAATTTCTTCAGGAGAAGAACCAAGTTTCTTTTCCGGTGGTGAGCTGGTGGCACTTTTATTTTATGCTCATATTAATACGATATTTCTCCAATATTCTCTTTGCACCCTCTTTTTCAACCAGTCTGGGTGAATATTGCCTTGTCTCTGTAATGAGCGGTATTCTCATAGTCCAAATAAATAGATAAAGTGATTTAATTTGTTTAACCTGGCAGATAATTGTCTGTTAGGAAGCTCATAGCTAATTGGACTAGGTCATGAAGGACATGGGATATTCCGTGCTCGGGACGTAGTTTCAGTTATCTGTTTATCTCCCTGCTAAACTGAGACTAGCACGGTGCATTCCACATGGGGAGGGAAAATGGAAGGGACTCTTCTCAACCCTGATTTAATCAAGCTGGCCTTCATGAAGATTTGAGTTACTGGAGTATAGGCACACTGAAACAGAGGTTTTTAGGGGAAAGCATGGCTCTCTGGACTAGTAATTCGTTGCAGAAGATAACTTTGGGGAGTATACCTAAAGTAAAAGTCGAGTGCCAGAAATTATGTTAATTTCAATGGAAACTAATGTCCTTAAATAGCCTTAGCCCTTTTCGCAGCAATGAAAACTCATAGAGGAAAGCACAAGGATAGGACCTATCCATCAGTAATAAAGTTTTAGAAATCCGTTGTGACCCAAGAATTCTGAACCTGATGAAATGATGGGCATTTTTGACCTGAAAATGCATGTCCAGATGAAGTAGCTTAACTGTTAATATGTCATTTCTATTGATAAGGTTTTAATGCTGTAGTCTAATTAGACTGTAGTAGAGGAGTTAGCTCAGAAATTCAGTGGCTCCAGCTAAGTAGGTGTGAACTAAGGAAAGTAAATACTTTAAATAACATGAGTACTTTCATAGTTAGGTTTGAGTGGAGTTGCTGCTCTTTGCTTAGTGTAATTTGAGAAGGAAATCCTGCTCACATGTCAGACACCTGCCTCTAATGGGGAAAAGGGGAGCATGAGCATGTTCATGTGAAAAGCAACTCTTTGGTCTGAAAATTCAAAGAAATCAAGTAGGACAGTTTTATGAACTGTGGTCTTCAGATGAAACATTCTGGAAGACTATGCATGCAACTGCTATTAGAAATACAATGTTCGTACCTTTAAGTTAGAATCACTTTGCTTTATTTTTCTTCTGTAATAGTGCTTGTAGTCTTGTAACTGTCAGCTTTAAAAGCTGGACTGACTTTTGCCAAATGGATTATTAGTGTCTTTTTTGCTTTAATGATTGTCTTATTTTTGGGAGCTAAACTGAAGCAGAGTAGCCAAGGTAAATGACTGATACTGGAAATTCTGGACGCATGAAGAGCTCAGTTGTGCAGCTGTAGCGCGTGTAGCCAGTGTGCAGCGAGCCGAGGTGCGCGCGGGGCGTGCAGCTGCCGGCCGTGCTTGCCTGCAGTCCCGGTCAGTGCTGGTGGTGCTACCTGCTGCAGAAAGCAGCCGTGAAGGGAGGATGCTGCCAGGCCCTGCTTCATCTCAGCCATCACGTGGTGCCTGAAGCTTAGGATCTGGGCTCCAAAGTTTACAGTCTTAAATGTCATGAACATTGTAGATGCAGATTTTTTTTTTTTAACTGGATTTTTTGCTTTTCTGTTGCTTTGGTTTTTGAAAGGAAATCAGCATTAAAAGTGAAAACTAGTTGTGATTGAAAAAATAATAAGAGGTTTTGGGTTTTTTTTTTTACTTCGACAAAATACACTAGAGAGACACATTGTTACCTTAATGAAATGTTTTTATTAATAAGAATGTTTCATTAATAAGAAAATATTGTTGTAAGTGAGTTACTCTTTTTCAAAGTGTTCATACTGTTCCCTTCCTAAATGTTCCATGTCATGATAAAAATGCAATTTTGCTCTGTGTTTTCTGTGTACAGTATCACATTATGGACTAGAAATTGGGAGATATGCATAAATACTGTGGGTTACCATGAGCTGTTACTTCAGGTTTACCTGAGATTTTGCTGTTAGCACTTAAATGCATGTAAGCAAAGGTCTTCCTAAGTCAGAGACTTGGGGTTGTTTGATATCATACCAGGGTATGTTCAGCTGTTAACTGTGCCAAGAGAGTAAAGGAAGACAAAACCCAGCATTAATGCCCCATTTAATAGTCTTTAAGTTTTGTGGCACTAGAGAGAGAGATTCTAATTCTGATCCAAATTGCATTCCATGTTTCTGTAATGCCCAGGACAACTATTAGAAATATATGCCTGTTTGAGTGACTGTATAAAATGATGATTCTTTGTGTTATCATAGGAATAATGAGAGATTTGGTTACTAATTCCACAGTACTTTAATCAGATAAAGTGCTAGATAATTGCAGCTAACCAAATGGTCCACTTCTGCTTTTGACTTGTTTTTCTTTATAGAAGCTGAATATGAAAAGTGAGATTGGGTGTATTTTCAGGGAGAAAGTAAAATGTTACTTAAATGATAAAATCTGTATTTGTCCTCTTGCACCTGGGAATGAATTATAAAATTACAATGGATATATTCCAGGGCAATTGATATAAGAAGAGCAGTAAATTGCTTTAGAGACAGTTGCTGACCTTTTTCCTTTTTGGTTTGCCTTATCCAGAAACACATTTTTATCTTTTTTTGTAACAATTGATGACTTTGCTGGACATGAAGAAAGACAAGGAGAGTGTAGTGATAACTTTGGCTGCTTGAAAAATTACTCATCCACTCCTTAAAAGTGAAAGAGAAGTTCTTTGAAGTGTGGTTTGTGTGGTTGGGGTGGTTTAACCCCAGCTGGCAGCTCAGTACCACACAGCATCTCTCTCACTTCCCCACCTGCGGGATCAAGGAGAGAATTGCAAGAGTAAAAGCAAAAAAAACTTGTGGATTGAGATAAAGACAGTGTAAGAGGTGAAGGAAGAGCTGCACACAAGCAAAGCAAACCAAGGAATTCTTTCACCACTTCCATGGGTGTTCAGCCATCCCCAGCAAAGCAGGGCTCCATCTTGCTTGGTGATTACTTGGGGAGACAAATGCCATCACCCCAAACATCCCCGCAGCTTTACATGCTGAGCGTGGGGCCATGTTCAGGAATGTCCCTTTGGTCAGCTGGGGTCACCTGTCCCGGCTGTGTCCCCTCCCAGCGTGCTGTGCAGCCCCAGCCTCCCCGCTGCTGGTGTGGTGTGAGAAGCAGGGAAGGCTGGGGCTGTGCAAGCGCTGCTCAGCAGTGGCAAAACCATCTGTGTTTATCAGCACTGCTTCCAGCACAAACCCAAAACACAGCCCTGTCCCAGCCACTGCAAAGAAAATTAACTCTACCCCCAAAGCAGGACCAGCAGAGTGGTGTGAAGTTTTTAGGTATTACAAGGTTCTTTTCTAGAATTCTTGCACATAGTACTGAACAGAGCAAAAAGGAATTTAGTCTTTGAAGAAAGACCACAGTCATTTTTCAAGGGTTTTTTTTAATGCTGTCAAGGAGATTTAAAATGCCACACTTTTAAGAGTTACTTTCAAATACATGTTCAGATGAAGTATGTCAGAGGAAAATTGTTTGTTAAATTTGGCTAATGTATGGATTGTCCAAAGGTTTTAACTGGAGCAGGAGTATTTTAAAACAATTTGGTGTTAAACTGCAGGAAGGAAAGTTTGAAAATAAATGGCATAAAAATTTTCTAGACTTGGTGTCTAGCTTAGAAATGAGTTAAAAGGTTTATCTTTGTTTCTGTTTGCTCTGTGTTACACAGACCTTTCAGAAGGAAAAGTTATGTCTTCTATATTTTGCAAGGGGATGTCAACTGCAATACAAGGTTTCTAAGTTGTTTTGTAAATCTTAGTACAAGTTGCTTCATGCTGAAGTGTGATGTAGGTATTAGTTTGAAGTGGGGTTTAAATTTTTTTTTTCCCTATGATTCTTTTAAAAGTCAGCGTTATTCCAAAAATATGTGGTTAGTTGTTGTTAACACATGAGTGTTAGGAAAGGAGAAATAATAGAAATGCAGCACTGCACAAGCTGTGGCACATCCACAGTACAGTCTCTGTTGGGCTGCCAGTGTTAACTTGCAGTGTTGGTGGCACCAATGTGAATGTGAAATGGAGCAGTTTCGGTCCCAAGTTCAGCTGAAAACTCCCCACGTGTGAGGAGAGGTAACTGTTCCCGGTTCCCGGTTCCCTGCCCAGGGCAGCCCGCAGCACCGAGCGGGAGGTTCAGCGCCGCCGCGTGAGGTGTCCCCCCGGTCACTGCGGCTGCGGGTCCCCGGCACGGCAGGCTGGGAGCTCGGGAAGGGTGGCCGGGCCCTGCGTTGCCACTTGGGTTCGGTGGCGCGCTGGGGTGCCGCGGGAAGTGCTCAGCTACCTGGGCAAGACTGGTCTTGTTGAATACATTACCTGACAGAGAAGGAGAACCAGTGGGTAAGAAGCAGACAGCACAACCACTCATTTTGGTGGCAGCCTGCTTTTGTTTGTTGTAGGAATGGTGGAATCACACTCCAGCATCCTCTCTGTGTGTGCCTGGTGTCATGGAGCCTGTACCTGGTGGGTCATTCTTCGTGGTAGGGATAAACCATTTTCTTGTAGTGATATGTGAAAGCTCTTAAGAAATACTCTTAACTGAGCAGTTTTCTTAAAAGTGCTATTAAAATATTTAAGAATCTTTAAAACATGGCATGTTGGTACTTCAAAAGGTAATGACCTTAACTCATTTCTCTAAAAATGGACACTGATTTTTTTTTTTTTTTTTGAAACCTCATAACCTTCTGTCATTTTTTTTTTTTTAATCAGCATGGGTCTGCTACAGTTTTATATTTTAATCTTCTTAAATTACCTAATGTTTTGGAAATCGTGTGTTAAACATGCTTTGATATGCATTTTTGTGTTGATACGTATATGACCCCACTTTAAGGTATAAAAGAGAAACTTCTCGTATTTAACTAAAGCTAGTTTATAAATTCTTCTAAAGTTGATCACTTTGGCCTATATTTGAGCCTTAAGTGTTGCTCCTTTCTGTTTCACCAGGTGCATGTGCAGTTGTCTTCTTGTAAAAGTTGTGAAAATGGTCTACTCAACTAATATTTTTGTTTCTGAAGGTTTATTTTGGAATATATATATGCACATGTATTTATATAAAAGCCTTTAGAGTCACAAAATTACTTTAATTCACAGGAATTTTCCCTTTTGTCATGGAGGCATCAACACAGTTGGGAGTTAATTTGTGTAGGGCTCATCTCTCCGTGGCCAATATCTGTGTGATTGCACAAGTGCACTAAGGATGTAATTTGGAGACTGGTTGCACAGGTGTGACTGGGGAATCATTTGGCTGGCAGATGTTGATGGTGTACTATGAAATTTTAGTGTGGCTTTGTGCTGGGTCAAGTCTAATTATTAGAAAGGAAATTTTACAGATAAAACATATACATTCCATAATAGAAGCTGAGATGGACATTCTTCCAAAACAGCACCTGTAAAGCAGTAATATTAAAAGTGCTTTTCTGCGTATTAAAACCAGCTGCTGACCTAAACAGTTTTGTTTTAAAATAAGGTGTTCTGTTTTAGCAAAAGTTGTTCTTCCTTGTACAATCATAATTCTTCCATGGATATACAGGTGCTCATCTACTAATGGAGTTGAGTGTAGGGAAAAAGATGGTTTCATTGAAGGCTGTTCTTTAATGTGCATATGAGGAAGTAGACTTAAGGTTGCCCATGAAACATTAAATTTTTTATTTCCCATTTTTGAATGCTTGATTCTCCAACCTATTCTATTTTTGTGATACTCGTGTAAAAGAAGGCAGCTAAAAAGTACTGAATTTTACATCTGTGCTTTAGACAGTGATTCACAGCTAAGATTTGATGTTTGAGATTCAGCACTGCAAGAGACTCAAGTTTTGATTTTGAATACATAACAGAAGAGAGGACAATATTTTGGAGAGAAAGACAGCAATAGGCCTTGAATTTAGAAAGTGCAGATAAAGAGAACATGAAGTAGCAGAAAGATGTCTAATCCTGTCATTTCCAAACCATTTATAGTATCTTGTGTTTTAATTTCTGATGCAGACTCAGGCCTGACTTCAGAGTGATTATGACAGAATTTTAATTTTGTATGCCATGAAGCAATTCCCAAGCAATACAAATAAGTGAAATAGTGCGTGCATTTTACTTGGCATTTGAGATGTACCTGATCAGAATTTAATGGCAGTAAAAGAACATGTATATCTCTTGCCCAAGAGCTTTTTTTTCCTGCTGAATTTAAATCACTTGCTTGAAAATCTGGGTACTTGGAGCTTCACAAAGAAGGCTGAGGGATTTTTTTTTTTGTAATACAAGAATCCCTCTAAAGAAAGGTTACTTTACTTTTCATAAAATCGGGAGGACCTTCAGGTTAGATACACTAGAAGTAGTGAGAAGGGTGTTGCCAATGTCTCCATCATGTGTCTCTTTGATATACAAAATACTGGAATGAGCAGAGGGCAGTTATCCATATTTGAGCAGGAGTTTTAAAGTAAACAGTGATTGAAGTCTGATGATTGCTGACTGTAAAAACTGAGATGTTAAATAATTTAACAGTGTCTTTTAGTGTGTAACGATATTTAGTTATTACTAACCTGAAGTAAATTTGAATAGGATCTAACAGGGTTAACTTTGTATCCTTATCAAGTCATTTCATTCCATTTTGCATTAATGTGTGAGACTCACAGCTACTTGTGGTAGTTTAAAACCTGTGAAAGGCAGGGAAGTACTTGCCTGTGGTGACTCAGAAGCTCGTGACAAAACAGGAACTAACCCCAGGTCTCCCCTGCCGCAGACTTGTGCTCTAACACCACTAATCGTGGGTTTGGTTGGCTTTTTTTTCCAAAGGTTTCAAGGAATGCTCAGTCTTTTCATGCAGCATGGTGGTCTGTGATGTGAGCAGCTCCACCCGTTTCTGGGCTCTGCTCAGGCCGAACACTTTCTGGGAGACCGCTGTTGCTTGTGAGCTAACGCTGCACTTTAAACCGAAGGGTTTGATGAGAAGCTGTGGAACTGTTGCTCTCTGCCAGCAGTGTAACCAGGCCTGGCTGTAGAGTTGTCAGTAGCCAAGTTTGAGAATTTGATTAACATTTTAATAATGATTTAAAAATATTTATTACTGTGGTAACTGAGTCCTCATGTAACAGAAACAGTTGATTCAGAATTGATGAGTGGAGAAAAGCTAAGTCACTGAGATAAAACAGAAGTGGTTTTAATGAAGGTGCATGGGCTTCAAAGAATAGGTTCTAGAAGCACAAGACATACAGAAAATGGGAGTTTAAAGAAATGAAGTACTGAAAAGTGTGGAACCATCAGAAATGCCACTGTAATTTTGTACTTCTTTTCCTAAGGTCTTTACACTGCTTAGAGTCTAACTTCAGTGCTTTCTGATTGCTACCTGCGGAATGTCAACAAAATACAAAAACCTGTGGCCCACCTTAGATTTCCACAGCCTCCTTTTGAATTAGTATGCATAGTAGGAAAATTTTACTTCCAAAATGCAGAAATCTCCATTTTAAAAATACAGACTCAATCCTTTACTTTTAAATGTTGTGTGTTTTATTCTCCTTGTGGTGTGCATCTGTGATAAAATAAATACATTATCTTTACCAGACATTCTGCTGAATGTTCTTGCTTTTGAAGATTAATTTAATTTAAAAAAAACCTCTGAATTTGTAAAAACTCTCAGTCAGATTGACTAGAGATTCTGTGTAGTTTAGTACTAGAGGTTCTGAAAAATTAATAATTTTTGAGGGGTTAGAAGTTAGGCTTCCAGTGCCACTAATGTGTGTTATGTGTTGCTGGAGGTATTTATGTGTAGGATCCATACCTGACATACCTTGTGGCACCAACGTCTGTACTCTGGAATAAGTATTTTGATTCTCCAAGTGCTCCCCTACATATTTGCCCTCCTGAGTTAAGATTGCCAGACTTTACACAGGCTCCACTGTCATCAGGACTGCATACAGGAATGCAGAACAAATGAAGGATCCCAAGAATAAATGATTATTTAAGATGGAAGTATGGACGAACCTAAGCAATGAACAAGATGGAGGCATCTTTATAAAAGTAGTCAATGGATGTCATCCTGTCCTGACTTCTACAGAGGGGCTTTCTGTGTCATGGTCGGTCTCCTGTAGGGCAGTCTCTATTTGTAGGTCTCCTTGATGAGGTCTGGTTATTTTGATGATCTCCTGACTACTACTGTTATGTTATGCAGGGAAAATACTGAGCATAAAATAGGCTTTGAATTTGAATTGGAATAGTTATCACAGAAATACTTTAAGTGAAGACACATCAAAGTACAGGTACTTGTTTTAGTTGAGCCATACTGAATTAAGGTAGGTGCTTCCATGCCACACCCTCCTCCCCGTGTCTGCCACAGACACAGGAATGGTGATGCAATATTGCGTGGCAATTACAGCATGCACTGAAGAGTGTAGGGTTTGCAAAATCAGACTGAGGAAAGACACAGCCCCCAAATTGTCACACGTGGTAGGATTTGCTGTTAATGTTTACAGAGGGGGTTGGTTATTTTTTTCCCTTTTCCTTTTTTTTTTAAATACTAATAGAGTGTAACTATACAGAGCCCATCTATGATGCCTTGTAGAACAATTGAGTGCTTCCTGTTTAGATACTTCTGAATGGCAGTATGTGTTAGAGCGTAAAAAATTACTTGCTTTTCTCTTTGCTGCTGCTGCTGTTACTAATTCACTCTGTAGCTGATCCTCCTGTATGCCTGCCTTACTTTTTATTGCAGCTTTGTCTGTCTAGAACTTTTTAAAAAGTAGCTGTCTCCCTGTGTTTATAGATACTACTGAGCTGAATTGTTGGAGGATGATTCTGATGCAGCTTAATTCAGTGTGCTCTGTGCACAGTGAACAGAAACTAGATATTACTAAAAATAAAAATCTTTTCCCTGTTACTTAGTTTGCATAGAGGTATCTGTATTTTCATGTGAAGTTTTCTTTATTTTCTTAGATTCTATGGTTTCTGCCATTGTAATTTCGAGACCTATTCCCGGGGCACAGCAGGCTGCAGACAGGCACGCTCCGTTTGGTATCTCAGATGGCTCCTGGGGGATAGGTGTGGGTCCACGCCATGGTTATGGTGCTGCAGGCTCCGTGTGGGGGCAAGTCTGGGTGTCCTGTGGCAAGGAGGGCTCTGGCCAGGGGCTGCCTGCTGATCCTGGCACTGGGGGTGCGGAGCTGGGGAACAGAGGGAGGAGCAGGCTCTTGTCAGACAGCACCACCGGGTGCAGTGCAGGAGTGTGCGGGATACAGCCTGGAGCAGTGTTTCTCTGTCACCATCCTCACACCTCTCTGCTAGGTGGGATTTGGCAGTGTCACAGCAAGATAAGTTATTTGCTTTTTAAAAAGGAAAAAAGTGGTCAAGTCCCATTTGGCAGCGGTCCATGATCTTTTTAATGCAAGTGTTTGAGTTTGATTTAAGGAGTGATTTTTCTCTGTTTTTTTGTTCAGCTGTGTATAGTTTCACTATAGTGTTTGTTTCACTATAGCTGGTTTGTGGCTGTACTCCCGATTATTACATTAGATTACCAAAGACCAATAATTTTTAATTTGTTCCTTGTACCAATTTATTTAATGTATTACTGCAATTTCTTTTTTCACAGTGCCATTTGATTAGTTGGTTTTAATATTGCTTACATTTTCAGGAATTTCCTTGCTAGTTCCTGTAGCTTTTGCTTTCTGTCCTCCTTCCTTTCCTTCCAAGCTCGAAAGACAGGAGAGATAAATGTCCTGGTTTGCATTATAATTTGTATGTGGTCTGAATTTACAAGGACACCCGCTTTCTAATTTCATTCTACATGTAAGATGTGAAAACTGGCAAACTCGGGTTTTGGCTATTGATCAGACACTTTTAGTTTTCCTTTGGATCAAAATTTGGGGGTTTATCAAGTATTTTCTCAGAGCTTTGCTCCTCAGCTTGTCTTTCTTCGCAAGGCTGGAGTATCACAGCAGCATGGTGTCCAGTATTCTGTGCAAAGTTGGATGTTGAAGCTGTGTTTGACTGGAGTACAGGTTATTCACTTGTTGGAATTGATAAAGTTCTTTGTTGCATTTAAAATTGAACACTTCAGTCATAATAGTTGGTT
This sequence comes from Dryoscopus gambensis, assembly GCA_013389985.1. Lineage (NCBI taxonomy): Eukaryota > Metazoa > Chordata > Aves > Passeriformes > Malaconotidae > Dryoscopus > Dryoscopus gambensis. Next base: position 19,303 of record WEIT01035552.1, read on the forward strand.
ACTAAAGTGATTTTGATGTGGTCGTTGTATGTCTTCTATAGGACACTGCTCCTTCTTAATTTTACATCATGAAGTCGTTGGAAATAAAATCTTTAATAGCTAGGGAAAAAAAACCTCTCCTGGGTTGATGTTGAATATTCCAGCATATCTCTACAGGAGAAGTAGTGAGTGATAGTGATGAGGCAGCAGTGAAACAGCACTGGCCAAACTCAAGTTTTTGTGTTCAGTTAGAAATGGGTCACTCTAGTTTGGTGGGTGTAACAATATTGATGGTGTTTACGTGGTTGTGTTTGTGCCTGCATCTGCCACACGGGGTGTGCTGAACTCGGAGAAGGTCTGGGTGGGCACTGCCATGGCTCCACTGGTGATCATGTGGGGTACGAGGAGACACGTGTGAGATGCATCAGAAACACGGGCCATCGAAGGCTAGGGGCTCACTGCAGTGGTGGCCACAAAGACAATTCCATGGGTATATAAATCCACTGGGATTTCATTCCTGATGATTGGAAAATGGGGTTGGTAGAGAATGTCTTGAGGTGCAAGAAAAAAGCCACCTGCAGTTTCAGGCAGACTGGGTCACTGCAAGGGAGTGGGAGATCCTCTAATTGTGTATGAAAAAAAGATGAACTGGACGGATGACATTTTGGCAAAGGAAATCATCATGAGTCTTGCCTCAATTTTGTATATTTATTTTGGTCTCATAATATTCTGTTACATTGGATTGATCTAGCTTTTCCTTGTTATACAGGAAAAGAGAAGCCCTGAGGTGTCTGAAATAACAAATAGCATAGTTAAGGGCACCAAAGAAAACAGTGTCTGGAAGGGTTGGAAAAAATTGTAATTCATTAGTCAAAAAGAGAGTGTATAGAGAAATTGTATTATATAGTTGATTAATAATTTATGTCATGAAGTGTCTTCTAAAAATTCTGAAGTAGGCCAGCAGGTCCAGAGGCTGTGTGTGAGCAGGGGTGCACGTCTGTCCAGGCCTGCATTTGATCCTAACCATGGCAGGCCCTTGGGTGCAACATCTCCCAAGAGCTGGGAAAGAGAAACTGATAGACTGCAAAAGGCAAAACCTTGGGCCCTAGAATGTCTTTTAAATGAAATAGAAATTAAAAATTCTAGTTTATTAAAAAATATGGGCAAGCTCTTTTCTGATGTATTTTATATTTAATGAGTATTTTCAACCTTTCATTTAGCTTTTGGGTTTTGACATTCTTTGGCTTGCCTCACATCTTGAAAAAAGTAAATTGTCGGTGTTTTTCACAACTTCATCCTTTTCTCATTTCCAGTGCTCCCTAACAGTACTGTGTGTAACAAAGTCTTATTCTCAAATATGGTTGTACAGTTGAAAAAATTGAAAGATTTTTTATTTCTTTGGTGTCTGTAATGCATCAAGAGTACAGTTTGAATGGAAGTCCCTGAACTCAGTTAGTTTTGAAATGTTATAGAAAAGAATACTTTATTGCATCACATACAGACAGTGGTGATAAATCATTTTTTTCTGTCCTTTTCTTGCTCTTATATGAGACTTTTTCGCTTCCAGCCATTAAGATGACTATAGAGAACTTTTGTGCGGGCTTTTTTCCCCAAACTAACATGCAGTTACCCTTTCAAAAGCAAACTAAAATGTTAAAGTCAAGTCTAATCTATTCGATATGGGTGAAGATATGAGAGAAGGTGTGATGTTTGATGTGAGAGAAGTGGATGGTGCTAGGTTGAACTTGTCAAAGGTGCCCTGTATTCCAGTGAAGCGCAAATGTGATTTCTAGAATGTGTCTGGAGCTAACACCTTGGTAAGGTGAGAAGCTGAAAGAGTATCAGTCTAGTCCTATTTACTGTTGTTAATTCCTGGCACATGAGGTGCACCATCTTTTTCAGCTTCTGGAAACTGCTTTCCGTGTGCCTGCGCCCCAGCAGAGCCTTTTATACAGTGGGTTGGTTGTGCCTTCCCATTCTCACGGTACTTGGGCTCTGTGTCTGGGCCCCAAAGGCTTTGTCCCCGGGCGCTGGGCACAGCAAAGCACCCGTGCGGCAGTCGCTGTCACCTGGCCGGGGCTTGGGTGTGCTCCGGGGACACTGGCACAGGAGGGGCAGCCTGGGGCGTGTTTCACACACCTCGGAACGTGCTCTTAAGTTTCTCAAAAGCTGTTTGTGTGCAGTTTTTCTTCAGCTGTTCTGTTCTGCTTGAAAGCTCTCTTGACTCTTACCTGGTGTGATGCTGTATATTGCACGTTTGGGGGTGAGACCGAAGGAAGCCTTGTATCGAATGGGCAGTTTCTGTTTGTAGTGGTCGGGCATTATTTGCACGTGTTACAGTGCTGATACAAGTCTTCCTTGAAAAGGACTTGGATTTCAAATAGTAGGAAAGCATTTTTAAAGATAATTTTCTCAACTCAGATACTGTAGCCTTACTTTTTATGTTACCACAACGATTTATCTCAGTGTGTTGTTCTGTTGCCTCCACTGAAACTTGTACTTCCATGATCTTACCTTCATTACATCAGCGTTCCATAATGTCTAAGCTTTTCTGAGCAGTGTGTGCATCATGCAAGCGTGTTGACTTGGTTTGCAACTGCTTTATCTTTTAACTGTTCTAATTTTTTTTAGTAGTCCAAGTAGATAATCAAATATGCCGCATTGTTGTAGTTCTGTTGGTCATTTCTTTTCCTTGAGATTATGCTTTTGCTTAATTGAACAATCTTTATACAAATGGAGAAAATTCCTGTTGAATACGACCTTCTAGATCCACAGTGAAAAATGCTCATCTGAGGAATATCCTTGAAATAGGAGGAAGTGATTTCATATATTTGAAGAGTTTAGAATGGAATCTATAGCTTTTTAAAAACAGTTATTTCGGGGGAAGCGGAGCGCTTTCCCCGTGCGCACGCGTGAGGCACGGCCGGCTCCTCCTCCGGACTGCGGGCATGCGGGAGCAGCTGCGTGGGGCGGCGGCGGCCGGGCCGGGCCGGG
>WEIT01035552.1:22340-61751 GCA_013389985.1 Dryoscopus gambensis
GTCGCGGGGGCTTTCGGCGCGGTCACTGCCCGGCCCGCGCGCCCCGAGCCCGTCTGTGCTGCGCGGACACGCCATGAGCTCCTCCGCGCCCCATGACGGGCAGATCTGCCTCCAGCGGGCCGTATTCGTGGAAGGGCGTCTGGTCTGCGTGCTTGCCGGGGAGTAAAACCTGCAAGGGGAAAGGTAGCGCCGTTTAAATTGCCTTATGCGCAGTATTGAAAGCTGCGCTTGTAGGAGCTGTTGAGTCGTGTCCCGCGGGAGGTCTCGGTAGCCTGTGCATGTCACCTTCCCCAGAACAGTGTCGAGAATACTTTTAGCAACAGGTCGCTGCGTTCTGATGTTACCAAGAACAGTTTTTCTTGATTTAGAACGAGGAAATCTTAAGACGCGTTTTCCCCTTTTCACTCGTCCTGTTGGTTAAATTTTTTCCAATATGTACAGTCTTTTTGATAATTGGCGTTAAAGGAACTAGCTCTCTTGAAAATGACACCTTAGTGTTCCTTAGTTTGTTGCCGTTGTTAGAGACTTGTTCCTAGTGTGTGCAAATAAAGCCAATGTAATAGCAAATATTGCATATAAAGGTTTACCTGTAGTAAGGGGTTTGTAACTAAAAATACCTTTAAACTTTATTTCCAGTTCTGTATTTGTTTTTCCTTGGTTTGCAATTGTATGGTTTTCACAATTTGGTGGCTTAAATGTATTCCACTGTTAAAACTTTTACTTGTGATGAACTAGTAACTTTTATGATGGCCATGAAAGATGTATTATTCATCTTTGTGTTAACAAGAGTGATGAAAATGTAGGCTTTGGGCAGGTTTAGGCTTGGTAAATTACAGTTTATAGCCTTATCCAGTTTCTTCCTTCCATGCTAATCTCAGTGGTCTGGTTCTGAGATTCCTGCTCGTTTTCATTCCCTGCTCCCGTGAGTGTTGTGGAAGGTGTGTGTGAAGGCTGCTCACGCAGGAGCGCTGGTAACACACTTCTGTTCTCCAGTGCTTCTGTAGCTTAGAAAGCTCAAGTGGGAAGTGCATCTGTGCACGAGGTCTTTCGCAAAGTTTGTAGGTTACTTCATTTAACTGTTGCATGGGCTCAGCGAGGTGTAATTAAAGACAGCAGAGCTCACCCAGCTCGTTGGGCTGCCCAGGGAACTGGTCTGACGCAGTGGTTTTCACCAGCGTTATCTGCAGGTTACGGGGGATCCCTGCATCAGGACGTACAGGGTCAGGCAAGAGGAAGCACACACAAACTTTTCTGAAATGTATGCGTTTGCAATATTTGAAGGGAAACGCCTTCAGAATTTTACATATGAATGTGCTTGTGATTTCCAAGCTCTTCGCAAGGGAACAGTGTGATCAGCGTTGGTTCTTCTGTCCGGTGGGTTGTTCTGGAGCACAGAACTGCAGGGTGCCCCCCACCTGCAGGTGCTGGGGACACAGAGCAGTGCAGTTGGCAGAGGCCTTGCTGCTCGAATCCCCTCACTGGTGCAGCATCACTTCCCCAGGACACATGCTTGATTTGTCACAGACATCCTAAACTTCTCATCTAAGCTGGAATGCCTCACAGTGGGAAGATACAGCCAAAAGACACAAACATTCTTGTCATATCTCTACGGTATCAGTTATGGCCCAGCACTGAAAACTGCTGCATGAGTTTTTTCCCAAGGATGGGAATTGGGTATTTCTAGACCACCAAGCCGGAGATGGAGGAATAGTGTTTGGTGGGTTGAGAAGATGCTGTCACTGGGCTTGTGAGACTCATAAAATCAGTGACTGAATATCGAATCTTAGACAATCATGCTTTTCTAGCTCTGGGGAGAGGTAATTCTGTAGAGGAATTTGTCTGTCACTACTTTTTGAATGTCAAGGACTAAGTCATTTTGCAAGTTAGAATCTCTTAGTTCCTCTGCTTTGTGCCCTGAACAGTGCATGTCTTGCAAAAGCATGCACAGTATGCTGCTCTGAGCTGTCTGGTCCAAGTATGAGTAAGTTTGTGGGTGAAATGATGCTAAATATGGGAAGCTTGCCTATTGCCTAATATTCCCATGTCAAATAGCAAGGAGATTAAAGATGAGGTTTATTTTGAGAGCTTTATACGTACGTGACAGTTCCAGAGCTGGTTGTACTCGCAGAGAGGCACTTCGGGTGGCTGAGAATTGTACTGTGTAACAGAAGCCAGTTTTGGATAGCATTTTATTGAACTGCCCTTTACCTACAAAGGTATGGTTTATTTTTTCAAAACTGTGTTATTTTTTCAGATAGTGCTTGTAATTCCTTCTGCACAAGAAGGAGGAGAGTTAGGAGTGCAGGAAAACATAACGTGTTAAGAAATACGGTACTTGTTCCACATGTGTGGAATGCTCGAGGAAGCTGTTTGGTCAGACAGCTGTCACCTTTGTCTGGGGACATTGGAAAGGACAGAACTTCAGTGGGAGCTCCACTGAACGTAGAACTTCATCAAGAGAGCCTTTCCAAGAGACTGTAAATGCCTGAGTGTCTACATGGTAAAATTAATTCTCAAGTTCAACAAGTGAAGTTTGAATTTTTAGTCTTATTTGAGAAATTAAATAAAATAATTGCTTTGGAGTTATTTTCTGGTATCCTCACAAATGGATTAGTTCAGGAAGCTGAAGCATTGGATGTGCTTTACAAGCTGTAGGCCTCAGTAGCAGAGTAATAAAAATGAAGAGTTGCTGTCCTATCCTGGGAAAAAAGCAGAGTGTAGTAATTGTCTGAGTTATGTTTTTCAACTTTTAAAAAAAAATTGAACTGTAAACATGATTACTGAGAAGGCCATTATCCAGAAGATCTTTTTTTCATTAAGAATGCCTTGTTTCTCATACACAGCAGCTTAGAATTGTTCTATACACACAGCTGATACGCACAGGTGATCTGTGTGAAGCATTTCATAACTGCAGTATTAAGAAAACAAACCAACAGTAACAGACTTCTTATTTTTAGCATGTCTTTCTTTACTCCTCTCCCTTGCAGCTTCCAGTAGGTGAATTCCATTTCAGAACAATGAGCAGAACTTCCTCACTTGTTCCATTTCCATGTCATGCAAGTGTCTGTACCGTATGTGTATAGCTGATCTACACATAACATATATGCAGTTTGTATTACGTGGGGGGTTTTTTGCTTTCATTTGTATCTTATTCTCTCTTGAAGCTTCTTTGTAAGCCAAGAAATCCTGTATGCAGAGGCAATGAAATATGGTTAGATCTGAATTGTTGTTCCTCTGTTCTGTTGCAGAAATGAGCCGTCAGACCGCTACAGCACTACCCACAGGTACTTCCAAGTGCACGCCATCGCAGAGGGTGCCTGCGCTGACGGGCACCACAGCTTCCAACAATGACTTGGCCAGTCTCTTTGAGTGTCCTGTGTGCTTTGACTATGTGCTGCCCCCGATTCTGCAGTGTCAGAGTGGCCATCTGGTCTGTAGCAACTGTCGCCCCAAACTCACGTGCTGCCCCACTTGCCGAGGCCCGCTGGGCTCCATCCGTAACCTGGCTATGGAGAAAGTTGCCAATTCCGTACTCTTCCCGTGTAAATACGCCTCTTCCGGCTGCGAGATAACTTTGCCACACACAGAAAAAGCAGACCATGAGGAGCTGTGTGAGTTCAGGCCTTACTCCTGTCCCTGTCCCGGTGCTTCGTGTAAATGGCAAGGCTCTCTGGATGCTGTAATGCCACACCTGATGCATCAGCATAAGTCAATTACAACGCTGCAGGGAGAAGATATAGTGTTCCTGGCCACGGACATTAATCTTCCTGGTGCTGTTGACTGGGTTATGATGCAGTCTTGTTTTGGCTTTCATTTCATGCTAGTGTTGGAGAAACAGGAAAAATATGATGGTCACCAGCAGTTCTTTGCAATTGTACAGCTGATAGGAACACGCAAGCAAGCAGAAAACTTTGCTTATCGACTTGAGCTAAACGGGCATAGGCGGCGATTGACTTGGGAAGCAACTCCTCGATCCATTCATGAGGGAATTGCAACAGCCATTATGAATAGTGACTGTCTAGTCTTTGACACCAGCATTGCACAGCTCTTTGCAGAAAATGGCAATTTAGGCATCAACGTAACTATATCCATGTGTTGAAATGGCAATCAAACCTCTTCAGGCCAGTGTTTAAAACCGTTGCATTTAATTTAGCAGAAATAGGGTAACCATCTTTGACTGTCAGACAAATTATTTGGTAGATGGAAGGTAGACATAAATGAAGGTAAATAAAAGGAAAGGCTGTTAAATTACAGGAAGCAGTTGCATGTAGTAACTAATATATTTAAAATAAGTCAACAGTAAACCACTGAAAATATATATACACCCAAAATGGGCATCTTTTGTATTAAGAATTGATTCTACAGGAAATGTTGTAAAATAATTCTAAAAACTTGTTTGTAGATTGATTGTACTGTTGAAAAGGATACTGTTTCGTGTTTTTGTTCGTGTTTTTTTTCCTCCCCCTTTGACTGACAAGCCATGTTGAGCGGTCTGGTCTCTGGCCGCTGCTTCCCCTCCTCCTCCCCACCCCCCCTTTGTAAGTCACTACATAGTATTGCTGCTGTTTGTGTATATTTTTTGTGTATTTGCTAATTTTTATTAACTTCTAGTTTTTCATTAAATAAATATGACTTTCTTTTCTGTAATTCAGGTTTTTCTCTTTTTTGTATCTTTTTAAAATTAATTACAGGTGTCATCTTTTGATATGCATAATTGCTATGGTAAAACTTATATTTCTGTATGTTTGGTAAATTTTGTCTCTTTCCAGTAGTCAATTCATTGGTGATACTGTTCTTAATTGAGCTATTTGTGAATGTACTGAACTCGAAAGGAGTGCTTATGTTCAAAGATGTGTCAGGAAAGACAGCTCCTTTAAAAACAGGTCTAGATGTTGTACTTTGAGTTATCTTCTATCAAAAATGAACAATTATTAAGAACTTTCCGAATTAAAAAAAAAATTTCACATTTCAAATTTAGAGATGCTTAGAAATTTGATTGCATCCTTGTATTTGTTGGTTTGCAGTACAAAGAAAGTATTGTATTACACAGTATTTGTAACTATAAAAGCAGACCATTTGTTTAAAAAAAAGGCAGTCAGAGTGAGATGTTTTCAGTCTTTTTATATTTGTCATTAAAAGATTACCTGGCAAATGAAAAAAACACAGCCAACTTCTGCTTTTTGCTTTAGCTCAAAGTTTGACACATTGATGCTCTTGCTCAGTTTCTTGTCTTCATGTCTTTTGGTTGTTACTAAAGTAACTGTCTGGAACTGACTTTTGTATATCATTTTGGTGACATGATCCACGTGACAGTGCAGATAAATCTCTTCCAGGTATGTCTGACCAGCCCTAAAGGCTTTGGAAGGATACTGGGCTTTATGCAGACTGCCTGTATGTGCAAACCTGAACCACGAATGTAAATGCAATTTGTGTTACAAAACAGACACAGGCAGGGGCAGAGCTGTCGGAAGGAAATCTTTGTCAAACCGAGTGGTAGCGGATGTGTCAGGGAGCTGGTCTGGTATTAACTACTTTTGTAACACATTAAAATACAGTTTATTTACTGTGCACTGTCTTAACTTTCTTATCAGAAGTTGATCTGTTAAGACAATTCTTGTTATTTTTGATGCATGATGAGGTAAGTAGTTCTACAGGTAAGGAACATAAAATCCATTGGGTTGGATTAATAAAATACTACAGAAATAGCTTCATGTAGTAAAAGTTTCACTCTTAAAATTTACTTAGGCTGTTTGAACTGTGCACAGATGTAATTTAAAAGATGTACTGGTACCTTGTGGCAGTAGATAAATGCTTCCAAAACTCCTGCAATCTAGCATTTTTTTCCTTTTGAATATACAGCCAACTGTTTGCAGTTCTCTAAATTCAGTAATTATTCTCACCTAATTAAGCTTGTCTACATTTACCTCCAGTTTGTCTTTAACAGAAAGTTGGCTAAATACCCTTTTAGAGGAGCCCACACCTCCCTTGCTCCCTGGTGCCTGGCTGGCTGGGCTGTTCCAGCTTTGGTTTTGTTTAGGGAACAGAGTGGAGAAGCTGTGTGGAGCCTCTGCCTGTGCCCCGCGAAGCTGGGGCTGTGTAGGGCTGGCGCCTGCTGCTGCTGCCTGGTTTGGGAGGGTTCGGCTCGGGCAGTGTCCCCGGGAGCGCTGTGAGCCCTGAGCCCTGTGCTGAGCCGCAGTGTTCCATTGGGGTACAGAGGGCTGAAGGTCGGGGCTGTGCTCTGGCAGCGCCCTTCAGAACGGCCTTTGCAGGGAGCTGTAGCAGCTGCCTGGTGTGCTCAGACGGGTTCATTCACGTTTCACAGAGGACAAGAGCTGTAGCATAACTACTGTATGCTGACTTACTGTAATGTAAATTAGTATTGCTCCATTTGGTGTTAAATAATTGTATAAAACCTTTGATACCCATCATCAGATGGAATGATGAAATTACCCGTAGGCCCAGATCCTCAGAAGTATTAAGAAGCCTAATTTGGTGGATCTCCTCTAAAGAGTGTGGGGATCTGGTAAGTCAACTACACTGTTATACGCGAAAAAAAGAAACCATACTAGAAATCTGTACAGTTTACTACCTTATCTAAAATAAACGCTGTATTAAAGCCTGGCATTGTCTTAACATAAGCTATTTATTTTAGAAAGTGCTGTTTTACTTTGCTGTATTGGGAAAGAGTATTCAAATTTGTCTCTAAAAGATGAAATGCAGTAGATCTTGCATTTGTCTGCTAGCACTACCTCTGTGGTTTTTCATTGCCCTTTTAAAAAAAAAAGGCCTTAAAATGTTTGACAAATGTGGATGTAAATATTTTGGTTCTGTTGTGACAGTTCCTGCTAGTTCTTGTTTGCAGTAGTGCTTTAAAATTAAAGCAGGTGAATGGTTTTGTATGGCTGCCTGTCCTGTTGTTTTATCCAGTCTTTTCCAAGCTGCTGTGATTAAAGCAGGAATGCACACGTGGGATAGTTATTATCTGTAGCAGTTTAGAGTGTTGATGGAAAGGAGCTTTTACCTTGGATAAGCTTCAGCTGTCTTGGGGTATTTTTCTGAGGGACACAATTGAATCTCAGGTCCGTGTTAGTTCCTAAGCAGATGATCCCCGGTGTATTGACATCCCTTCCGAAGTTCTGGCTCGCTGCTGCGCACGATTATTCTGCTCGGTGAAGGCAAAACAAAAGGCAGCAAAATGTGGCTGTAATGTCTGCTATAATGGGTAATGCTTGTGTTTTGTTCAAAAAAAATCTCAACACACTAACAGAACCTCCTCAGCTCTGGCAGCAAATGCCTGGCATCATCTTCAGAATGGCACTAAACCCCTCACCTTCAGGTAGAGTCCATGGGGGACAGGACTTAGGAATTGGAGTGATGTGTCAGACAGAAAGTAATCCTTTTCAGAAAGTCATCTCTTTTGCTGTGGTGGAAACTTTTTTTCTAGTAGTCTTTATTACCTTTTCAAAACAAGCAGATTTGTTTTGTCCACGTGTAAACAGACTGTGCTGGAATTCCGAGCATGTCAGCGCTCTCACAGTGCAAAGCAGTGCAGGATTGTTTCTCCATCTGTTTGGAAAAGGATTTTTCCCTCCTGGTTTGATCAAAAGGAAAGCAGCTCAGAGTTACCAGGCTGGTGTTTTACCCAGGGGGAAGTTTCTTTGCACTTCTTCCCTGCACGTTTCTTGTGAGGCAGAACACGTTCTGAGACTGGGGTGTTGTCCATAGTCTTGGAACCTGGTTTGTGAGTAACTAACAGTAGAGCTCTTACAATATTGACACAGAAGCCAGTTTTATTTTTATCATTTTATTAGATTAAGTCTTTTGTCAAAGTTGTAAAACCTTTTGTAAAACAGGTGTTGAAATTCCCACTGAATTGATTACTATCAGTGCTGTTATGTTCCAGGTAAATCAGCTTTATCTAAATCTATGGAAACGAAAGCAAAGCAAACTCTTACTTTTTGATTTACAGGCAGCTTCTAGAACAGGCTGTTGTCACTGGTACAGTTTGTGTTTCATAAGCACTTTGGAACCAGTGAACAAGAGAAGGATGTAACATCCAGGATTTGCTTGTGGGGCTGACCCTGGAATAAACAATGCCAAAGGCCCGGATCACACACTGAAGTGCAGTTCTCACCAAGGTTCAAGGGGAGATGAGACAACGCTATCAAAGGACAGGGAGGTTGCCAGACTTCTTGCACCTTACATTATTCACAGTGAATAATGATTCCAAATTTTCTTGGCATTGTTTATATGGATTTAATTTCCATAGGTGAATGTCCAAACATAGGCATCCAAGCATAGAAATCAAGTCAATTTGTGGTGGATAAGAATGAAGGACATGCACTCTGTCCCTCCAAAATAAATGGTTTTTTTCATTAAGGCTTCAAGCATGCTGCATCCCCCCCTGCTGCTGCAGGAACAGCTGTGCAGGTGTGAACTGATGTGTTCTCTCCCTTTGTACACAACAATTCCTACATTTCAGTTCTTATGGCATTGCGTCCTGAGTTTGAAAAATGGTGCCTGCCGTGGTCTTGCTACAAACTAGAACCAAGTACTGAAAGAACTTAACAACTTCATTTAGACCATAGTGCTTCTCTTCAGACCCCTTAGGTGAATTTTTTAGATTTCAAAAACCTTATTTTCCCCGATACTGCTGTTCCTTAGCACATTATTATTCATTATGATTACAGATATTTTTTAAGTAAGTAAACTTGCACTAAATCAGTTTGCCTTTAGTAACAACCCCACCTATGAGCCTCTCCTGCTGCACGTTATTCCCTCTTTAGGGCTGTGACCAGCTGCTGCCATGTACATACATAGGTGCCAGACAGGCTAAGGAATTCTTTCTCCTGTTTGACTAGATCAGGAAATGAGATTCAAGGTTCTTTACTGATAAAAAGCAGCAAATGCCCATAAAATGCCTTTTTACGTTGGTTTCAGGTTGGTAACTCCTGCAGCAACACCTTCCTTTTGATGGCGCTGACACCCCCATTTAAACAATCCCATTTAGCTCATAGTGGTACCTGATACCTAAACGTAGCTGAAAGAGATCAAGAACTATGGAATTGAGAGAGAAGTAACCTCGGCCTGTCTGCCTAAAGTTTGCTGTTCAGATGCTCAAGCCTGGCCTTAACTGCGAAGCCGCCGTCGAAGGCTGCGTTCAGCACCTCGTCCAGGCACCCGGCCAGCACGAAGGTCAGCTCCTGCCGCACGTGCTCTGCAATCTCTTCGAGGTCTTTCTCATTTCTTTGAGGAATGATAACTCTCTTCAGTCCAGCTCGGTGTGCTGCCAGCACTTTGTCTTTAATTCCCCCAACCTAAGAAGGAAAAGAAATACATATCTAAAAACAATGAACTAATCTAATAAAGTAATCATTGTAACATCACATCAGGAGTTAAATTTTAATGAAAGGCTCTGCCTCCCTCAGTCATTTAGGAAAGCAATTAAAAATGCAGTCAGTTGTAGCTCATTATGTGCTTAATGAGGGAAACATGTTAATATGCTATAGTATTCCTTCTGTAACAGCTAATAACGAGACAAATCGAGGAGTGCAGGTACAAGAGAATCAATAGTGGAAAAGGCAGTGCTTTTCAGGAATTTTTTAATGAAAGTGGCCTTCACTCCATTTTTTTGTTATATGATCTGCTGAAATCCTGCACCTGCATTAGAACAGAAGATTTTTCAGATAAAGTGTTAGATTTAGGGGGAAAAGAGTCCTAAGGAAGCAATGTCCCATGAAAAATACGACAGAAACGAGCTGTACAACAGAAAATGTACAGCAAAGCAAATGTGTGTTCCAAGGGTGGAGATGCTTTGTGCTACACCAGGCACTGCTCCACTGAGCCTCCTGGCTGAGTTGCTAATGAGATGTAAACGGGGGTTAAATAAGTTTTTCTTTCAGCTGTAGCTCCTTCCCCCAAACTCCTTTCTATTCCTAAGGACCATCTCAGAGCAGGAACTTGTAATTGTACGCAGCCCCGTATTCCAGCACAAAGGGCAAACCTCAGGCTGCTGTGACACAGGGCAGGAGTGAACTGTGATCCCTCAGGTGAGCCCATGGGTCTGGGCAGTGCTGCACACTCAGCAGCAGGGGCAGCCCCTGGCACACTCCTGGCAATTCAGTGACTGGTAACAGCAGGATTCCAGACTTCCTTGGGGAAGGAGGAGAATGTGGTTTAATATTTACAGGTCCCTTATCTCTGCACTTGCAGGCACAGTGTGGTCACTGCCTGGGGCAGTAAGGACAGTCTGGCTTGTACCAGAGTTACTGCAGGCTGCTCCAGAACGCTGGACAATGGCCCCCAGAGCCTCTCAGCCCCTCCTGACCATGGCACGTCTGGTTCTGTCTCCTCTGCAGGAAACAAAATCCTGTCCCTGATTTCCATCTTCATCCTCCTTCTGTCCATCACTGGGTATGAGATGGTAACTCCCATATCGGCTTCAGCACCTGTGCCAGGCTCCCCTGACCCTTTAAACTCAACTCTGTTTGAAAACCTTCTTTGCCCTCACGCTTTGACCGAGCTTTATGGAAAGCCCATTGGGCTGAGCTATATACAAGGAACCCTAAAAGTAGATCCATGGATTCAGGAGTAACCTGTGTGCGGTTACTGTGAGAGCTTTAAGACACGACTTCTCAAAGACACCAGAGGTAGTTCCATACCAACGGTCTGAGGAAGCACATTCAGAAATTGCAGTACAGACTTCAGAGCCATCTTGCATTTTAAGACTTTGAGGTTGCCTTTCCACCTGGACATTTCCATGTATTTTCCCAAAAAGGCACATCAAGGCTGGCTTTAGCTTGAAAGGCAAAGCAGAGGAGTGGGGCAGTCCTGCAGCAGCCTGGCCTCCACTGGCCTCTTCTAACTACAGCAGCAGAGACTGCATTACTGCTAAGGAATGATCCAGCAAGACTCTGGTTTTCTAAGTGGCTATTAACAGATTTTATATCCAAAATAGGGAGAATTAATACAACTTAGCTCTTTTCTCAAATGGTGCTTACTGGAAGAACAAGGCCTCTTAGTGTAATTTCTCCTGTCATGGCTACATCTGAGCACACCAGCCGCCCACTGAAGAGTGAAGCAAGACAGGTTACTATGGTAACACCAGCAGATGGTCCATCTTTTGTGACAGCTCCAGCTGGGAAGTGCAGATGGATGTCAGTGTTGTCAAGGAGATCAAAACTTCCAGAAGCTTAAGGAAAAAAAGAATGGTTTGAATGTTAAAAATATAAACCCATTTGGTTCCCGGTCTTTATTCTAAAAGCCCACCAAGAACTAAAAGCCTTGGCACTGTTTATTAACAGTAGGCTGAAAAAAACAACACAATATTGCAGAAGCCCTAAGAAAAAACAACGAAGAGAAAACCCAATGAGCTTTCCTACATCCATATTCCTAGAAAAAAACCTGTAACACGATAACCAATAAGCTTGGCATTTGCATGTGTTGGGAAAATCAGAGTAGGGATTAATGTAGAAACCAAGGAATTTCTACATAGAATTTTTGTGTCCCAAGCCATCAGTGTCAGTGCTCAGAGAACACTCCACAGAAACCCACAATTATAGTAAAGTGAAACTCTCGTTTATGTCCTTTCACCTGTAATGGAGTACATGGAGTGTAAACCAGAGAGGTAAACATGCACACAGGTAATGCCTGCAGCGTTTCATACATTAATTCCATTGTGGTTTTTAACCTATCTAAACTTGCACAAATAGTGAAAGATACTGGTCAGTTATTTGCCTGATCAGCAGATGATCAATCTAGAAAGCACATTTCCACAAGTTCTGGGAGGTTCAAACAAAAAAGAGTTAAAATATTCTTGCCTAGAGTCCTATTGCACTGCAGTTCCACTGCTGCAATACAAACCCAACATTCTCAAAATAAACTTAAGACTACAAAAACCTTTTAACAGAACCTGTTATGAAAAACCACAGACTTCCATATCTGTCTGCATCATGAAAGTACTGCTGGAAAGCTTGAGTGTAGAAATGAGTCAGAGGCAGTGTCTGCCACAACCAAGGAGAAGCACCTTGGCACTGAGGCTGTCCACAACCTTCCAGGCTATGGCAGGGAGACACAACTCGTGTTCTGCCAGGCCACAACCACCTTGGCTTGGCAGCAACTGGGAAAGAACTACCAAAGGCACTCTGGAGCTGATCTCATCTTCACTGTAGCACTGATGGCTGAAACCCTTTCTCTGTTAATGCAATACTTGAAACATTTCCACCGTGAGTAACTGGCGCCGTTCCTCAGCAGCGTTACAAAGCTGGACTGCTAACTCAGAGCGGGAGGGCTCTAAGTGCCCTGCAGCGGCCCTGCTGCCCACCGTTGGTGAGCTGGTATCTCTTGGCGTTGCTGCGCAGCCAGCTGATGGCCAGGTGAGCCGACTCCTTCATGACGTCCCCCAGCTGCCCCGTCAGGGTGAGCTGGCCCTCCCCGTCCATCCGGCTCGCTTCCACAAACATGATCTCCCCTCCCAGGGGGGTCCAGGCCAGGCCTATGGCCACTCCGGGCTGGTTGAGGCGCTCAGACACCTGAAGGGAAACACAGGAAGCAGTTTAGGAAGCAGCCATTAAAAAGACATCGCGAAAACAGTTCAACAGCTGGCTTTGAAACAACTGCACCCATTAAAACACAAAGTTAAGCCAAGTGTCTGATCTCTTATTTTTTAATTTATTATTTAATGCAGCAGTAGTTCTAGATATGTGTAAACACTAATTACACAACAGGAGCTGTATGTGGCAGCTTAGCTTAAGGCCATGGCAGACATCTGGGTGTGTCACTCTTGAAACCTTCCCCATCCCCAAAAGCACTGTAAGAAATTTTTCTTTAAAGAACCAAGTATTCAGCCAATCCTGACTGAATGTTTATGTGACTTAACCCATCTGTTGGAGTGTGTTTGCCCTGACTGTAGCTCCTGTGACAAAGCCAGTTCTGCTCCCCAGTGTTCCCTAAAAGCCTTTTTAAAGGTGGTGGCACTGCCTGAGCTGTGGCCAGACAAGCCCTTGATGCTGTTCCCTGCAGACATTTACAAACACTTTGGAATAGCAAAAACACGAATGTGTTCCCAGGCCAGGCAGAGGGGACACCTGACAGAGTCCCATTAGGAGTTACAAGCAGCCAAGCAAGTCAGCAGCTCCACTGGCAGCTAAAGCCAAGGCAGCCACACGGCCCTTTCTCCTGGGGCTCTCCCTCACCTGGGCACTGGCATCAACTTCCTGCCATTTGCTTTCATTAGCATGATTTAGCTAAGAAGGCTCTTTCTCTCTCTAGCATTTAAGAAAGTTGCATAGAATAGTGTGTTTCACTTTTAAGGTATCAAAATACCTCATCAAGCATTTTCATTTTTGCTAATATCAGTTTCTATATTCATTCCCTGTGTGTTATTAGTTACAGTGATTTACTCTGATTATTTTAGTAAGTGCTTAGTAACTCAGGTTAACAAATTCAGTTCATCCTGGTCACTGGAATCCAACACCACCAGAACATTCCCCTTTGCACTGGAGACAAAGGTGTTTTGGCAAACCACCATGGTTTCAAACACTTCAGGTATAATGAACAAAATTACCTGTCCACACCCTCTCCCAGTCCAAAGCAGCCAACAACAAGGTTTGTTGGTTTGGGGGTTTTGTTTCAGTTTTTGTGGACTGGACTCTGGATCAATTGAAAACAGTTTAGAGACTGTTTGAGAGCTCACGGGCAGAAAACAGCAAATGGGACAACAAATCAAAACCCAGATGGTTCTAAAGACATCACTTAGCACAAGCTCCCTCCTCTATCCTCAGAATAGGCAGGTACCTCCTCCTTTCACAAGTCAGTTGAGATCTGACAAGAGAAACTGGATGTGCACTAGGTGTTGATCACCTTTGGACCATTGTTCCTTGCATTAACTGGTACCTCCAAAGCCAAGCAACCTCTCCTGCTGTCTTGGAGACAGAGTGGCCCACCCCTGCTATTACCTCCTCAGCCAAGCCTGTACTGAGGCCTGGTGACAGCCAAACATGGCCAATGCCCTGGCAGCTTTGAGATCTGGCTGCAGAAAAGCCCCTTGAAAATCCCTAAACACACCCAGAGCCACACAACCCCCAGCACTCAGAGGAAAGCACACTGCACTACATTTGAGACACCTACAAAGTGTTACAGGAGCTCCACGAGACTGAATCGCTCCTGGCACCTCTGAATAATTTCTTCTCACCAAAAGTCAGATGAACTTAAGTTAGAATAAATCCTTCCTTACACTTTCTAAACAACTTCAATAGAAAAGGACCATTCAAATCAGGTGATGACTGGTCATGTCTGTCAGATGATGAAGGTGTCACTGACCTCCTACATGGAGTCTTGGGGTTTGAAAATTTTTGTAGATGAGACCAACCCAGCTGTGATTTAGCTGTACCCTGAGTACATGAACATACTGTCAGATGCATTTTAGCTGCCTGGACACTGCAAAATTAAAGTCTTAACATTCAGCACAGTCATTTATTTAAAAATATTTCAGGCTATCATCTGCAGTTTTGGAGCTACACTAAGCCAGTGTAATGGACAAAAAGCTGTTAAATCCCTGATTCACAATGGGAGGATGAGAACCAGTTCAGTCACTTGCTGGCCTTTAGCATGTTTGTTTTCCTTCCACAGGTTCTCCCATCCTGACTGTACAAACCTTTTTTTCTGCTCTTCTGATTCATTCCCTGGCAAATCACTGCTGGCAAAGCACATTAACAGGGGCTTCCCTCTGAGGGAGCAGGATTTCCCAGAAATATCACCACAAGAATGCTATTTCTTAGATAAAAATCCCAATCTAAACCTGTGCTTTGGACAGATTTTGCTTCCAAAAGACACCCTAATTTTTTCCCAAATTAGAATTGTGCATGTCCCATGAAACAGAGCCATTCTTTTGTGGCATCTGCACTTTCATTTCCTAGAATAGGCAATTTCACTGACCTACAGCTTCTGTCCCTTCAACTTCACTCAAGTTATGAGGATATAAGCTAATACTGATGGGCCTTCCTGTGGTGCCAATAATGTTTTGTTACTTGAGCAGAATTAAGGGTTGAAATGAAAAAAAAGCTAAAAAACCCCCAAAACCCAAACTAAAATCCAGGCCAAAATACAAATAGTTCTTTATAAACCCACCGGATATGATAGGAACCCTTTTCCCCAAAAGTGTGCTGTGCTGAAACATTTCATTAAATCTTTTACACTTTAAACTGTCAAGATTATTCTTTCAACGCCTCACTATGCAATTTATTCCACCATTTGTTCTGTAGGGAGACACATAAGATTATTTATTTGTGATAAATGAATTAATCCAGCAAGTAGGAACTGATTATTCTGTCATATCTTCCTGCTGGGAGACCTGTGCAGACAACAGCCAAGCAATGCACTGGAAAGGTGAAAGATGAATCCCTGTGTAAGGAACTCCCTGAAGGACAACAGATCAATTAAGTCACGTCATGTTTTCAGTTCCATTTGCTCAGTCTCGTGCAGGTACTGACACAGTGGCTGCCTGCTCGGTGTCTCTGTTTCAGCTACTGATAAATGGCAAAAGGCAGGCCCGGGGTGAAGCTCTCAGGCCAGACACAGAGAGGAGGCCCAGCCTGGGACCGCAGACCAGCAACCCTCAGCAGGCAGGCTCAGACCCCTGCCGGACACACCAACTGTGCTGCTTCAAACAATCTTGGGGGGGCTTGAAAAATTGTAAGGAATAACAGGTTAGTTGGGAAAAGTCCTTAAAACAGCAGTTACGTTGCTATCTGAGCAGTTTACATACTGAAAAATATTCAGTCATTAATAAATACAGGAAATAGTACCTGAAAAGAAATCCTGAGCTGGAAATTCCTGGAGGAATTGATCTGTGTGGATTCATCTCTACTTCTATTTATGCAGTAAATTAGCCTTCTAAATACAGAAATGTTAAGAAAACCTTTTGATACAGAAGTCACAAGCTTCAATCAGTCTTGCTGCTGTTTACACAGACCAGCAGATCCATGAAATGCTTATCTGCAAATTTATGGCATCTATTGTGGACCCTACAACAAACAAACAAAAAACCCACAAATGCAAATCTCCACCCAGCATTCCTCTATTTGTATACTTGAAATTAAGAACCACACTTTAAAACTTTTACTTGCACTACTTAATCTGTAGAAAAAAGACAAAATAGCAGAAATTCTTTTCCAACACAGCCACACTACCAAATTTAAATGAATAATCAACTCCAGAAACAAAATCAAAACCAGGCAGAATACCTAAAAAAAGTTCCATATTATCATTGAATTTTCAAATTTGTGTGATCTTACTGTTGGGTACAGTGGTTTCTGAGAGTTGCAAAGAACGAATGTAAGTTGCTGACAATTAAGTCATTTGCCTAAAGAGCAAACTCTTCTAATTTCTGAAAGGAAAAAGAAATACATCACCAAAGAACCCATGTGAATACACTCAGCCCAGAGTCACCAGGCACTGGCCTGTTGGTCACTGATTTTCCTTGCTCCCATTCCCCCTCCAACTGTTCCCATCACCATCCTCTGTCACAATCAATGGCACTGTCTCCTTTCAGTTTGTTTCCTCATTTCTCTCTCTTCCTTAAGAATCTCTTCCATGATAAAGTCTTCATATCCAAAAGCCTCAGTTCAGGTCTAGAAATTGACTCATTCCTTAACAATCATCCATTTTCTCCTGCTTCCCTCATACATCTCGCCCCCCTTTTTGTTGTCCAAATACCACTGGAAATCTGGTCCTTTGATTTTAGGAGAAAATAATTATATGAGGAAAGTTCTCAGAAACAGAGCACAGCTGCAATGTCACTGGTGAAATGAGAATCCCAAACTAACAAACTACTCTAACTGATGGCATTTGCATAGAATGGAGCAAAATACAGATGGGGGTAAGCAAAAAATCTGAAATATGCCTGCTGAGGAACAGAGCTGGAGGTGCCTGACTGATCATAAAACATTTTAATAGCTAAGAGTCACATTAACCTAAAGAATGTCTGAGAACTTCTGGTGCAAACTGAAGTGGTTTTAATACCCAAAAATGCTGCCTGGCTTTAAGGAGGTATGTGGGACAGTCCTTAGCACAGCTGCTGCAGAGACAGGATTCCTGGGTTCTACTTTTGGCTTCTTTCCCAAGACCACCAAACATCCCCCAAACAAAAGCCAAGTTGTTTCAAACTGAAAAAACACCACCACATTCTTAAGCACTGCTGCAGGAACCTTTGCTAACAGAAAAGTCAGGGCATTATGTTATTTAGGTATCCTGAATGAAAATAAAAACTTCTTAAGGTGGAAACACTTCGTGGAACACAAAGGAACACAGTGCTGTATTACATATTTTAAAGTTGTTAGCATTGTATAGACTCAGTCAATAGCAATAATCATAGCAGCCAGAAACAGCAGTCGAGCAGACACAAATAAGGTTGTTACCTCCATGTCATACATGGGTGGCCCCAGGATATCTTTCAGAGCATGGAAATCAATTAAAATCGGCATTTCAGGTGGCAGAGCCAGGTCAGCTGTGTCACTGATGGATTCTGGTTTGGCATCTTCTGTGATGTGTTCTTTGCAATCTAAGGGAAGAAAATCTAATTTAGGATTTGTAACAGTCTTTCCCAGACAGAGGAATTTTTAAAAAATCATGACAGGGAAAAATAAAATATGCAAAGAAATGCTCAGAAAGTTCACAAAATGGTGCTCAAACCATCCTTCACAAAAATCTTGTCAAATTAAAGATAATATGGCATGAAATTTAATTATTAAGCCTAAATATGTTCTAACTGTTCATTAAAGATAAAATTAAATCTAGAGCACTGACAGAGATGCAAGTGCATTTTAAATTAATTCAAATAGCAAAACACATTAGCCTCATTTAAGACTTTGCACTTTTCACCAGATTTGTGCAGAAAACCAGTATTTCACAGAATCAGAACAGTTTGTTTGGGCTGTAAAGGACCTTAAAGCTGATCTTGCTTTAAGGTCTTAGAGGGACACCTTCCACTATCCCAGGTTGCTCCAGGCCTCGTCCAACCTGGTCTTGAACACTTTCAAGGGATGGGGCAGCCACAGCTTCTCTGGGAACCTGTGCCAGGTCCTCCCCACCCTCACAGGGAAGGGTTCATTCCTGCAGGAGGAATCCTGTGCAATGTGGTGTTATAGAGAACGCCGAGCTGAACAGAGCAACTCTGACACTGCAGTAACTCCTGTTCTTTTCATGTGTGTTTACCACTGCGCCCCAGCACAGAGACCTCCAGTGCAGCCCTTGCAGCACAGACTCTGCTGTGACACTTTTCATGCTGATTTTTGTCTCCAGTGACTTTTATGGCTTTACTCAGTCACAGAAGGGTTTGGGCTAGAAGAGACCCTTAAGGATCATCCAGACCAACGCCCCCTCACAGGCAGGGACACCTTGCACCTGCTCACGCTGCTTAACTCGCCAAACTGACATCTCCTGTCTGTTCAACAGCCAGCTCAGAACGCAACACCTACGGGCCTTGTTCAGTGGAAAAACCTCTAACCATTTCAGTGTAACAATCTGTGGCTTTTGTCTTGAAATACTACACACACACAGAGGGCTCTGTTCTTTTCTTTGCTGAATGAGATATTGTGAAGGTGTCATGCTCAATAACCAGTAGCAGCAAAGAATTTCTCCAAGGTCCAATTATCAGGCATTTTCAGAGACACCTACAGGCATGATAAACTCTTCAGGAAGGGTTATAAAGCCCCAGCAGCCTGACACTTTTGAATGCAATATACTCACGTGTCACCTAGGAGGGACCACACAATTAAAGCAATAGTTATGAGTTCAGAAGTGGGCTCTTCCCTTCCTTCACTTACAGCATGATTGGATTTCTTACCTGTACTATGGCTTCCTTAGCAGAATTGCCTTCAAATTTCTGTTTTCTCTTTCTATACAAAAGTGAACTGTAACGGGAACCGTGTCAATGTGTCAAACCCAGCCTGCACAGGAATTGTTTGCATGACTGAGCTCAAGAAGCTGCACATCACCTGCAGGGGCCGACACTGCGCGTTTACCAAGCGCCTGGAAGCAGAGGGACAATGCAAGCAGGGAATCATTTCCCCACACAATCTGACCCAGGGGAAGAGCCCTCTCTCAAGAGCCCTAAGCAGTGTCTCAGTGAAACATGTATGAGAAACGAAGACTGCTTGGACAACCCAGCTATTTCTAAGGCTCTGTGGCAGTTTCAGGGCAGTGCCTCCCTGCCCTGAGGCCGCCCTCGGGCACACGAAGAGTGAAGGGATTTCTTCCCAACCCACACACCAGCCTAACACACATCTGAAGTCTGTATTACACAGGAATGTACACTGAGCTCCGAGACTCCTGCACTGTGTTTTGGACCCAAATATGGGTTGCTTACTTTCCTTAATTTCAGTTTGCAAAGAAACTTTCTGGGTCTTCCTTTGCACATCAATGCATGCACAGTAACTGAAAATCCAGGAGTTTAAAAAGAAAAAACACAAATCACTGATCTAATCTATTTACTATAATGTGAAGAGGTGGTCAGTGGTGCAAAAATAATTCTCAAAATGGATGAATGAGGATGTGTCCTTTCACAAGATACAAACTATCCTGTTATTAATCCTGATACATAAAGGCCTTTTTACAGATAATTCTGTGACAGTGCAGTTCTCACTAATGCCTTAATAGAGTATCAAGGAAAACATTCTACATCACTATTAACATGACAGCAGCAACTCAGCTTTTATTCAGGATTCCAGTCTAATAGTTCTTATCCAACAGCCACTTATCTTCCCATTGTACAGCTCGCTGCCCACGGCTAAATCCCATTCCTTTACTGTAAACTCTGCCTTAGTCAGATGCCTCCTGTTGTTCCAGCATGTCTCTCTGTTTTTGTTAAACTACTATTTTTGTACATAATAAATTCAAAGACATAAATACTGGCAAGTCTAGGAAACATAACCCTGCATGCTATTATTGCAATTCAGACTGCAATTTCAACCCTATTTGATAATCTGAGATGCAATTCATATTTCAAAACAAAATTGAGTTTAAAACCAGCTGCTTTTGTTCTATTCCAAGATTTTACTGCCTAACAAACACAAATGTATTTATTTCACCTAACTGTATACAGCTGAAGAGACAAACTCTTCATGAACAAATCAGGGAATTTGAGGACACCTGCCCTATTAAGAAAATCAGAAACTCTTTTCCTTGAGTTTACCTAATCTAATGAGTAGATCCCATTTTATTATCTGTAACAATAACAAACTCCAGACTTTTTCTAAAAATGTTAACCTAAATTCTGGCATTATCTAATTTTCTATAGAAGCACAAAGTGATGTCCCGAAATGTAACTACAAACACTAACTTTTTTTTTTAAGGAAAGAGCCATCTTTATTTATCATCTTTAAACAAGTACTGACTCTGAGGAATCTGTAGAGACACAAGTAATTAAGATTTCCACTAACAATGACAAATGCATGTTCTCTACCTACCCTGGACTAACAGCCATTAACCACAGCTCAAGCTAAATGACATATTTATCTAAAACAAGACAGTTAAATTCAAGTTTTCAAAAACAGAACTCCTAGTTAGGACAGCAGCTTAAGCATGTTACAGTTTGAGATAAGTTGGCAAAGTAACCTAAAGGTCAAAAAGTGCCATTAGCAGAGCTCCAAACTGCACTAGAAGAACCACCTGCTGCTCTGCTATTACACATCTGCTGACACAAAAGCAGCACGGTATTGAGTTGGTTTAACATTTAAAACTTGTAATACTAAAAATAAACAACAACACACAGCCCTCCCCAAGTAACCAAAAATAAGTTCAAAAAACAACCAACCAAAAAAAGATTATGTTTGTAAAATTTTCCAAGCAGAATCTGCAGCGACTCAAAGATCACAATGTTCCCCAGGAATCTGCCTTTGCAAGATCCCAAAATAAAACAAAGTCTCACATGTAGATACTGGATTTGTAAGAAAGTGGACTCCTAAGAAAACATACTGACAATGAACTATTAAATATAATTAAAGATTTAATCTTAATAGACATTCCATGGCACAAAGATTTAAAAAATTAAGACTGCTACTTTCTGCTAGAGATGTAATGGAAATGAGAGAATGCAAAAGCCTAAAACTTCCTCAACATGTGGCAATTTCTCATCTCCTCACACAACAGACTTAAATTAAGCACTAGCAACACAAGTCTTAAACACAAAGATTTCTAGCCATACTTACTGACCAAGACAGAAAAATAGAAGCCTAACATTTTTAAGCAGTTTTTAACATAACACATTCTGATTTGCTGAATTGCTATGAAGAAGTATGAAAAAGTGCATCAGCAGGACAGAAAAGGTTTCAGGTTTGTGGGCAATTAAAGGGAGAAGAACATGTCCTTTCTTTCTCACCTGACTTCGCAGCAGATGCTTCAGCACAAAACAGACAGACTCTGAATTCTTTTAGCCCCTCCAAACTAAACCCCCCCCGACAAAACTGCATTTAGATAGAAAAGAATGGGATTGCTTTTGCTGACAACAGTTCATATTCAAAGCCAGCCATATCATGAAACTGCACCCTAAAAACAACACTCCACTGCCAAACTTCAATCTTCTGCACCAAACTTTTAGGAATCGTTACTTCCACAATATTTTCTTTAGGAAGCAACAATTTCCTGGGACCCTAATCCTGTCTGCACTTACTTATATGCTTAAATTTAATGCTTTGTGCATTTCTCCCCACAGCATCAGAAAAGTTATCTTTCCACAAAAGAATTACATTTCATCATTTGTGATCTACAATAACAATGTGTCCTTGAAGCACTTGAATTTGAGGTGTTCATGCAGGAATAGTTAGATAAATTAACATGGAAAAGAAATTAAACTTTAAAAATTAATTTGTATATAAACCCAACTTCTCAGAACATTTGTGCCTTTTTGACCTCCTACAGAGAAGTCACCCCAAGCAATTTTCAGACAGGGCCCACACTGCAGCCTGCACAGCTGGGAAGCTCTCTAAGGCCAGCAGAGCTGAGCTCAGACCTGAGTATCTGCAGTCACAACACCCTGGGACTGATGCTCATCACATTTCATGTGTCAGCTCACACTGACAACTGCAGTCAAACTTGCATTTAATTTAATACCAAGTGTTTCATCCATAAGGAGTAGAACAAACTGCACGGTATTGCTGGATTATGGAAATATTTAAGTATGTTCAAAGCCTTGGTTTCAACATAAATACAATCCTCATTTCATCACTTTTAGCTATGAAATATTACCCGTCCTAAATCTTCCTTCGGGTCTGAATTAGACAAATTGTTTTTCACTCCAGGTTTCAACTGTTGTATCATGATACGATGCCTTAGCGCACAGTTGCTGCATTGTATTCTCAAGGCAGTTGCACTAAAATAGGAAGGAGAGTTTCACATATTTTTGTGACTCCTAGAATTTCTTCTAATTGTCAAAAGACTCAAGGAGTGCCTCATAAATCTCAGATAGTGTTTCAGTGAAATACCAGATAGCATTACTGTACACAGGGATGACTCCCCAGAGAGGTCTGAAAAATGACTGCATTTGCCTGTGCTGAAGTTCCCCGTGCAAAGTCAACAACTGACACAAACCAACACTCCTGCACCCACCAACTTCTCCAGAAAGCTCAGGAGGCAGAGGGGCAAGGCAGGTGCCACAAAGCTGCCAGTGCATTTCAGTGGTGCATTTCTGGGAAGTGCCAAACCCAGCCTGAGAGAGAATCACCAGTTCTGCTGGGGCAGCACCCTCCCTTCCTAGAGCCCAGTGCCAAACAGTGTCAAAAGCCTGATCTTAACAAAACCTTGAAAACAGGTGCTCCCCTTGGAGTTAATAATCTGATTTAATCAAAGTAATGGTGGGAATTCTGTGATTCTACCACCTAGTGTCCTTAACTCTTACTACAACCCACGAGCCAGAAGGCATTCAGCTCAATAAACACAACAGGCACCATGGTACTATTTGGCTATGCTATGAATCAGGTATAAATTATGTTTTAGCCTGCAGTCTTGACCTCTCCTACACAACTCAAGGCATATCAATGCTCTAACTGTAGAGTCTCAATCTCACATCAGCAACACACAAACATGGAAAGCAAAATGGAATTCTAGGGGGTTTTTTTATAGATAAAGAAAAAAAAAATCAAGAAATAATTCTAAATGAAACTATTAAGAAACAGAAACTTGATTAACTAATCTCTAGAGTCATTCATTATATGAAACAAAAATTCATCATCATGATGCACAACTGCACAAATGTCCACTAATCCACAGGAAAAAAAAGCCAAACAAACCAATTTAGGCTACAAATCCCATTATTTGCATCAACTTGCAAGTATTTGGAGATATTTACAAGCTTTGTTTTGAACACTTAGTTGTTTCCAACTGACAGAATGAAAATAAAAATACTTTTATAAAAGGCTCCTACTCTCATACACTCCCAGCAAATGACACACTCTGTAAAAACACACCAGGGTGCAAGCACAGTATTAGTACAAAATAAAACACACTTTGCAGACAGCACCATCCTGTACAAGTCTTCATAACAGCAAAGTTTAACTGTAGAGACACCTGTCCCTCAGACTTCCTTTTATTAATACAGCTTTTTCTTATGGACCGTTTTCACTCCAGATGTAGAAAGGCAACTCTTCACAGCTCACTTCTTTCTTAACTCCAAACTGGGTCAATCAAAAATGCCAGCATTTTGTCCCCTTTTGAAGCACTTGGCCTGCTATTTTCACTTAGCTTTGGCAAGTTGCAAGTCCAGTACTAATTTTAACAGTGTATAATTTTAACAGTGTAAATAGCTAAGTTGCAAGCACAGGGATAATTTTAACATGGTAAATAACTCTCTCACTGGACTGAGATGTCTAATACAGCTCCTTTTTGTTACTTGCCTTAATAATAAAGTGCTTCTTCTTACAGTGCCATGAGCTGTGCTCTGAACCTACCTCTCATTTATTTTACCAGAATGCTTGAAGAGCAGAATGACATCTCTGTTTATTCAGCAATTGCATTAGACCTCTGAAACACATTTTAGACACAGCGACCTACTTTGAAAATATGACTTGTCAAAAATACTATCCAAAAGGTGCAGTAGCCAGGACACCTGATACTGCCTCGCGCTGATGAGCTGGGCCAGCACCGCCCAAAGGCTCAGCGGCCACATTCACAAAGAGAGCACAAACATCAACAAGTCAGGACTTGACTTCACAAAGTCCATCAGAGCAGAGAAGGTAGAGAACACACATATAATATAAAAGGAAAGCATTGGTAAATAGGTCTTAAAACCACTGCCTTTTAATGTAAATGAGATTATTTTAATTGCAGGATCATTCACAGATTCAATCTCTGCTACTGTGAGAGCTCACTGCCTGTAAGCCAAACATTCAGAGAAAACCAAGCTGAGCCTGCTTAAGCAAACACAGCCAAATTCAACCTTCTGATACTGCAGTTTTCACAGATATTACTGTGATCTTATAAAACTCAACAAAGTAAAAGAAGATTTAATTTTCAGAAGGGAAATACTGAGCTAGGGAAAAAGGCAAGGTAAAGCTGCAAGACTGTCAAGAAACAGACTCTCACAGACAAATTATGTAAGTTTTACTGTGGTAAAACTCTTCTTAAAACACCCTTCTAATTATTACCACTGCTTGTAAAAATATCCCTTATATTTCCTCCCCTGGGATTTACCCTCTGAAAGGGGCAGGCACTGTTCAGACTTGTTTGCTGCCTTGTTTTAAAGGAACAGATAATGAGTCTCCTCATTTGTCCTCCTCCAATCCAGACCAGACCTATTCCAGCTGTACAGATGTTAGAACCTAAAGGTTTTTTCCACATTAACTAAATTGTGGAAAATTTCCGAACATCAAACCAACAGGGCCTTGTTTAGTATTTTAAGGCTGTGAGTATCCTGGAGCAAAAACAAGCAGCCATTCTGCAGTTTTCAGTTTCCAGGATCCTCTGACACCCAGCTGTTCTCAGACAGACTGGCAGAGTTTCTTGTCACCTGAACTCATTTCAGTCTTTAAAAAACAAACTAATGAAACACCCAACACCCTGCTTGCTCTATTTAATTAGACTAAGGGCTATCCACATTTTAGAGGTTCACCTGAGGTTTGGGGTTTGTCCTTTCACATTTCTAACCTACCTTACACTGAGGGCTCCTGCAGATATCCAGTGCTGCAATGAGCACTGAGCAGCTCCAACAAGAAATGGCTGTGTACAGCAGCACCCTCCATCAGCATCTGGCTGGAACAAAAGCACAGCCATCTACACCCTCCATCGTATCTTTCACCAAACAGTGTGGATGTTCATTTTTATTAAAGAGAACACTCATGGGAGGATGAAAAAGAGAGCAATCACCTGCTGTATGCTGCACATGAACTGGATATGGGCCTGACTTAATCCCTCCCTCTTCTATTTCAAGACTAGAAAGAGACCTGCCTTACCGGTGAAGCAGTTACCTGGGTATTTTTGCTGTAGGAGAGTTTTGTGTTTAGCTTTCTTTCAGTCTGTTGGATGATAAAACACTGTCTGTACACATGGGAAACAAGACCAGACTGAGGCTGAGAAGTCACCAAAGCTCCAAGAGACTTTGAATAAGCATAGTCTTAAAAGGCACATAGAAACAATTCTAATTTCAGAGCTCCTCAAGCAGACAATTTTTTAGTGTACAACAAAATGACCAGATTGAGTTCTGAGCTAGTAGGAACTACAGCTATGCTTAGTTTATATTAAAGAGAAGCAGTGAAAGACTTGCATTAAAAAGCCTAGAAAGACATACACAAATCATAACTGCATCCCTAAGATATGAAACAGATGCACCGAACTTCTCAATCACCAACTTAGCAGGCTGAAACTACTCATGTCCTAAGTCATAATTCAGCACTAAAACTGTACGTAATAATGTCACACTACCTGCCAGGCTTTTGAAAACAGAACCCTTAATGAAGGATAAAATAGGACAAAAAGTTGCTAAATTAGCTTCCTAGTGACAACATGAGAAGTTCCCTTTATAACAAAACATGCCAAAGATACACACCTTCTCCTTCCCCCACTTCAGCACGATCTGGCTTTGCTTCTTTGTGCTGCCCTTCTGCCACTTTCACAGCCACTGCTCTGCAAATGGCTCCCAGCTTCCGATCCAGGGCACGGACTCCTGCCTCCCTCGTGTACCTGTGAGACACAATGGCTGTGCTGGGCTGCTCTTTGCAAGAGTTCTTTTCAGCAGAAACACACTTTCCTACTAAACACATAGCCAAATAAAACAGGATGGGAAATGCATTGAAACCTTGGATTGCTCTAATTAATAGGAATAAAATAATTTGTTTTCATCAAAATAATTGTGGCTGATAAAACTGTAGACAAATTACTGGGTGGGAAGGCATGCCTAACACCTGGTGCCAAACCTTCATGAAATGCTAAACAATGTCCAATAGCTCTGAGCTCTTCTTGGATGCATAAAAATTAAGAGGAAGAACTATTTTAAAACTTAAAATGTATAGTTCACTGGAAGCAGAGGAACTGGCTGTAAAAGAGTATTTTGTTTTAGTCTATGAACTAAAAAGAAGCACCAGGCAGTAACACTACACAAAAGAGCCAAATCACTGGACATAGAATACTTCAATTCATTGAATCCCAACACACTTTTCCTATTGGAAATGAGCTAGTTTAAGGTTCAAATGATGTTCTGATCAATATATTTGCTGTCAGGTCAAACAAAAACCCCAGTTCTAATGAACAGAAGCTATTTTAAACCCCCATATTTTATTTTTTTAAACCTAATTCCAAATTTTAGACAAATGTGCCCATCAAGTCACAAAAAAAGAACGGTTATTTCCAATTTTTGATAGAAATACAAGTTGGTTCTTTAAACTAAATGTTGTCTGCTGCCAAGGCCAGGGCTTCACACACTGCAGCCACATCAGCCTCCGGCGCTCCTGTTTACTCACAGGGCCTCGGCAGTTGTGTCAGCACAACTCCCTGTAAGCCACACCTGGAGTGCAAGAGCAAGGAACTCCCTACAGAAAGGACATTCTGGAGAGAAGACAAGAGCTAAGGAAAGAGCAATTCCATAAACTACCAATGGTTGAACTGCTGATGCGATTAAGGACAAAACATATTAAGACATGTTTGTGTTACCACTTAATAAACGGATTTACTAGTTGCAAAAAAAGAAGTTATTTAAACTGAAAACAACCAACAGATTTACCTGGTAATTATGCCCAAAGTGGTTACTTGGGGAATCTGTATTTGCTGTGGAGTCAGACCATGCTGTTCAAGCTGTTTGGGAATCAAGTGTCTATGTGCAATTTCAATTTTTTCTTCTTGTGTGTATCCTTAAAAAAAAACACCAAACATGTATTTATTAACAATCTTTTTGCTTAGACACTACAATATAATCAGATTTCTTACCTTTTCCAATTTGACTTGATTGAATTTCACAAAAAACCTCCCCCAGCTATAATTTACAAGGCTATTGGTATGATCCTCTGTGGCTACTCATAACTTCATGTGAACAAGAACAGAATTTTAGTGTTTCAAAGACCCCCGTCTCCACTGGAATCTTAAAAAGATGCATCAGCCACCAGACAATTAGAATACAAACAAACCAGTGAAGGAAAATATCATTAAAGAATGTATCCATGTATCACCACAAACCTGGAACTGAATTTTCCTGAGTATAAGGATAAATATTATTCTCATGACAGAGGCCACAACCTAGGCAACCTGCCTTGTCCCTTTTAACAATCTGGCCATGCACTCCAGGTTCCTGGCAGGCTTTCCTTAAGGAGCAGCCTTTCATTTCAGCAAAAACACCCCAAACTTGTTTAAGGAGCAGCAGCAGCCACTGTAATGAAAGCACTGCAGTTACCTGGCACCTGGATAACTTCCATTCTGTCCAGCAGAGCGGGTGGGATCGTAGCCGTAGTGTTGGCTGTAGCTATGAAAAGCACTTGGGACAGGTCAAAGGCTACGTTCAGGTAGTGATCGGTGAAACTGTGATTTTGTTCTGGATCCAAGACCTCAACAAGAGTGAACACAAAAGTCATGCAATTGTTCAATCAGAAGTAAATAAAATATGCACATCTTTATTATATTTGATTTGGATCTGTCAAATCTGGCTTTACAGTAAAAAAATACATTATGGCTATCACTAAATCCTGGCCTTGCCTGGATTACTCTGTGACTACATTTCATACCACATGTACAGTTCAAAAAGCCATTTCCCATGAGCTGTTTCTGCCCTTTTCTAGAGGTAGCTGCGGTATTTCTCCAGCCATCAAGCACCTCCCCCAAGCTGTATCTCCATGACCTTTCACACGTGGTAGAGTGACCTTTCAAGGACTCACAGCAACCTTGGAAAAGCAGACCATGTGGTCCCATGGAACATGGAGAATTCTCCCAAGTAATCCCTGACTCCAAACAAGGAGAATTCTCCCAAGTAATCCCTGACTCCAATCCCCACCTGCTGCTGGCAGCTCTTCTTACTCCAAGCTTACTTCTTACTCTCACACCAACCCGTGAGAGCTCTTGGTGAGACCAAGGGGAAGAACACAACCCCAGCCTTATCTGCTGTCACTAAATCACATGCCCCACTTATTCTGCTTTGTCCAGCTTTTACTACTGATGGAGGACTACAAGTTCTTATTGCCCATGTCTCCCAGGCAAGCTCTGACCCTTGGTGAGCCCTGGCTTTCTCAACACAATCATTTTTCTTATTCTCCCAAGACAACGGAGACAAAATTGAACAAGCACTGGAGAACAAAAACACACAGTCTGACCAGCCTCAAAAATTTACTGAACAAGTTGAACTAGGGCTTAAATAACTGTGTTGTCTTCCTAATGCTTTTTAGTACTACTTGCGTGTGTTAATGCAATACTCGCCTATATTTAAGATTAGGTGATAAATATTCAATATACACATGCAACATGAGGGTACTGAGATACTTGTAGACTTTTTAACAGTTCCACAAATGGGGAATCCATGGTATATAGCAATGTACTCTTGGCTTCTATATCACCTGTGAACCACCTTTGCTTCACGTCCCATTAAAGTAGTGCCACGCTTTTCTTTCCCAAATGAATGATCAATGCTACACCAATATGAATAATTCTCATGTCACAAATAATGGGACCCATGCATCTCCTGAGAAACAGCACACCACTGTCAAAGTAATTTATCTGCCTGCACACAACCTGAATTATAGCCAAGAACAGTGTTGATAATTAAAAAACAACAACTGAATTTGAGAACTTCTTAGATAGCTATAAAAGAAACAATTCTGAATTTTCATTATGCTTAAATTCTCTTCAGGCTTTGAAAAGTGAAAAAATCTTTAGGGCAAAATTATGATCAGAACAAACTAGGAAAATCCCTTTTTTTTTACAGACTGCCAGAAACACAGCAGACTTCCCCAAAAGCCAGAATAAATTCTAATTTTATTTTGAAGTAATGCACAGATTTAAGAGCAATATTTGGAAACGTATTGCAGCTGCAATAAAATACCAGTTACACATTCCCCTTAATAGTGAAATCTTAAAACATACTGAAGCATATGCTTCAATTCTGAACCTAGGGCTGGAACTCAGTGAATGCCATTGTGCACTGGCTCTAAGCTATTCAAAAGCTTTCTTACCCTCTTCAGCAAGCAGCTGCTGTCACTTATTCCCTTCCTTACCAATGAGGGCAAAGGACTTGAAGTATCCTGACAAGCCAAGTCCCCTGATGAATAATTCAGTCAGTTAGAGATGCGCCTTACCTCAGCCAGCCCCACAGGCTAGCCCCTAACTAGAGAGAGACACACCAACAGGCAGGGAGTGCAAGCACAGCACCTACAAACTGTCTTCAAAACAAGTACGTTTATACCAAATCTCAGTCTCTCATGCAAAGTCTACTCTGGCAAATTTTTCAAAAGTTATTTAAACAGCTAATCCTAATTCAACTTACTCCTCCTTTGTTTTTATACTGATAACAGTATTTCCACAGAGTTCCAGTCTATAAGCTGAAGTGTTTGCAACTAATTCCAAAGCTGCTGAAAAACAATGTATTCTGACAGATCAAACTGGCATTTTGTCACATTTATTTACGCGCATGTTTCCTTCTCCTCCTAGTCTGCAACTAGAAATCCTTTGGAATCCTACTAAGTGCCAAGCTGGTGATTAGAATGCTATTTACAAAGATACAAAAAATACTATCCAATAAAGATAAAGGTAACTGTAATCCAAACCAACTCTGATTATATCTAAAAATGTGAATTATCTGAGATTTTTTACAAGGGCTGGAGTTCCTCCAGACTTCTAATTCTTTGTCATGGTAACTATTTTTTAGAATAAGATACAAACCAATGTCCTGCCTATGTCTTTCAAACAGATTTTCCAAAGCAAATAGAACTGTTCTTCAGTTAGGTATCTGTGCTGAAGTTCAAGTTCAAAAGTTTTCCAAGATATTCAACTAATACAAAAATATGAAGTACAAAAAGAACATTCAGTGCACAAAGTATCTTGGCTAATTTATGACAGATAGCTCACATGCATACAAAGGCTTCTCTGTAAGAGCTTTTTATTACCACAAAATCCAGAATAAATTCCATGAACATTTAATTGCCTGGCTATGCTCCTGGTCTAATTTCCCTGCATACAAATAGTCACTATCAGGCACTTGGATCCATTTCTGTTTTCTTCTGTTTTTAACAGAGGTCATCTAAATTTAGACTAAAATATTCCTTTGTTAATGAACAGTAACTGAAAATAGGAAGACATTCTGTCTTGCTGAAGCAACAGCTCTGCAGAAGCATTAGAACTAAGCACGTATCCGGCAATTATAAAGCACCAAGCTTTGCTCCCAAGATCACAGGGACGGCAATTTTCTTCCTCAATATGCCCTGTTGTAGACAGCAAGAATTTAACACACCTACACATTAAGGAAAAAAGGACGTGCTTTTCATACTTAATGATGGCACTTAGCAGCAGTGTGAACAGCAAACGTACCAGTTAGGTGACCACTGACTATTGTTTGCTCTCCAGCGTAACAGCCACCTTTGCTCATTCCAGATGGACTTTCCAACAATATAAACCACGAGAAGCAGATGAAAATTAAGCTATTGTATCCAGACATGAGCTGTCCATTAGAAGAGGTAAAGCACCTGCTTCAGGATGTTTAGCCAGCAGTAGAGGGATATAGAGATCTCACAGGGGAGCAGCCCAGCCACGGTTAATAGAGCAATTACTTCTCCAGATGCAGCTAATGGTCAATTAGCAGGGCTTACATAAAGCCTGCAGCCCAGGCAGGCAGCGGGAAACGAACCTTATGAGCCACAGATGGAAAAATCCATGGCAGGAGCAGAGCTGAGTATCACTGAGAATGTGGTTTTAAAAGATGGAAAACAAAAATATCTCAAAGCAGCAACAAAGTATCCAGAATTCAAACAAAACTAATTAAACAAGTATTAATTAAATTCTTTTGCCCTCACAAACTTGATGTGATAGAAGAATACAGTTGTTCTCTACTGAAGGACAGTATATAAAAAAATTAAAGAACAGTTATAAAAACCAGCAAAGGTTGAATAAAATTACCAATATTAATATATAGATCTAGATTCATGATCGGAACACTCTTTCCATGAAATGTGAAATCATTGTGTCTGCATAGCAAAAAACAGCCAGCTAAGTAGAAAAATTTGATTTTTAGGTTTTTTTATCCATGCATTGACTAGAATTAGGACAGCTTAGTTCAAATATCTAAAAGACAAATGACAGAGGTATCAGCAAACTCAGAAACAGAGAGCAATACATTTTCAGCAAAGTGTAAATAAAACCCCACAGGTGAATAGTACAAGGAAAATGCTTGTATTTCTTAGACTCCCCTGCTTGTTTTCTTGGCACTTTGAGGCTTTTCGTGCACCCTAGAAAACTGTATTACACACTTGAGAAATGTGCAGGTAAAGGACCATAACTGTCACTTTTAAAAGCTAAAGAAGCGAAGCCATGCCATTTCCTAGCACATTTAAATTACTACTAGTTCATGTTAACATGCAAAGATCAAAACAGAGCTCTCAAACCACAGCCTGTTTATACAGTGATTTTAAAAGAACTCGCTGGCCTTGTCAAAACAGTAATTTTCCACTATCTAGCAGGAAGAAAATAATGACGTTTGTAGAAAGTCAATTGACACTTCATTTGCAGAATGTCATATAGCATTCATATGAGCTCATGACACCTTAATTTAAGTAGCATTTTTCATATTTAAATCGCTGCATTAAGCACTGTCAATCAAGAGAGTCATTAGAACGACTCTGTAGGCAAATACTAGCAGAACCACTTTCACCCCCACCCAAAGTTATCACACCTCAAGTCTGATAACGGAGCTGCTTCTAGGATTATGCCCTAAGTCACTTTTGTGACAGTGAGCCAGGCTAGCTCAAAAAATGTGGGTATTTTTCACTAATGCCCCTGGCTTTTGTTATAAACATTAAAAAGGATTCAGTTCAATGCAAACTATGTTAACTAATAAAGTGTTTGAGTATGTCTAAGCAATATACAGGTTTGGCTGCTGCCCCAGAGGAGGACTATGTATTTCATGGAACTACAGGAGAGACGGACAGCAGGCAGAAAGGAGACACGACATCAAAGCACAGACCCAGTAGCCGCCTAAGGAGGGAGAACTACATGTCCCATGGAGCCTTGGAAAGGATGAACAAACAGGAAGCGGATACTTGGGACCAAGACTTTTGGGAGATTGGACTGGGATATAAAAAGGGGACCTCGTGGCACGGGGGCGGGCTTTTTGGGTGGTTGTTGAAGTGAGAGGGGTGAGCTTTGTGTGGTCGAGGGCTGTTGTTGGATTACTTTTTGTCTGTTTTGTCGAGCCGGGATGGTGGACTGCCCACCATCCCCTGTTCCCAGCTGCGGATTAATAAACGCGGATTAATTTTTTTGCTGATATGCGGACTTGTTTATAACAGCTTTTGACTAAAACAGGCACAGAACCATGACAGTAGCAGTGCAGCTGCAACAGTGGGAGCACGGCAGTCCCTACAGCCAGACAGAACACAAAAGAGAAGGTGGAGCGCAAAACTACCACTGTACAAGGAATTTCTAAACGTGCAAAATTCTAAAACCATTAAGTGCATTGGTGCTGCACTGGCCCTGGCAGCCTCAACGCTTCAGCCTGGCCCAGCCGTGCCATCCTCTCCCTCACTTCTCTCCTTTGCCATCCAGGCTGGCACAGGAAGATGGACACAGCCTTCTGCCCAGGGCAGGGTAATGCTTGGTCTCTTCCCCACACCTGAGGAGGTGCTCCTTCCTGTCCCCAGCAAACTGCTAGAATAAAAGCACTGAGTATGCACAAGCCAGTGGAAGAAGGAATTGTACTGGGATATCACGTCACAC
This sequence comes from Dryoscopus gambensis, assembly GCA_013389985.1. Lineage (NCBI taxonomy): Eukaryota > Metazoa > Chordata > Aves > Passeriformes > Malaconotidae > Dryoscopus > Dryoscopus gambensis. The sequence continues at coordinate 55,719 of WEIT01035552.1, forward strand.
TTCAGAAAATGGAAGTTGGGAAGCAGGTTCTGACAACTCATCACTGCTGCCTTCTACACGATATATGAAGCTTGCAAGGCACAGGTCTCAATTCATCTTCTGCATGATCACTCCAGTTTCAGCCTCCTAAAAGCCCAACTAGCCTAATTAATACCATCTCAACACTTGATGGGATTTACAAAATATGTCAACAGTATCTCATTCACCAAGGTCCTCAATTTTATGTCCTGAATTTTGTGTCTTTAAGCAAATCAACTTTGACAACTCTAAAACCTTTGTGATACAGTAACTGTAATATGTGCTTCAAAATCAGATTCATTTATATCTTGGTCTGAGTGCCAGAATTTCAGAAAAAATGCATTCATGGAAAACCTGACTCTCATGGAAAGCTAACATTCATCACACCATAACCAGCCAAACACTCATCATACCATAATCAGTCAAGCAGTGGGGATCTGTGTCTTACATGAAAAATCTAAGTTCAGAAAGTTAATTACAACACTAATTAAAGAAATGCTTCTAAAAGAACATGCAGCTAGTCTATATTATGCACTGGGTAAAAGGCTTAGCTTCAATACAAGCTAGTACCATCAAGAGCTTCAAAAATATATTTAAGTTGTGCCAAGAAAGAAAGGGAAAACTTGAAGAAGTCGAGTTACTGTCTAGATCCTCTACAGTTCTTCCTTAGCTAACAACATTTGATCATTAAAAATCAATGTCTTGAAGTCCCCCAAATAAGTGATGTTTAGGGCTTTAACAGTATTTAAATATAGAAAACAGCTCAAAATCTGTCCTTGTGTTCAAATACAGGTCACTGAGATTTATATGTTATTTAGCATAATATGTGACAGCATCTGTGCCAAGCAAGTGACAGAAACCCACCCGTGTCAGAACTCAGTAGTGATATTTGAATAACCAAGCCAGCATTGTCAGGCTTGCTTTTGTCCAGTGATCTTCTGAGCCCAGTTTAGTTCTTTTAAAATACAAATGAAACAACGCTTGCAGTTTAACACCTCTTACCTCAAGCAAGGCTGCTGCAGGATCCCCTTGCAAGCTCTTTGCCAGTTTATCCACCTCATCCAAGAGGAAAACGGGATTGTTCACCCCGACAGTCTTCAGCCCATTGATGATCCTGCCAGGCATGCTGCCCACATAGGTGCGCCTGCAAAGGAACGGGTACGGGGAAAGAGGGTGGTGACATGGGGAACAGGAACAGGGACGTCCAAAATACCACAAATAAAACTCCAGGCAAAACAGAATAACAAGAAGCATTGCAACAATTCTTGCTTTTTTAAACACAAATTTGTGGAACTAGTTGATTAAAATATGGAATATACAACTGAGCTAATACAAGCAATTATAGCAGCAGATGAAAATTTGAGTTCCATGGTGAACTAGTTGGTCTGCAAAGCTACTCATTTGCATTAAAGTGTATCCAAACTTTACAGTTTGTGGACATCTTACATGTTCCAATACCAGCATCCTTGTACTGTAAGAACAAGCAGAAGCAGATTTGGGAACCTCATTAATAAAAACATTTTCATAATTACTGAAATAAAAACAATTACAATGCTGGGATTTCATCATCACAACAGAGTTCACACAACATGTTACAAAACAGCAAAATTGCAATTATGCTGAACTGTCAATGTCCCCAGGACAGCATGCTTTAATAAATACCCACCAAAATTAACTGTATTTACTATGCCATTTCAATATAAAATGAAAAGCTGAACACTGCAATGAAACAAAAAATGACGAGTTTGAATTTATTCAGCAAAGTCAGTAAAATCTTTTTTCCACAACACACACAGAGCACAACTACATTTTACAGGTGTTTGTAACCCTTGTTTGCTGCATTTATCACAGTCTTTTCTGCTTGTGTCATAACTACTCAAAATACTATAATTAAGAGTATGAAATTCTAAATAAGAAGAGCTACATTAAGTGCTGAATTACAGTATCTAGCTCATGACCCTTACAAAGCAGGTAAGCAGAACAGGCCTGCTGTGCCATATGATCTGGTTTACTACTGTCCAAAATAAACAGGACGACATTTACAAAGATGCAACCAAAAACACCATGGGACTAATTTCAAAAGATACTAGAGATGACATTAAATATATTTAAAAAACCCAGAAAACAACAAAAACAGAACCCAAACCACACAGCAATGGTGTCAGTGCCATGTAACATTTAACCACTGAGGAAACAAATTGCAGTAACTGTATTTACTTCTAGATCTGAGAAAAAAATAAAAGGTTTTAAGATCTTCTAAACAACCAGCAATGCAAGAGAAATTCAGTTTGCCTGTTACCACCTTCCTGAGGCAGCTGCTAAAGACTGAAGCCAGCAGGCAATAGCTCCTCACTTCACTGCTTTTGTGTAGTGTTAATCTGCAGCAAGGGAGCGCATTGCTCTCACTGAGGGCTGTGCTGTGCAACATTCATTACAGATCAGGACTCTGCACGGGGAGCTATTACACAGCCAGCCTGCCTCCTCCTCCTCCATCTGCACGCCCACAGCCTTGCCAAGAGAGCGAAAGCATTCTATAAAACGCAATCAGAGAATTAGGAGACTGAATCAGAGCTGAAGTTCATAGAAGTGAATCATTTACCAGTGCAACCAAATTTATCAGTGTAACAATTTGGGCATTTCTTTGGTTTCCTTGGGGGATTTGGGTTGGTTTCAGTCATAGGTTTAGGTTTTTTCTTTTTGTGGTTTTGGGTTTTGTTTGGTGGTGGCAGTTTTGTTCTTTTCTGAGTTGTTTTTACCACAAGGTGCTCGCTGCACTAGAGAATAATTTTATATGCTTCAGAGACAATGTAGCCCAACTGTTTCAAAATTCTATTTATGCCAGTAATAGGATAACATGATTAGGTAAACATTATACATTCTTTGTTATTGCTTGGTACATTATTCTCAAGTGCATGCTTAAAGACATTACACTTTTTTAATGCATGTTTATGTTTTTAGATACACCAAGTTTTACTTGATCCTTTTGAATCCTATAAAAATTTGAGCTATCCATGTTCCATCTAGTTTTAAGGAGGAGGCTGGTTTATAAACTAAATGAAGGCAAACAGACGCAACAGTCTACATCTGTGATACCTCTTCATTTATTACAGATGGACCAATACCTATTTTATTATGCTATTAATCAAATACTTGAGATCTCCAAAAAGAATCCTTGGTAAGACAGGCCCTGCAGGTACTTAAATACAAAACCAGCTAGAATATATTAAAATTACAAGCAGATAGGGCCATTTATCTGTCTGGCTGTTAACCTTTGCCTTGTAACTAGTGAAACTAAATACTAGTGTTTAGGAATACTATCACTGAATGTGATTTATTTAATTCTTTTTGCTAAGGTTGAAAGGAGGTAAAACAATATCCTACATTGCTTTGCTCATCTTTGATGCAGTTTATTGTCCTACATTAAGCCCAGAGGACACTCAGCTGTTCCCCACTCAAAACAGGAAGTACAGAGCAAGTTTCCTGGTTATCTCATATGTGCAGCAACACTTAAAAAACCCCAAACCCTTGAGAACTCCAGTCAGAGAAGGTCTGCAACTTAGTAACCCTTGGATATAATTTTAGCTCAGTGAAAAAGTACCTTTAAACAAAACACTAGAGTTGTACAGTATGTCATCAGGCACTATGTATCCTAGAAAATGCAAGAACAACACCTGGGAAATCCAAACTTTTTTGCTTCTCCCAAGGTAAAATAGGACAGCATAGGAACTAGAACCCTTAAAGCAGTGCTAGTATTATTGAAAGAAAGAAACATGACTCACTTTCTTCATAGTGATCTCAAGACAAAGAGTTTTACATCATTTTTAACTGCAGGGGTAGAAAAGGATAACAAAGTTAATGCTGCTGTTTCTGAACTTGCTTGCACAAAGTCCCAGTCGCCTTCTTTTTCCCTGCAAGGCCTGAGGTTGCATCCACTCAAGGGCTTTTACAAATCTATCTCTGCTTTGTACTTGTCTAACAAAGCTCATTCCTCTCACGGGTAAAGCTGCCTGCAGTTTGTTTTTTCTGGTGCAACAAGGCCAGCGAGGGAAGTTCTGCCAGCACAGCTGTCCTGGTGAGGAATCCTCTCCTCAAACAGATGCACCTAAACAAGGCTTCAGCAAAGGCCTAAGCCAGAAGCGAACTGCCCCAGCTTCGGAAACTGCAAAGCAATGGTAACACAGGAAGGAGTGCTTCCACACGAAGGTGAGAAAGAAAAGCTTCACACTTACCTCACCAGCACCACTATAGATAAATGGCACAATTACATCTTTCCTTTCCAGATCCAGAAATAGAAAAACACACAACAGAGAAGATCAGATAGTTCCTATGTGACACCAAATAACAATACTGAGAAGACTTTAAATGCAATGAGCTTCTTGGAAAAAAGTTTTGAGTCATCCTTCAGAATGGTTTGTGGGGTATTTTTCTTTTTCTTTCCTTTTTTTTAAAAAAAAAATTAAAGTAAACAACAAATGTAAACCAGCATACTTTAACATATGGTATAGATGAGTGGTAAATGCAGATAACAGCTGAAGGATGTCTGGTAAAGGAGTTCTGATTTTATACCAAGAGGATGATTTTGTTTTGGGAATGCAGAACAGTACTTGCTACTCTTCACCCAATCAGTAAAGGATTCCCAAACCCCAGATGCAGATGATCCGCAGTGAAATAGCCAGACCTGGGCGTTTCCAATTGCCCAATTTACACATCAGGTGGGGCAGCACAAAACACCACGCCCCACGCTGCTGCTCTCCAAGAGATTTGTCTGCTGAATCTCTCGGTCTGCATCTTTCACTGAAGCGGCCCGAGTGAATGCTATTTCAGGCACTGTTTGCTTGCAAGTCAAACTGGAACAGTTCCTTTTGAATGTTCCAGTACATTTAGTACATTTCTCTACATGTTCAGTACATCAGTAGGTACATCTAGTACTGTTCCTCTGCAATGTTAACAGAATCCTTAACTTAAACCCCAAAGCCTAATAAGGAGCTTTCAGGAGAAAAAGAATGTCTTCTAAGGTGTAATATTAGAAAATCAGCCTACTCAACAGTGAAACTCAGAAAACAACAGTCTGTGTCTCCTCCACTTCTAGACCACCTCCCTCTAACTGCCACCAGATGCACAACGTGGATTCACCTGACTGGGAATAACCTGAAGGAGTTATTCACACAAAAGGACATTACAGAGTTCTACAGAAAAGCTGTAGTTCTAATCTGATTAAATCTTATTCTGAGAAGCAGGAAAACAAACCAAAGCAGAATTTCAAATCCAGTATGCAACAGGTGGGTTTGATTTTAGCTACAAGAAACTTGAAAAAGCAGTTGGTTACAAGGGACTCCTGGTACCAACTGCTCTGAAGTTCCTTTATAAACTATACACTTGCTTGTTGAAGAGTAACCACAATATTCTTGCTAATTCTAGATTACATTTTCCTTTGCTGGTGAAAAATAAAATCTCTTATCAAATATTTCTCATCATTTAATTTCAAATACATTTTCATATGAAATTTATAATGCTTAGTCTCTAACACGAATTAATAACTTAATAATGCCCTCAAAAATGTGTGAAAGCCACAAACACCCGAATTTAAAAGCTTTTTAGAGGCTCTTTCACATGACTCTACCTGTCTGTACTCTTTATGGGGTCGAAGCACAAGATAGAAAGTTTGACTTTTGTTTATAATGTCAAGCTCAAGATGTGGTTTCCGTGTTACAAAGGCTCGAGTCCTGCTCTGCTCTGGAGAAGTTCCTCGTGTCCGCAACGCTGAGTATTCCACAGCCTCTAGTGGCTTCACTTCGAATAGCACGTTGAGTCACATTTTAAGTTGTTTTTAGGACATTCTGTTTTAAGTGTATTCTATTGAGAGTAGCTGCATAGCCACTGGGCAAAATTAACTGCTAGATAGCATCAAAAAAATAACTGATAGCTTTAATTCACAATATCCATCTACTGTTCTAAGGAGAAATTTTATTCAATAACATTACTTAAAAAAAAAAAAACTTGACTAAAATTCATCAT
>WEIT01035552.1:68781-89150 GCA_013389985.1 Dryoscopus gambensis
CCCGGCCCCAATCGCCGGCCCCAATCGCCGGCCCCAATCGCCGGCCCCAGTCGCCGCCGGCGCTCCCGAATCGCCCCCGCCGCTCCCGGGGCCTCTCGGGTCCGGTCTCCTTGAAAATACCAAGCCCAGGCCGGTTCCCCTTCAGTCCCCCGCAGGCCGCTCGGCCGCCGGCAGGTGTCAGGCTGGCACTGGCAATGGGTGCGGGCTATGAGCTGTGAACGAGTGCTCCAACACTGGAGAGGGAGCGTGTAACAAATCTTATCGTTTGTTAAATGAGACGGTTACGAAGTGAAATCCATTTTTTTGTTGGTTTTTACACAAATCTGCTCTCCTGCATGCGTGCTGCGGGTCGAAGGGCTCAGCATCCTGTTTCACAGAGTCACGGAATCGCTCGTGCTGGAAGGAGCTCTGGAGACGGCCCAGCCCAACCCGCTGCCAAGGCGGGGTCACCCGGCACAGGAACCCGCCCGGGTGGGTTTGGGGTGGCTCCGGAGAGGGAGACTCCGCGGCCTCCCTGGGCAGCTGTCCCAGGGCTCTGCCGCCCTCCATGCGAAGCAGCTGCTGCTCCTGCTGAGGAAGCGCGGGTGAGCGCAGGTGTCCTCCCACAGGCTCCTGGCAGCCCCAGAGCGGCGGGAGGGGACGCAGGACCGGACGTCTCCCCGCGTGGCCCCCGAAAGGCGGCGAGGAGAAAAGCCCGGCTGGTGCTCCCCATTCCCAGTCCAGTCCCAGCCTGGCTGCCTGCGGAGGCCTCGCTCACAGCCTGGGAATTCCACTTCCATAGTGATGTTCAGCAGCCTTGGAGGCACCGGCCAGGGCACAGCTCACTGGGACAGTGAGCCAAAACAGTCTGTCCAGGTGAAAGGGCTCCAAGCACCGAGGCCCTATGGAGAGTTCAGATGAAAAAGTGGCTTTTAGAAACTTTCGCTTTTATTTTTTTTTCCCATTGGTGAAATGAGGTGCAATATCAAAATTGCATAATGCAGTGAACTATGTTAGGCAGTCTCTCGTTAATCACTGACTTGCACGATTCCTGTTGAACAAAGGTAATCCTGTACAGAGGGGAAGTCACAGGAGCAACAAACTGACAATTTGAAATGCAAAAGCATAGCTGCAGTGAAAACGTTGCTAAATCATGTGGTTTATGAAAACCTTGATATGTTGGTTTACTGGAAAACGCAAGGTAATAGGATATATGGAAATACCAATATATTCAAATGCAAGAAGTTATTACAGCTGAGAAAAGTATCTTCTAAGGCTACCACTTCAGGTACCTTAGCAAGAAGATGGAATTTAATATACTATTTAACATGACATTTAGAAAACATTCATATAAAAGGGCACATAACACATATAGAAAGTGTTTTGTGAATTTTCCAATGTTAAATATAATTACTTTGTAAACATATGTTCAACACTTACAAATGTTTAGGCATCTCCAACTGTATTTGTTTGGAATGTGAACACAAACCAAACTTAAAGGTTAGATATTTGCTCATCATGTCTATTGATTAATTTTCTCAGTTTGAGTATTTTGATTAAAAAGAATCTACGAATGGCATCATGTTTATTCTGCAGACTACCATTTTTGACTTCCTTCAGACACGACTAGTACCTGTGGTCATTAACAATACTTTCTTAATTAATTCTGGAGCTATATGAAAAAATCTCAGTGATTGCTTTAGAATTCCTTTCAGTTCCTCCTGAACAACTCTTAATACCACAATATTTTACTGTGTGTACTAAGCCGTACAACAGGATCACATCCTGATTATGATGCCTAGATAGTACTTGATTCCCCAAGTTGTATTTTGCTTAAATACAAACAGATCACATTTGAGCAACCGCCTTTCAGAATGTTTTTCTAGACTAGCTGAACATTTCTTGACACCTGGAGAAGCAGTCTAGCAATTAGTATTATGATGTGCCTCCAGCTCAGGGAATTTAAGATGGAAAGGGACAATTGCCACATGGTCTGACCTCCTCTAACTCTCACCAGCAACTTCTGCATCAAGTCCACAGGTTTTGACTTACACTGTATCTCGAAGGCATCCAGCCTTGGTTTTAAGTGAGTGCAAGAGAGCATCTATCACTTCTGTGGGTGTGCTGTTCAGTAGTTGATTACCTGGTTAAACTCTGCACCTTGCTTACTTGTACTCTTAGCTTCCAGAGACTGGCCCCTGTTGCATCCAACAGACTGAAGAGTTGCCTACTATAATAACAATCATTCCTCAGTGAACGCAACTGGTGCTCCATGACTGAGTCAGAGCTTAAATCTGAGCTGCTCTGTTAGCCATCTTCCTAATTTTTTAAATAAAATCTCATCCTTCTTAAATGTGAGTAGCCTACAGCTCCAGTACTCATCTTGCAAATGACATATACAGGGAGTAATACCCTCTTTGTGTTTCCATTTAATATTCCCTTCCTATGAAATCAAGTGTGAAGTTTGTTTGGGACAGCACCACTTCCCACAGCTCAGGTACTCCTGCTTTGGTCTGGGTGAAGCCTGGCTGAAGGAGAAGGGTGTCAGTGGAACGTGGCAAAGACAGGGAACACTGTCCCAGATGGTGCAGTGCACCTATGCTCCCCATTTGATACATCTGTGCCCTGCAGTCCCCTGCTTCCACTCTCTGAAGCTGGACCGACACAACAACTGTCATTGATAGAACAGGAGGGCAGGCTGGTTCAGGTCCCAGTTAAGCACGTAAGTAGTGCTATTCATTTCATGTGCTTCAGAGACTGACAGGATAGCCATGCTCTTCCTGAGCTCCTTGGAAGATCATACTAATGATTTGGCAGTAATGATCTTCTCAAGATCTATTTCTTTAAAAAGCATTGCAACTCACAGGTATCTGTGTTTTATGCCTGTAAAACTCACATAACTTTTTCCTCTCCCCCCATCCTTGCACTATTTCTTCTGATCACACAAACGTGAGAGAGTTCAATACTTCCAAAAACCAAGACCAAGCTACCTCACAATGAAGAGTTGAGGTTAATGTGTTTGAGATTAAAGCTCAGTAATTTCTCTCTAAGATGTGCACACACTTCTCTTCTGCCCCCTCCCTGGCACGCTCTAAAGCTCTCAAGCCCTCTGCAGCTATTTTATAAAACAAGATTCTCAATCTGTCATCAGACTTGCCCTTTCTCATACTGCTTCTATTTTGTACTTACAGATTGTTTGATGCAGTGATGTTCTTTAGGAAGTATTTCTCTCCATTCTCAACTGCTATGTCTATAAATGAAAGAGAAAAAAGTTTTCCCATTTTCTTTTCAAATTCTCTCACTACTGTGGGAGAATTTAAGAGCCTGTCTTAACAATTATATAATCTGGCTCCAAACCCAACAAAACACTTAAAGATGTTGTGAAAAGATGCTTTGAATTGACTCAAGGTCTGTTTCTATACATCAGTTAATATGAGACATCCAGTAAGGAATATACAAGTCTGGTGCAATATAAAGAATGAACGGTCAGGATTTTGCAATGCATATGATGATAAAACATATATTTTGTGTCTTCTGAGGTGAGAGATTATATGGATGCATGGTCTGTGCACAGATGGACTTCATAAATTGTCTGTTCATTAGATTATTTTCCTGAATAATATTTCCTCCAACCCAGATGCTCCCTACCATCTTGGCATGCACCACAAATACCTCAAAAATCTTTAAAATACCACAATTAGGAAGGAGTTTTATGTAAAGCTATTGAAAGGATGTCATAATATAACTGAACTGCATTTTAAAGTGCATTTTTTTTTAATGTCCACTTTTTCTACTCACTGTAAGGTTGAAGTGGAAATTTAAAAATCTGGGTTTTTTTAATGTAGTCTTTGTTATCATTTGTATCCTCAGTCATTCTTTCTTCACACAAAAGAATTTGGTTTTTATCAGATTCTGATTGATTAATAAGCTCCCGGTTGGTTATGTAAGAACAGCACATGGAACTCATGCCAGGAGTTGCTGGCAGCACATTCCTGACTAACAGACTGAGAGACCTTTCAGCCATTTCTGAAGCTCTGTGTAGGATTCTTTATGGCAACTGTAAGATGCGTTTTAGGAGTAAGTGCTAACAGACTTCACCAGAGCAGCTGAACTTAAATCTTTTATTCGAAAGTGTGAGTGAACTCCGAGGAAGGGACAGGGGGAGGTACAGCGAAAAAGAAATTCAAATTTACTGTTAAAATTTGAATTTGAGCTACAATAGCATGGACCAGAGAGAGTTCTCACCTGCCTTGCCTAAGCAGACAGGGCTTTCACACCAGATGCATCCATACACAAAAAAATAACGATTCAGAGGAACTTCTGCTGGACAGGAAGTATCCATGGGAAATTAAAGAAATGGCATCAGTGGAGCTGTGCTGCTGAGGATGCAGCTGAAGGAATTGAAAGAGAATTTCACTCAAACTTAGTTTTGCTGCACACAGTACCATCCTACCTGGAATATTTTTTTTCCTCTTTAATCTGCATACTGCCAAATCAGCCTTTTTAGAGAACTGTTAGCAAGAGATAAAAATATGTTTCCTCAGTATAATGCAACTGAATGAAAGAGCTGAAAAGGCTACATTTGAGGCTCATATATTTTTGGTAAGGTTTTGTAAGCTTAACCCACCTTTTTTTTAACCTCATAAAGTGGAAGAAATTTGGATTGTAACTAAGGGAAGTAAATTTTCTCCTGAAAACAAGAACATTGCCACTAAAGAAGAGAAATGCGGAAAATAGTGGAGTTATTGCCACAGCTTACTGAAAAAAAACTCTTCCAAGTCAAACTCAATCATATTTGTAGTCAATATTTTACTGAAGCAACAGTTTGAAGGAGCTTCAGCATCACATTTTTATGTTCCTTTGTGTACCCAAGGGAGCATTTTCTTTCCCATTGTTCAAATGAAATTTGCTGACTGCCACATAAAAATTGCATGCACATGTTCTGGAGTAATTTTAGGGTTTGACTTCACAGAAAGTCCACACAGACTATGGGACAGAACCCAGAATTATTACATAGACATAAGTGCAGTAAAATTGGGGAATGAACAGGGGTTTTGCTTTTTATTTTTAGCAACTGGATAGACTGCCTGGTCTGCATTTAGTCACTCTTCTGTGTTTCCAACAGTTTGAGAGGATATGAACTGCACACTGTGGGTCAGTCAACTCAAGAATGTTTTTCTACCTGATCCCTTTCAAATCTGCAGGATAATGATTCCTTATATGAAGCATGACCCACTCTGCTTCCAGTTATCCAACCAAATTTTAGCAACTTTATTCAATTGTTCAGAGGCAAACCCCTTAAAAATTAAAGTTAATAGAAGCAGTTACCCATCCCTGAATTAGCAAAATAATCCTTCTCATTCTCTGCTGTTGTATCTGCACTCTGCCATTTGGCAGGGGCTGTGCCACACAGACACCCAACCCTCCAGTGCAGGTTCTGACCACGATACAAACTGAGCAGAGTCCCTGGCCAAAATGCTGTCCATCCTTTCACCTTTGAAAAGATTTTTAGGCTGCCAAATATTATAAATATTGTTCTAGCCACTGCATTGATTTAAAGCCACTGAGTAATGATAACTGTGTATTCCCTGAGGCTGTTCCAGGAAATTATATACTAGAACCAATTTCCTCACTAATATTGTTGTGGAAATTCAGGTCAGGTAGCCACTGACCTCATTGTCTGAAATTCTGAAATCTCTACATCAGAAACATATCATGTGTACATGGCAACAACACTGCTACTTCATGCTGATTCCTCTAATGCACATGAGTTAAAACCACCTTATTTTTCATAGTAATTATTGTATTAGCTAAGCACAACAGCATCCACAGTTTTCCATTTTTTTCCCTGTTGGCCTTCTGGTAGAATATTGTGATAGAAAAAATACAAAACATGGCAGAAATAGGTACATTTATTTTTACCTATTGCCTCTTTGTAAAACTTTCATGTGTACGAATTTATTTGCAGTACATATTATAAAAACTAAAAATGCTTATCAGTTTCAAAAAATCCTGGGAGTCTTGCCAAAAAACTGCTGTGAATAGAAACACACAGAAAAGAAAGCCAGGACTCTTAGGCATTATGAAGTAGATATTAAATAGCTGAGAGTGTTTTGTGATTTATAAATATGAGATTTACTAAGTCACCCTCATGTGCATAATTTTCTTAAGCTGGACAGACATTGTAGCTTCATGATGAAGCATGAAGAGTACAGAACACTTCAGAACTGGGCTCAGTAAAACATCTTCCATTTAATTAGCAGTTTCTCTTGTACCATCCGGGACAGCAAGGCATGATTCCAAAATTACTGCTGTCTATCCTTCAATCACTCATTTTGAGATTATTTCTTCAGGATATGAAGAAAAATACACAACCCTGAATGCATGTCAAAATGGACTACAAATTAAGAGATGAAGAAACAACCTTGATTTCCCCACACCTCTGCATAAATCTTGACATTTTACTCCACTTTGTTCTCCTCACAGTCATTTACTTTTATGGCCTCTTTTGCCAGAAAGACAAACAATCTCTACCGCTATATCTAGTCACCTCTGGAAAACATTAATACTGATGGAGTGAAAACATGTCAAGCAGGTTCCTTTTCACATAAGGAATTTTCCCCTAAATGATAGAAATGCAGAACAGGAGAAATAAAAAAGCTGGGTTTTTCATGTTTGTTTATGTGCTACTTAGGAAGGGAGGGGCACATTTTCTGTCAGATGCATTCTAGAAAGCCCAGTAGGTTCGATTCTGGCATGCAAATATTAATGGCAGCAATGGCTTTGTTCTTATCCATTAATTGAGCCCAGAGCAGGTTAAATGGCTGTGCGACGCACGTTCCAGAGGAATCTGTGCCACAGCTGCAAGAGACAGAGCAGTGAAAACTCTCACCCAGCACCGCCTGCTCTGCAGCTGCCACACACCGACTGGCTGCTGATAACCAACACTCCGCTGCTAAATAAAAATGTCTAATAACGGACTTCTGGTTATCTTTCTTTTAATTTAGACCCAGATTTATATCTCATTTTGCTACCTAACTCTTGTTTGTTGGTTGGGGGCTTTTTTACAGAATGTTTAGAATTTATATTTGAATATTTTAAAAGTCATTTTCACATAGAAACAGATGGAAAACCTGACTACTTTACTGCCATTGCAGGGAGTATTCTCTTTAGCCTCATCTGTTTCAACATAAATATTTATAAACAATACCTACACTAGATTAATAAAAATAGTTCTAATATTAATCAAAATGTCCAACAGTAGGTGGCACATGTATTATGTGCAGTGTGAGTATTTCATCATCTTTCTTTCTCATTTAATCCCACAGTGGGTTTAAAAACATTTACAGCACAATCCGTGAAAAGCAAATACTTGACATAATTTAAGAAGGTAATTATTCTTAGTTCTAAATTGCTACATTTAAGAAGAACAGAAGAAACAGCAAGCAAGCTTTTCAGGAAGTATTAGGGTATACAAAATTATCTGGCAAAACATGGTGACAGCAGATACATTACAAATGCATAATTTAAAAATTAACAGAACTTACATGTTTTGATGGTTCCTAGCCTCATTTTTTGTTAGATCAGCTATTTCAAATAGGTGGCTGTGCTAGGCTGATGATTATAATCTCAGCCGCCAGGATTTCAAGTGGAATAGAATCTTCACATGGGACAAAAATGAGGCCAGAAATAAAAACTAATAAAATCAGGTCCTATGAACACTAATAGAGGGGGAAAAAAAAAATAAGAAAAAGAAAGAAAGAAAGAAAGAAACCAGACTTTTCCTATTCTTCTAAGATATATTTGATTTGGGAAATTGAGGTCTCAGGATAGGATATTCAAATATCTTTTGGCATCAGAACCTGTTTCGCCAATAAAGAGCTCACATTTGTTTATTGCATACTCAGTATTCCTCCTATTGCATCAAGGGCTTTGTTCAAATGTGCCTGTGATGTCCCATGAAAAAGAAATGGTTTCAGAAATGCTGAATTTCTAGGTTTCAGGTGCACTTTATCACATAAAACTTGGAAGAAAAAGACAAGAGGCAGAATTTCTTGTCAGATGCTATGTTCCTAATGCTGGAACTGGGTGAGTTCTTTATACTTTTCTTTGAAATGGTGATTTAGGGAAAATAATCTTAAGACAGGTTTCTTGAATATTTCAAAATCTGTTAATTATGTGAAAATTATAACACTTCAAAATAAACAGCATAAATAGAGAAAAAGTAAACAGTACAGGCATCAATAACCTGACTTTTTCCTATCCTACCACCACTTACACGTTCTAATGTAAATTAATGTCAATTTTGTAATAAATATCCCAACTCCAGTGCCATAGGGGGTACAAAACGTATAACCACAGAATAGCTGAGTTTGGAAGGGTTTCCTGGAGACCATCTAGTCCAAACCCCCAGCTCAAAGCAGGGTCAGCTAGAGCAGGATGCAGCGTCCATTTGGGGTTTGAATATCTCCAAGGATGCAGACTCTGCAGCCTCTCTATACAAACCAGTCCAGTGTTTGATCAACCTCACAGATGGGTTTTTTTTCTTTTTTCCTTCTGCTTAAAAAGAATGTCTGGTTTTTGTCAGTTTTGCCTGCTGCCTCTCCTCCTTTCACATATCTTCATCGTTCTATTGTCCCATAAAATGTTTATACATATTGATAACATCTCCCCAAGCCACCTCTTTTCCAGCCACTCTCCTCTTGTGTGAGGTGCTCCAAACCCTTAATAACCTTGAGTCCCTTGGCCAGACTCAGTCCATATGTCCATGCCTGCCTTGTACCACTGACCCCAGGACTGGGACACAGAACTCCAGATGTGCTCCCACCCGTGCTAAGTAGAGGGGAAGGGTCAGTTCCCTTGATCCAATAGCAGCTCTCCTATCAGAGCCAATCAATCTTCCTAAGAAAACCTTCCTGTGTCATGAAATCAAGTGGAGGAAGATCAAAATCTGTGGAGTATTGAATGCTCTCCCATCTTCCAGTTAGCAGCTATTTTTCCTCCCTGAAATGATGAACAAAATGTCCCTGCAGAAAAAACAGACTCACAGTTATGAGAGGGTGGAAGGCTGGAAGTTAGAAACAACTTGGAAACCAGAATTTCTTCTACCCCTGCTTGTTTACAGCTCAAATTCCCCCAGCAGTCAACATTTCACAGAAAAGAGACAGAAAATACTGTTACAGGAAACATGCAGCACATGCAAGGAATGCTGCTAGCTATAGCATTACACAATTTTTTTAAAACTTGTGAAGTTGCTTTTTTAAACTCATGTTAATCTATGCTACAAGTTTAGCTCTAATGATGATTTAATAAGAAAACAGCACTGTGAGGATACTGGCAATTTAACTGAACATACAAGGCCAGGTGCTACCCTTCGGGATTTTTTCGGTAGGAAACAAAGACCATCAGTCCTTTTTACAACACTAAATACAGTTTAGAGTAAGAGTTGTAAGCTCAGATAATATCCACTAGTCAAGGCAAATGATCAATGTTCAGCACAAGTTGTCTCTTCCATTGTGAGAATTCCAAGAGTAGAAAGTATAATGAGGAAAGTGTATAAACAGGTGGGGTATTTTCCCTTCCCAGTGATGATTAGGTTTAAAGTATAACATTCCTTCAATATGCTCTAAACTACTCAAAGACCAAGTTTCAGGGCCAGCAGCCTTTGAACTGGGCAGTAAGCTGAGCTTTGAGCAGAATCATTCTCTGGTCTTGTGCTGTAATTGTCATTCTCCAAACCAGAAATTTGCTGCAGAAATGTTATCAGATTTCAATATAGCTCAACAAATCTCTTTCAAGGAGAAAGAATGATGTGACTTGAACATGAATATAGCAGTCTGAAACACATAATTGACTACTGGACCATTACCATAACAATTATAAATGGTACAACATTAACTAGGAGGTAATGTCTGGATATGTGCTCTGAGTCACCAACACTAGATCTCCTTCAATAAATATTTAATATTTTAATTTTAATTATGATTTACTATTTGATTTAATATTTCATTAACATAATTAATATTTATGATACTGGAAAGAGCTGTATTGTGCCTTGATCAAATATGCAGGTGATCTAAAACTCTGTGGAGGAAAAGGATGTGGTACTTGATGTAACAGAATTATGGTGGCAGGGAAGCACTAGGAACCAGTGATGGCGCAGTGGGATTTCTGCAGTGTTTGTAAATATAGGTGTGAGTACATGTAGATCATTATGAACTACCTGTTTGTATACATATACACACAGCTACAAACCTATATGCATACTCAATTTAACTGCTGAAATACAGCTTTGGCACAAGCTGGCCCTAATTACAGTTTAAAGACACTTGAGCAGAGAATTCTGCCTAAATAAATGAGGTAATGTAAGCGAAGTAAAATGACTGGAGGCTTAATTCCAAAGCACTACTGGGAAAAAATCTCACTGATTCCAGTTAGAATCTACACAATCCAGACACTGAAGGGATGCTTTCAGGCATGGTGTGGGTGGAGCAAAACACAGAAAGGTAAGAGAGAAAAGAAATAAGATCATCCTAACTGAGCAGTAAGACAAAAAAGGATACAACATTTTTTTTGTCCATTAAGTATCAAATAACAAAATATAAAGATTAAACATGGAAGAAACAAAAAGCAGACTTTTCAGAATTTTTAGACTTCAGGCAGAGGCCTGATGGGTGCCGAGAACAAAACCAGACTAACATAACTAATACTTGTTTGTTTTCAACCTAGACCTCAGAAAACTAAAACAACCTAACCACTGAGAGTGAGTAAGGATCTCGTAACACAGTAACAATAGGAATAACAACACAAAGCAAGCAACCATTTATGTAACACAGCTAAAATATATATATTTGTATGTACACATGTACTTCAAAATGGGCAGGCAGAGATTTATGGTACAACTGCACAAATGGTGTAGAGGAAAACATCTGCAAGCAGTAAAATCTGCACAAAAGACAAAGCATGGAGACCAGGCAGAGAAGATGTCCAGGGAAACCAAATTTATCCTGCAGAAAAAGCAGATAGTGTCTTACAAAACAAAAGTGATCTTGCAGAATAAGCAAGAAATATGCCTGGCAAAAGCCAGAATTCCAAGACAACAAAGTAAAAAGAACTATGACAAGATGCTGTGGGACGCATAAAGCACTGAGGACAGAGGCACTACTGTAGTGGGGGAAAGCAGCCTCCTTCAGTTCCAGCTTTTCTTGCTGAAGAGCTCTCACCTCTGACCACCCTGATTCTGCAAGTGGAGGACTATCAGTGCTGACCACATGGGATCGGGCCATGGCCTTTCTTACACTGGTGTTTTACAGGAAAGTCAAGGAGTCATACTTTGAGCATGTGTTGATAGCGATTGACAGCAATTAAGAACTAACCGCTGGCCATGTGTATTGTATTGTTACTGGATATCAATGTAACAAAATGTTGATTTGAAACTGGCCTTATTTATTGGCTCTCTAAACATTCCCATTACTGTGGCTTCTAATTCCCTAATACATGCAAAGATGCAATGTATACACACACACACATGCATATATTCTGTTGGAACATTTTACATATTTATCTCCAAAGATAACATTTTGTCATGACTGGAAAAAATCCCAGGGAGTTCGTCACTGGGTTTAAATAGTTACTTAAAAGTTTTCAAAGCTAATTATAAAGTTTTTTCAATTTTTGCTCCAAAGAATAATCTGAACAAGGACAAGAAACTCTGGAAATGGAATATTGACAAAATTACTAATTCAGCACCATGTAAGGCAGATGGACAAGTATGTAAGAGCTCTGTTCTTCAGAAATATGATCCTAGTTTTAAAATTATGATTCCCACCCCCACCATAGCAAACTAAGTTGCATCTGTAACTGAAAAATTAAATGCAGAAACATACATAACAGATGAAATGTAATTAGCTACAGTATTATGAAATAATGTCTTACTTTAGTTTGCTTTTTTTTAAATGGATCAGTATGTTGCCAAGATAATGTTTAGTCCCAACCTGAGCTGAGTTAAACTCAGAATATGACACTTCTGCCTTGTTGAAAGGTAACAGGAGCAGATGTCCTAATGCTCCATCCATGTTCTGTACCAGTATGAGGAGGACACAGGTTATGGGTAGCAAATGGCAGTTTTTTTCAAAAAGGGGAGTTTCTATTGGCTCAGAAACAGAGCAGGCAGCATCCACTGGAAGGAAGGGCTTCGTTCACAGCCCCTGAGTGTGACCTTATCTTAATTAATAAGTCAGTAGTGTATTCAGGCTGTTTTTCATGCTCCTAAAAAATGCATGTTAATCCCTGTTTGGAAGTGTCAAAATATCTTTATATGCTTCAGAACACATACATTTCTACAGTTAACATTTTTAAGGTCAGTCTGACAACCATAAAGGAACTTGGTGAATACTTAATAAGATCTTCTGTTTTCCATTGAGTTAGCTATTAATCCAATGGATTCATCTCATTTGCTACATATTATTGGCTTTCAGCCTTAATGATGAAAGGATATAGTCATAGCTGTTAGCTACAAGAGTTTTGTGCTGTTCCCATTGTCTTACTTATTCTCAGAAAATAAAAAAGAGATGGGAAGAATATAATGTATTTGACATATGAAGGGTAAGTAGAAGTTGTGTATAATACTGTACAGAAAAACAGAGAAACAAACATAAAAGTAAAAAAGGTTTGCTTCAATCCTCCTCAAACATTATGCAAGAAGATCTAGTCTCTCCCCATAATGAAAAAAGCTATGAAAAATTCCGCTCCAAACTCATCAATTTGCATGTCTCGCCAGCCAAATCAGCATATGGTCCTAACCAAAATCCATCAGAAGCTGCAAATGTTTTTTGTCCAACCTGAATTTGATCCAAAAGTCCTGCTCATGATTGGCATGAATACTTACAAATACTGTTATATTTATTTATAACCTTAAATTCATGTTCATAGCACCGCAGGGTCAGATGCTCAGAATTTTATAGTATCAAGTCCAAAGCTGTTTCTAGTGCAAGAGGCAGACATTCATTTCAATATTAGCACTCTGTGAGTTCACTACAGGGCTTGGCAAAAAAAAATAAGTCATTTCATCTACTGTCTTGGTTTAAGACAATTTAAGAGGTGGACACTCCAAAACAGGTTAGCTCCCCTTTTAGTTTTATCCACTCTCTTTTCACCAATAAAGAGAGATGAAGGCGAGTACATATAAGTGAAAAATAAGTTAACTAAGAAAAAATAGAAACGGAACAGCAACAGGCAAAAAATAACTGATAACAAGTAGTTACAAAGTTTCTGAAATCTGCTGGACTCCCCAGGATCAAGAAGGAACAAAAATGGAGGCAAAACCTCTCCACAAGATGGTGCCTGTGTGCGGGGAGAGAGGGAGAACGGCGGACAAAGCCCGCTGGGCTCCACCTGTCCCTGGAACACAAACCGGGAGGGCAGGAGCTTGTGAAGCAGCTCTGGCGGCAGATGGGGATTGCTGGAATTGCCTGGGAGCTGCGGCCCCTCGGCGTGAGCCTCCCCCATCCCTTCGGTGCCCATGGCAGTGTCTGATGTGGGCTCAGAGCTGCCACTCGCCGCCTCCTTCTGCCCCGCGCTCAATCCATTGCTGTCGGTGCAGCCACTCCTGAGCCGTTGGGGCGTTGAGGGGGAAAGAATCCCCAAGCACCGAAACCAGCCCCCGCCGGCTATGGCCCCGCGCTGCCCACAGGCCTGGTGAAATTCACCCTGAAACAGTTCGGGTTGGGAAATGCAGCTTCTCGGGTTGCTGCTGTTGCCACTCAAAACCTGTCCAAAGCGAGTCCCTCTCTGAGAGAAGCAGAAGTGTGTGCCTTTTGCTGCCCCAGCTCTGCCGGCACAACAAGGGAAAGGTGGGAGAGCACAGCCTCAGGGCCTTAAAGAACTTAATAAATTCATTTCATGAGATGTGGCTCTGTGAAAATGTGCTCAGTATGTTACTTCTAAAGACATCTTCAAATAAACTGGTTGACAGTGCAAGAAATTAATTTTATTTCCTAATTTGTTTCTTACAAAAGTGTCTTACACCATTTGGGTACTGGAAAAAATTCCATCACATATTTCACTTTTGAAACTAGGGAAAATTATTTATTTACATATTCTAACATCTTTGAAAAGTACAGCTTGCAAACATTGAACCAAACCAAAGGTTTAATTGAGCAAAGTAGTATGGACATCACAAAGAACAAGACTTTTAGAGGATATCACAGCACATTTGGTTAGCATTACTTTTGCTACTTTAATAGCTCTAACTTCTACATCCTATTTATGAACAATTTTATTAATATTCTTATACTCTATACTTAAAATGAAAACTTCTTAAACATTTAAAATACAATCTGGTTTTGAAAACGCAAAATATATATAGTCTAAGAATGAATACTACTCTATTCCCTAGATGCAGCCCTGTGCACATTTAGTTAGCATTACATTTGTTGCTTCAATAGCTCTACTTCCTAGTTATGAACAATTTTATTAATATTCTTATACTCTATACTTAAAATGAAAAATTCTTAAACATCTAAAATACAATCTGCTTTTGGGAAGGTAAAAACATACAGTCTAAGAATGAATTAATGTATTTCCTGGATGTAGCTCTGTCCGTAAGTTTTTTGTGGGAAGGGCTTGGCAGATGCATTGATCATGCCTTTCATCCCCTCTTCCTCTGAATTCTCCATGTCCTTCCACTCAAGACGCTGATCCGGAGACCTGATTTGCTCCAGCTTGTCACCATAGTCTGCTACGCCATGCATCCTCTTCCTTCTGTGCCTCCTCCTCTTCCTTCTAGGCTCGGCAGGAGTTTCTTCACCGGCTGAGCTGTCAGAGCTGGAGCTGCCAGCGCTGGAGCTGTCAGAGCTGGAGCTGCCCTGCCTGGGCAGCCAGTAGAAGCCAAAGAGCATGAGGAGCATCTCCGCAGAAGCCCAGAACCACGAATGCTGGCAGGCCGAGAGCAACAGGCTCCCCTGGCTGATTCCAGACAACTCCTGGCTCCTCTGGCCCATCTCCAGCAGACGCGCCATCTCGTGGCTGCGCTGCTCCTCGTGGTGCTGCAGGAGCTCCTCGGTGACCTCCACGGTCTGGTCATTCGCCCGCAGCGCGAACTGGACGATGCCCAGCACCACCAGCATTTGGGTGTAAATTCCAGCCATGCTCTGGAGGAGGAAGGACAGAGGGGGCTTAGCAAGGCTGGGTGGGAGATGGCTCCTGGGGCAGGACATGCAGGGCCCTGGGAACGGGTAGGAGAGGGAGCTTGAGGGGCAGGTCAGTGAGCACTGCGGGAATGAGGCCACATCCCTGCAGCCCTAGGGTGGCACCTGCTCTGCCCTAGGTGGGCCCGCAGCCCGTGCACCCTCACCCCAGCCCCAAACCCCCTCCATGGCAGCCCACGGCCAGCAGAGCCTTCCTCCTGCCTGCCGCACTCACCGCTGCCTCGAGACGCACTGAGGCATCAACGCCACCGGCCCGCTGTTCCTGGGTGCCCGGTGCTCCTGGGTGCCCGGTGACAGCGCTCCATGGCTTGCCCTCCGTGATGTCAGCAGCCGTGGAGCCCAACGGCAGAGCCCCGGCCGTGGCCCTTGTCCTGACTCTGCACCCCCGCAGCCGGCCAGGCGCAGAGCACATGAAATCAGCCATCCACGAACCCTGAGAGTCTTGGAGGCACCTTTTAGTGCTCATGTTACTGCTGCCTCTAACAACTCATAAGATGCAGGATAAAATCCCAAGAAAATGCTAGAACATACAGCAGAGCTTATTGTGCTAAAAATCACTTCATATTTCAGTAGTTCTACTTCTGTAGGTTTTAAAAGTGCATATATATATATATGCATATCTCTCAGGAATATTAATATATTTTATAAATATATAAATATATATGTATATTCCTAATCAAGCAGTTACTAGCATGCAGCTCTTTCATTAAACAAGTATTTTTTTATTTTTAAAGCTTTTTTCCTCACATTCCTTCACTTGCATACAGCAATGATTATAAAAAGGGAACCTTGACTATTTCTTAGTGAGCAACAGTGTACTGTAAGAAAAAAAAATGTAATAGAAGTCACAGGAACAAATGAATATTCAGGGATTAAACTGGGAGCATATATGCTTGGAAAAATAAGCATAAAAAGAGATATCACAAATATCACTTTTAAAAGTGTGACACAAGGTTTGTAACATTTCTACTTCGTAACACTCATGTTCAATTATCTTTATTTATGTCAAATTTTTGTCAGACATTTTAGTATTAAGGAAATATTTTAACAAGACTTTTACAGCTTGATTACAGATGAAGATGGCTAAATTCACAACTGAATTCCAATGAGCAGCAATTTCATTAACTGATAAGCGTACTCAAATAAAGAATGAGATTTTAACATGCATTAAATTGATTACAATGTACTATTGGGAAACAGCTTTTGAAACAACCACCTAAGGCATAGAAAACTGTGATTCAAATAGTGAACACAATTGTAAGTTTGTCCAATATCAATTCACAGACACAAGATGAATTAATGTAGTTTCTGAAACATTTTATAATGAAGGATCTTTATACATTCCTCTTCTGAGGTCTCTCTCCTGATACAAGGCAAAGAGAACAGCACATCAGAAATTATCTCAAGAGAGTAGTATTTTTTACTCCATCCCAGTGGAACAAAAGTCCTCTGTAACAGATCTGGAGATTCAGGCACTACAGATTTCTTTTCACAGTTCCATTCCTCTGAATTTAGTTTTCCTAAATCACTGAGGGCTTTTTACAATCTTGTTACAGTTTTGGTCCTAACAAAAATGAGACCAAACAAAACCTAAAAAGAAAACCAAGCCAAAACACCAATCTCAGTTTTGCTAATGCTTTCTCATGCTTTTCCCTGTTATCTACTACTTGATTCACATCCAGTTCAAGTGTTCCAAGCACCTAAACTCATCATACTCATAATTCCAACCATTTTAAAATCCAGACTCTGTCTTAACAACCATGATAGACAATGAAATGATAAACAGTCTCGAAATCACATGATTCTTCAGAGACTTTTAATTTTGTAACTCTGATCTTGGAGCATGCTAAAGGTCACATGTGCTGGCCGAAGATTTAAAATTTTGTACCATTATTTTCTCTCTGATATTCAGACACTTGCAAAACCCCCAAACCTGCTTCTTCTCCTTACTCTAGTGAAGTGACTGACAGTCCCTTAATAATTCTACTCACAACCTCTTTGCTGTTAAAGGTATGTAGACCTTTAGGAAAAGAACAGGTGTTTCTTTAAGTCACACATATTTAACTCAATCTTTCCTCATAAATTATTCCCTTATTCTCCAAGTAACTTCTCATGCAGTTTTCTAAACTCACTCCAATTTCCCTAATAAGCATCGATCTTGAAATGCTGATAGATAAGGAGAAACACTGTCTTATTGGAAATGTAGAACTGGCTACCATGCCCACATTGGCTTAAGATAACTTGCAAAGGTAACAGTGTCTGTGAAAATGGGACGAAAAAGGCAAATAATTCACTTGATAAAACTGTAACCCCACTGTTAAGGTTGGCCTATTACAGGAACCAAATCCAGTGCATTGTATAGACTAAGTAAAAGCTAATGTCAAGTCAATAACTTGTTGGTTTGTAAGTGCTCAAAATTTCAAAGAGTGCTTCTTGTCTAAAATGTAAGCTAAAAAGTGTAACAATTTATTTCTTCTCATACAAATCTTTAGAACTAAAGAGAATACCACAGGTCTCACAGTAGGGAACAGCTGCAATTTTACAAAGAACACATAAAAGCAAGATGAAGGACTGAATTTTAGTCATGTATCTGTATGGTTGCGAGCACACATACTACAATTAACAAAAATGCATGAGATTCTATTCAGATGGTGAAAAATAAGAAATACTGAACTCTTACTTTCAGATACAATTATGTGGTCTTTATGCAGCCTGGAGTCAGATATGGAAATTCTTCCTCATGGAGCTACAACTGAAGTAAGTATTACAATTCATACTAAAATGCAAGCAATTATAGTGCCATTAAGAAAAAGAGAGAAAGAATACAAAAGACTAGATTTTAAATTGCTTATAACTTTTTAGGTGAAGAGAACCCAAAACTGTATTGTAGGAGCAATCTTATTGTAGAAAATTTATTAATAAAATTAACCCCAAGAAAAAAAGACTTTACATGTGGCCACCTACTTTGTGTCTCAGGATTTCTTTTATACACTTAAAGTTTCCAAAAAATTCTGCAGAGCAGCACATGTTCAGTTGCACCCAAGTGCATTTCAGACATGATGGTCTGTAGCCTGTCAGAATCCTGCCATGGTAGTGGGCCGAAGGATTCAACATGGCCTTTGTTGTGTCCATGTGCTCTCCTAAGCACAGTCATCTTTGGGATATACTTTCCTTATAGTGGTGGATTTGCCTCTAATAACCTCAAATAAACTATGCAGCATCTACACCTTTTGGAGCTACTACTGCTTTTAAACAGCTCTATGTTTTACTTTACTCTTTTGTTATTTTTCTTCTACTCCTGCGAATAAAGTTACATCACATCCCGTCAGATTAGGAAATCAAGCAATGAAATAGAGAGAGGTTCACTGAGCATCTTCATAAAGAAAACTCTCATTAACAGGCTCAGGAGAATGACTGTATTCTGTTCTGCCATTTCAGTGTGGTGACTGCCTGAGAGTCATTTATAGTCTATTAACAAGGGCCAGTGTCTCAGCTGGGGTGGACTGAAGTGAATGAAGCTATATTACATTACAGCTGCTAAGCATCTGTTACTGAATGTTACGGTCAGTTAT
Organism: Dryoscopus gambensis; assembly: GCA_013389985.1. NCBI lineage: Eukaryota > Metazoa > Chordata > Aves > Passeriformes > Malaconotidae > Dryoscopus > Dryoscopus gambensis. The sequence goes on from WEIT01035552.1 coordinate 87,539, forward strand.
TTCCAAATGGTGAATTAAGTACAGAATATTGCCCTTTTTTCTCTCATCATGCATTTAAGTGCAAACATTCTCAAATGTTTTGAAATTAGTCAAAATTTTTTTAAGTGACTTATCCCTGATCTGCATTAAGGGATTCAAAATGCAAATGAAAAATTATACTATGACTGATTAAACTAATCCAGATACTCCAGAAGCTTGCATTTCAAATTATATAGTTGTTCCTAATAATCAGAGCAAATGCTAATGTGATCAGTCAAAAGTGATACAATCAGAGCACCCTGGTACACAGCTGCTTTGTTTCCCTTAAGATTTCATCCTTTTCTTGCAAAAAACTTGGAATGAGAATGACCCACTTCCAAACTGCACAAGAGGAGGCATCTATATGCCAGTTTATAATGGATCAGTTTTTCCCTGACCTGACCTGTGCTGAGAAAGGTCTTGTATCTTCCTTGGCTGGAGCTGTAGCTGTCAGAAGGATATGCTGGCCCTTTTCCATGGGAAACAAAACTCAGCCCCCCAGTTTGTTGATGTCAGTTCGGAGGTGTTGTCTGACATTCCAAGGGCAGCCGGAGTCCTGGCTGCTGGCAGCTTTGGTCTGGGAGAAATCCTGCGGAGTTCATCATTTTAGGAGATGGCACCCCACTCCCAGCCACATGTAGGAAGTGCACATGTTGAAAATGCACATGTTGGAAATGCACATGTTGGAAAGCTTATTTTGGAACAAGGCAAAAAAGCTGCTCTTAAATAGAAAAACAAAAATAAATAAAAACAATACCGTTGGCAATGCATCAGCTACAGCAGGTAAATAGTGGTCTTTTTCCTTCACTTATGAATACTGTGGTATAAAAATGGATATTTTTACAAAATAGTAACAATTGTTCAAACAATATATGCAAGTAAGTATGAGAGGGACACCACTTTCCTTTTAGAAATAGAAAACAAACAATACATACAGATTGCTGTATTGCAGGTAGAAGAGAGGGAATAGCAGGTAAATGCAAAGCATTTAAGTGTTCAAGGGAGGAGATATTTTTGTGCCCAATCAACTATGAATATTAGTAACAAGGTAATATTAACATTAAAACCTGATTTTAACTTCACATTTAGTACCTGTTGAAATGAACCGAGCTTATGAGTTCTGTCAGTCTCATCTCAAGAAAAGACCAATCTACATGGCTTCATATTTGTTTTGATTTTGAGTATTTTTCATGGCCTTTGTTTGTTTGCAAAGAGCAAGCACCTTTCAGAAAGTATAAGAATTGTCCATAAAAAACAATTAGCTGATGTACAAATGTCCAAGTGCCCACCTCTTTTGAGATGTAAATCATTAAATAAAAAGAACATTTCCTTTCTTCCTTTTTTTTTTTTTTNTCTTTTTTTTTTTTTTTTTTTTTTTTTTTTTTTGGCAAGCTAACTAATTATCTTGGATCAGCAAGGTAAAATAAAGACTCTTAATGAGAGCAAATATTTACCATTTACATGAACTCTGTGTGTTCTGCCCACCAATCATTCCAGAACAGTTTAATCAAAAGCTTAAGCTGTCTGTCTTCACTGACAACTGATTTCTTTGAAGTTGAACACTAGCTCAACCTGACTCCTGTTTTGCCCCAAC
>WEIT01035554.1:0-10279 GCA_013389985.1 Dryoscopus gambensis
TCTACTAAATTGTGTATTTCTGCTAAATACTTTAACTAATTCCTACAACGTAAACTAACAAAATCATAATTTCTTAAATATGAATACTAGTTTCTATTAATCCAATACTACCTCTTACTAGCAAACTGAAACATTAACATTAGGACAACCTCTCTATACCGATTTAAAAAACCTCTCAAAGCCAATTCATCAAATAACTTGTCATCAAAGAATGTGCAGCAAGTCAGTGCTTCAAGTCCAATTTAATAACTCATGTTAAAAATACTATACAACCTGCATGTATCATGCCTACCTCTTCAAACTTACAAGCCAATACAAGCATCCTTTCAGTGAAAAGATTAGGCAGTGGCACAATCATATTTCTACAGAAGAACTGAGAACAAAAACAGCTATCAAACTGAAATACTGAATATAGGGGAAGCATAGTATTTTACATTAAATGTTGTTTAGTTGTCAAGAAAAAAGATTCTGACAACATTGCATCTTGAAAACCGAATACGAGTTTAGAAATTGAATATAAATTTTTCTGGGGCATGCAAATCAAGAATTTAAGTTATGATGGTTTAGAACACATACCTAATTTTTCTCACTGAAAAATCTTCAACATATTCCTTTTATTTTACTTGTTACACTTACAACACATTTGATTCCCTCATACTATGGGGATGAAATATTTCCTTCACACTCTTATAGGCCTTCTTTACACGTTTTTTGTCTCTCCCTCAACAAGCCAAAAATAAAGTTAAGCTCCTAAAGGACAATAGCATGTCTTTCACTTGTACTTGAAGATGCTGTATATCCACTTTAGTCACATTTGTTAACTTTATTTCTCTGCAGACTCTGAAAAAAATGCCATTTACTAGATGAGAAAGCTTAGACTTTCATAATTACATATTTATTTACTAAAAAAAAGAATCGTAGCTGTCCTAAGAGGAAACAACAGTTTAGTAGACTTTGTCTATGCTGTTTTCAGGTATGTGCTCACAGCTAAACACAACAGGATAGATGTTTAGAGTTTCATGCTGATGTTCAGGAGAGATGCCACATAAGAAAAAGGGAAAAAACGGATGATGTTATAGCTGACTTCTGTGAGATTTAATTTAACGTCTACTTAAGTTGAAGTTCCATGTCCCATGTGATCAGCACTCTACAGCACAAGTCTTGATGTCTACTTGAATAAACTTCCCACTACCGCCAGAAAAGCCTGGCCAAGCACAAAAGGACTCATCTAATCTGTAAAACATGCTTCTAGTCAAGAGTGTTATTTTGCCAACACCGGTGGAAGGAAAAGAAGACTCATACAACCTACAATTCTTGCATTGCAGTAATTTTGGTTTCAGCCTTATCAAGTTGCACATGTACATGCAGCAGCAAAATAGACTCACTCCAAAGCACAGATTCCTTTAAACCTACAGTAAGCTACGTGTAGTATAGCTAGAACTTTTTGGGCAAGCACAGTACTACTTTGCTCTAGGTATAATACCGTTATAGTGTAAACTACTACCACGCTACAGAAACACATAAGAAAATTAATCTGAAGTTCCTCTGACATTAAGAGGTATTGTTGCCATTTCAGAGATGGAAGACAATGCTGAGTCCCACTTACAGTGGAAATAGTTTAAAGCTACAGTGACAAAAACCACAGATACGAAACCAGTGATACACATTCCTTACGAAAACCTTCCTAAATGTACATTAAGTTCCTCCCACTGTTTCTCCCAAATCCCAAACACCTTCCAGGTTAAGACTCTAGGTAAGACTTCATACATACCAATGTAATTAGCTTCTCATAATACAGAGAAAAATTCAATATAAAAACTTCCAACTAAATACAGCAACAGCAGGAACCTTATCTAATTATTTATATAATAATTCATACACTAACGTACAATGCTGAAGTAATTCCAAACACAAATCCAAGAAACACAGAGAAATTGAGTTCAATGTAGGCATCCACGTGACACAGCATATTGTCTCTGCAAATAATAGTACAAAGGATAAAGAAATAAAAAGGCATATAGTCTATAAACTGTCTACATAGGAAGTTTCTTCCTAAATATATATAGACTGTACTAGTTATCTTATGTCTCCAAAGAATAAAAAAATCTCATTCTGAAAAGATTTTATACTAGTTATACTGTCTTAGCTTTTTGTGGAACCTCTTCAGCTTTGTGTCTCTATCTTCTAGTAATCAGGTAGAATTGTCATATATAACTTAAATAGCATTTCTCCTTGTCATTTCCAAATTTGCCACTCTTTCTACTGGGATAAAGTATGAATATGACGCATCTAACTTACATTCTCTCAAACACACATTATATGCATTCGTCCCAGGTCCTTTTGTCTCTCCAGTTTATTTCTCACCTCTTTGCCCACTTCAAGAAGACCTTTGACTCTATTTTCTTGCACACAGGTGATGACAACCAAACAGCACTTCAAATAAAACTGGACCATGAATTTCTACAGTGTATTATCAAACGTCTCCTATTCCATTTTTATATACCTGAGTGTTTGCTTCTACAACTGTGACTGCACTTTGAACACATGGTTTCATTGAGCTGTCCACAATAACTTATTTTTCTACTGCATGGTTTCAGTTACTTTTAAAAAATTCATTCATTTTTTGTTTTAAATGCTTTCTTCATTGTGCATTACCTCGCACTTGCCAACACCAAGTTTCATCTGCCATTGTACTGCCAAAAACTAGCTTTCCCAACCCCCGTGCCATTCCTCAGACTTCTGTAATCTCGAGTATTGTTTTCAAATCTTCTGCAAAGTTTGACATTTGGGATGTCCAACACTTTTTCTACATTCTTTAAAGTTACAGTTCTTTAAATGAATTACTATAGCATTCCGTGTAATTAAATTTCCAACTAATCTAAAATGTTCCCCTTAGCTAAACCTAAAATATTATACCTGCTATTCTTTGACTATCTATACATATGCCTCAAAAGCCTTTTTTCAATACAGGTTTGACCTGTGTCTGGCAGTTCTCTCTTAACCACTACTCTCCATCGAAGTTTCAGTCCAGTAGTCTTGGTGAAGCACAGATTTTGTCAGCAAGAACGTTTCTGATTGGTCTCTTTTTTTTTTTTCTTTTTAACCAAAATTATTCAACCTCTCTTATGGAACAAGCTACCTTTCATTATTTCAAAGTCTTCTTAAACAGCTCCGCTGTTACCCCAAAAGCTTTAATAAAATATGGAAACATCACATATTAGATCTCCACCATAACAGTGGCTCTATCGATGGAGCAAGATTTTTCTTAGCAGTTCAGTCACTCGAGTCTTCTGTCCTTTTAGATATCCTGGTTCTTTGCAAAGCAACTCTTGACGACTGTCCCTCTTCATCTATTTGTTCCAGAATATTTTCTTTGATATCCTGTATTTTGAGAGTTGCCTCCATGGAACTAAAACAAAATTCAGCGTTTCCTCAACCCTCCATTTTATGAGGTTGAAGCAGAGCATTTTTTACTCTGCCGTGTGCTTAATCTGTAAATAATGCTTTGATACTTTAACAGACCCACTAATTCTCAAATTCCTTTAGATTCTTGCTTCCAGTTCACTTTCACTTGGGTTTTAGTTGCTTAAGAGTATTTTATTATCACATTAATAGAACACTACAAAAAGCAAGGTTAACTAACCGAAAGTAAGGATTACATCAAAATTAGAGTTGCACCAGGACAGAAGTTACAGCAAATTTTAATGACGGTTGGAAAAAAAAAAATTTCCCCCCAACCATGTACTCAATAACTGAACAGTTTATTCAAACTATTAGAAAATAAAAGAAACACATTTCAGTAAAAAGATTGAGAGTTTACACAAATTAACAGCAACTGAAAACATGATTGGAAGGTAAGCCATTCTGTTAAATTTAATGATAGCAGCTGCTGCTGATTTATTTACAGCTGACATAAAAAATTCATTTTACACAGCAAGTAGGAACAGACCAAGAGAAAATGATAGAATATTGTTAATACCTGCAGAAGCAAAACTGATTTTTTACAAATAAAACCTTTTAAAAATTATTCATATGAAGATGGTCTTAAACATGATGCAGGAACACAGTGGTGCTATTGCTACACAGGTACAGGGTCACACTACGAACTCTATCCCTATTTGCTTGCAATATCAGGAATGGACAACAACTAAAAATAATTAAATTTTGATATTTGAGGGCCACAAGGTTGCACAAAGATGTTTACAAAATGAGAACAATAATGAATTTTTTGCAAAATACATTAGGTGAGCAGTTGAGGTGCCTGATGAGTATGTGAGGAGGAAGGCAAAAAGAACCAGCACAATAATAATTGCATGGTTCCATCAAAAGCAAATCTGGGATAAACAACTTAAGTCGGGATGCATGTATACAATAGATATGAATAAGTGTTGGGGGAAAAATAGTGGACGACTGAAACAATGGTTAATACACTTTCTTGGTAATAATCAACGAGTCTGCACTGTTATTAAATACCTGTTTATCAGTATTTATAACACATTTTAGGTCTATGGGATTTATAAAATCTTTGGGAACCAAAAGACCAGAAAGCACTATAAAATTGCAAAACAGTACAATTGTTAAGACACTTCATAACAAAAAATGTGATATGCTATGTACAAAATGATCAGTTCCTTAAAACATTTTCAATATTACAAGTCACAACAATAAGGTTTCTAGGACACACTGCCCAATTGCTACTGAGGGATTCTGGAGTTCTGCAAACTCCACTCTTACCCTAACAGGAGAGGATGATTCCTCTGTATTTCGTTTCTGTGGCTCTGCCTCAACATCTTGACGTTTGTTCTTCATTCTTTCCCGAAGATCTCCAGTGGGTCTTTCTGGTGACCTGTATAATACAGAAACATAATATAACCGGTTCTATGGGACTATCTTTAAAGGAATATGATCTGCCTTTTAATTATTATTTTATTAGTATATCCAGAAAGATCTAAATCTCCTACCCAGAGGCAAAGTGGATGAGTAAGAAAACATTCCATTCTAATGGGCTTAAGCATTCTAAAAACCCCAACCCTTTCAGAAAGTCAAGGAAGACTTGACTCTAAGGAGAAAAATTACTTGTGCGTATATATGGCATGACTCAGTTACTACTCTAGATCAGCGTCAGGTGATCCTATCCAGAACAAATAGCCTTTTTCTGACCATCATGCAAATGTGTTTCACAACTGCTCCTACCAAATATTTCAAGATAGCCTTCTCCATAATCTAAGCGGCAACCATTTTTATATATATTATATGGATGTAAGTGACTCTATATATTACATATATATATTTAAAACCACAATTAATGCAGAATCAAACTACTATAAACTAGCAATGACAGTCACAGAGAAGTACAACTCTGAATGCAGATGAAGACTGCAAGCAGAGATAACATAACCTAAGCACCATCCTCCCATGGTCCCGGTGAGGCTGCCACACAGGAAAACACAGTTCCAAGACCATAAACCAGAAATCAACTCTTGGAGGCCTCTTCATTTTCCATCTTGCAGTAATATAATTATTTCATTATTTAATTACAAAATACTGGATGAACTCTACTAGTCATGCACCTTTTACAATACATTTTCTGTAAAAGATATCACTGTGATGTGGAATGGGAGGAGGAACATCCTATACTACTATAATTTTGTCACCTCTTAGTATGGATTCAGGAGTTCATTTACACCTTATGGGTTAAAAGAGAACAACCACTGCATTGGTGAGACACTGGCACAGGTTGTGCAGAGAAGCTGTGGATGCCTCATCCCTGGCAGAGTTCAAGGCCAGGCTGGCCAGGGTCCTGAGCAACCTGGTCTAATGGAAGGTGTCTCCGCCCAGGGCAGAGGGGTTGGAACTGGATGACCTTTAAGGTCCCTTCCAACCCAAATCATTCTGTGATTCTATGATTCAAACAAATTCCTAAGCTAAGGGAATGTAGGAGCTGTTTCAGATGATCTTTCAGTTCAAGAAAATAAATTTTCTCTTCATACATATTTGGCTTGATACTGAGTTTAGTACTTCTGTGACGGCTGTTAGCTGTAATTACAGGTTCTTCTGTGAAATGATTGTATAGAAGTACTACATCTGTGCCTATCAGTTTACACTAAAGAATCATAAAGACATATAAATGCTGTCTTATTTGATTAGGAAAGTTATACGTAATATATGAATAATGAAATTTGCATTTCTTTTGTTTTTCAGACTGAATCAGTTTCCATTGAGAAAGTCATTTCTCCCACTCTTCCTGTCACACAATACTTAAAGGGTAAACTGTCTTTCACAGTCAATGCATACAAAAATTTAAATTAATACCATTCCATTTTCAATCTGCACATATTTTAAAAAGTCATTTTTTCCGTTTCCTTCTCTGCACTGTTTCCTACATTTAATTCTTTAAACCGCATCAAAAGGTTAAATGTATGAGGACCTACAGAGAAAAAGACCAGTGACTGCTCTCATTTTTAAATGCATTTAATTGCCCATGAAATTGTAAGTACAGGTCAATCTAGATCAGAGGAAATGTACAGAAGAGTAGAGCTCTGCTTTTTTTATCACTAAGGATCAAATAATAACCAGCATAAAAATATAAACAAGTTATCTTCTTTGCATGCAAGACTATATGATCCTGAAGGTGTCTGGGTTTAGTAAAGGTTATGATTCAAAGTATTTTTCCCCTCCTCCCATATTAAAAAGGTAATTCTTTGCATTACCAAAGCACTCTGAAGCATTCCTACCATCAGCTACCTCAACAAATAAACTGTCTTTCAGCACTAAAGTGAAATTTAACATCTTAATTTTTAATAATATTTAAGCTATGATAGAAAGGATTTGGATCAGTGAAACTGAAAATTAAGTTAAAAGGCAGAAAGATTATCAACAATGTACTTGATGTATTGGTAATATTGTTCCTCAAGAGGAACACTTTCAGGAAGAAATCCCATTAGCTGAAAGAAGAAGCAAGGAAACTTGCATTGAATGCAGCTTATGTACCTTATAGATTGACATCTGATATTTTGATTTTTTTTTTTTGAAGTTAAAGGCTGGAGTAAAAAAAAAAAAGAACTATCCGAATCATTTCACCCTCAATTAATAATTTTTTCTTCCCTTCCATGCTGAAAAACGGTATTTTGCTAAAGTATTATTAAAATCTACTTAAATATGATAAAAACTATGAAAAACTCCACAGAAATTAAAAAGGTACACATTCAGGGCTGGGGTTGGTTGGCTGATTTTTTGATTGCTTTTGCTGTTACTGGGTCAGCTTTTTTCAGCTTTAGGAGAACACCAAAGCAAAGTCATGGTAATCACCCTCTCTTTCCCCAAAGACATCATAACCTTCCAAAAATTCTAATAAAATAAGACTGAAAATTAGTCAAATTTTAAGAAATAATTACTCAAGAAGCTGTGACTGTTTTCAGATGCTTTGGCTAAATGCACAGAAAAACAAGCTGGTCTACTAGCTGATTTTTCTTTTATGTGTGCCACAGCTGCTTTTCTACATAACTTTTCCCCAGGCCCACTCCAAAAGGGATCTTTGGTTATTCGAAGTAATGCTCAGTGTTGAACTTCGACAGATCACGACAATTTACCTCTGCAATTTAAGATGATGTGGCCAGATTGCAACTGCCAGAACCTCTCACACGGAGAAGGCATTATGCAATTTCTTTTTAATATTTTAAGCTGGGCCCATCTTTTAAATAAGGCCTAAAATGCAGAATTTCCTCATTTCAATTTTTAAGCAGTGCAGTTAAGTAATTTTAAACAGCATTTCTTCCTGCAACAGTTCAGCTCCCCATGTTCTACAGCATTTAGGAAATGTGCATTCATCGCAATGCCTCCATTTGCTCCTGTACTTCTTACAGTGTCAGGAACAAGCATCCAGCAACAGGCACACCTTGCAACATACCTACCTGAGGATATCTCTGTGTACCTGTGTGAGAGCACATGTGCATAGAGGCAGATGACCATTACGCGTGTATAATGTACATATTATAATTGCTCAAGAAATACTATCCTATTTTCCAGTTTCCCATACTATAATATTTGAAACTTTCAAAATCCATACTATATGATTCCACATTATTTCCTAGTATGACTGCTGCCTTGGTTTGGTTTTTAAATGCAGTGTGATGATCCCAAATAAAGAGGATCAGTCAGACTAAGAAAAGGACCCTGCAATGGCATAGATCCTGACAAGAACATGAAGGAGCCAGCCAGGAAACTGCCAAGCAACTAACCAACAATCTACAAGCGCAGAAAGAGAGCAAAATTCCCACAAAAAAATGTGGGACAGCATGTTTACACACAGCTCTTAGCTTCTCCTTACTTCTGATGTCTGGAAGACTGGCAGGTCCAGTAGTGAACTGTTAATACTACCATCAGGTAAGCTTTATGTAAAAAACATGTGAGGTTTAATTTTTATAGCAAGATTGAAATTTATGCTGTGAGAGGCAGCACTAATGACAAAACGGAACCATCTTTTTCACATTTTAGAGTCAAGTTTTCCTCCTCTCTGGTGATGTTTTGAACTATGGGAGGCATTACGGACAGATAAAACCATTAACAATGGGATTTACTGCAGACAGGTATGGAACTGGAGGCAGAACGTATGAAGACAGAAAGGCAGCAAGACATGCTTTGTCCTACCCAATTCCTTACAAAGCAGACGAGACTTCCCCGGCAGGCCTGGCTGAACACTTGCAGGCATGCTGCCATTTTGTTATCCCAGACACTTGAACAAGAGTATTACTTTAAATGAACTGATGTGGAAGCAGCATTAGTTTGGCTTGCATGAAGCCAATAAAATTGCATTCAAAGTCCCTGAGTAACATTTGTGAAAATCTCTCTAATGTTAAATGGCATGAAAATGCCAACATTTTTTTATGTACGTATTATGTACCAGCTTTTTCTGTGCCTGGCCAAGAGCTATTAGTGGAAACTTTTCAAGACAGGCACAGTTCTTTCATTTGTCTGTTTTGGGGGTGTGTGTGGGGGTGGTGGGCTTCTTCCCCCTTTTTACTTTCAAGAACACCTTTATTAAACACTGAATGTGCCAAGCAAATAAGCAGGAAGATTTGTCCTTTGACTTTTTCATACAGTCATAGTAAAAAAGTTAGCAATAAGAAGGAAATCAAATTTTTTCTTAAATGTCAGTGGTGACAGTGAAGCAGAAACACAGCTTTAATCATTAAAAGAAATGTCACTTTTCTTCAAATGACCAAGCAGAACTATGCACTGAGTGTTCCAAGCACTGAAAGCAAGGAGAAAGTGACATTATAACAGTTTTAAAATTTAATCTCTACCAGTAAATCACTTATTTTATTCATTTGAAACATTCAGTGCAGAACAGAGTAATATCTTTCACACACCAAAAGAAACATTAAACTCAGTGATGTATTTTGCATCCCAGCTGCCACCACCTTAGAAGCAATGGAAGCTCAAACAAGCAGAGTCAAGATCATCCTAAGAGCATGCCACAGGAATAGGAAAAAGAACCAGACACAGAACCCTAACCTCATGCCAACTTTCCTGTTGTTGCTTTACACTTTGATGCTTCCATAATCAAAGTGTGCCATTCCTTAATCAAGTGGTAATATTGGCATTATGAAGGACAGGTGTTTGGAAACTGTGAAGCCTTCACAGAAACAGATACTATGCTAAAACCATAACATCTTTCTGTCCTTTATTGCAGGAATATTACAAGCTTACTGCCATATTTGGTTTCAGTTAAGTTAGGTGTTATGCCACATGAAGGACAGTTGAAAAAAAAATTAATTTTAGTAACATATGAAGAGACATACAATAAAAAATATTCTCTTTTAAAAAAGGGGTAACGTTCTGGATCTCCCCCTACAACACAGGATATTTTTCTGTATCTGACAGATAAAGTCACAAACCTATGTTTTGAAGAGAAGTGTTTTCTCACAACAGGAGAGAAAGGATAGACATTCATCACACAACATAGCAAAGGCGGAAGGGCTGTGAGTGTGAGCACTGCTGTAAGTAATTGCAAACCAGCACTTTAGTACAGGACAGAAGAGTATACCAGAAAGCTGCAGTGACACGTAACCAAAACAAAAAAGTATTAAGGTACTTGAACTTCCCATTTCAAGTAATATAAGTAGTTAATCTGCATCCACTGGACTCCATTCATTTTTTTAAAGCTGTATACACACAAAAATCCTGCACATTGCCAAAATAATTGTTTTAAGCAGCTTCATAAGGCAATTAGTTATTGATATAACATACAAGTAGGCACACCACAGCATTTCACTTTAAA
>WEIT01035554.1:16744-89958 GCA_013389985.1 Dryoscopus gambensis
TGACGACAGCGGTGACGTCGAACTTGGGCGGGCGGTGGCGGGCAGGGCGGAAGCGGCAGCGCCGCCATCTTGGGGAGGGCGGGGAAGGTGCCCGGCTCCGCCCCACGGGGGTGGCAGTGGGGCTGGCGGAGGCTGTGGAGCGGGAGTTCGATGGGAGTGGCTGAGGGAGCTGGGAGTGTTTAGCCTGGCGGAGGATCAGGGGTGACCTTATCGCGCTCTACAACCACCTGAAAGGAGATCTAGCCAGGCGGGGACGGGCTGTTCCCCCTGGCAACAAGTGACAGGACGAGGAGACATAGTCTTAAGCCGCACCAGAGGAGGTTCAAGTAGAACACTGGGAAGAAATTCTTCACAGAAAGAGTGATTAAAGGTCTTTTCCAATGCCTAGGAAGGTGATGGAATCACCGTAGCTGCAGGTGTTTAAGGAAATACTGTACATAACACTCAGTGCCCTGGTCTAATTGACAGGGTGGTGCTGGATCATAGCTTGGACTCAGTGATCTCAGAGGTCTTTTCCAATCTCAGTGATTCTGTGATTCCATGATCTTAAACTAGACGAGATTGCTCAGAGTCCCATCCAACCTGTCCATAAATGTTTCCAGGGATGGGGCATCCACCACCTCTCTGGGCAACCTGTGCCAGTGCCACACCACCCTCACTGTAAAAAAACCTTCTTTATTAAGGTANCTGAAAGGAGATCTAGCCAGGCGGGGACGGTCTGTTCCCCCTGGCAACAAGTGACAGGACGAGGAGACATAGTCTTAAGCCGCACCAGAGGAGGTTCAAGTAGAACACTGGGAAGAAAGAGTGATTAAACATTGGAATGAATGCCTAGGAAGGTGATGGAATCACCGTAGCTGCAGGTGTTTAAGGAAATACTGTACATAACACTCAGTGCCCTGGTCTAATTGACAGGGTGGTGCTGGATCATAGCTTGGACTCAGTGATCTCAGAGGTCTTTTCCAATCTCAGTGATTCTGTGATTCCATGATCTTAAACTAGACGAGATTGCTCAGAGTCCCATCCAACCTGTCCATAAATGTTTCCAGGGATGGGGCATCCACCACCTCTCTGGGCAACCTGTGCCAGTGCCACACCACCCTCACTGTAAAAAAACCTTCTTTATTAAGGTAAATCTGCCCTATTTTGGTTTAAAACCATTTCTCCTTGTCCTGTCACCTTACAAAGGTCTTACAAAGTCTTCAGGCCAGTGTTATGCTGCAACAAACCCTTGGCTGCAAGGTGAATGAACTTGGCTGATTGTAGTGGAGGAGCCTGGGGGCAGCTCCCACTTGGTGGTTTGGCCACTTGTGTGTCCTTCCCTTGCTGTGAACACCCTTTCTAGTTTCACAGTGGATGTCATAAGTAGGGTTATCACGTTGTTGTTTTCTTGTAACAAAATCCTGTAATAACGCAAATTATCTAAATGGGGGAATCTCTTCTATGGATGGAGTCTGCCTAATATGCCCTGTGTCAGTCGGAGACCCGTTCACCTGGAGTTCCCACCATCTAGTGGGATATCTGTGCTCTCTCTATATACTTGTGGTGCAGTGAGTTACCATTGTAGATATAGGTATGAAAGTATGGCTGAAAAAAACGGATGCATTCTCAAATACAGGGGGTGCAGTCATTCTGGGGTTTTGCCTATGTAGAAAGAATTTTGATAAAGGAGCAAGGTTTTTTATTACATTTTTGTGAGTAACTAAGTGCAGCCATGCTGAAATAAATTATATTCAACATCACAAATTTTGAAGAACGTGTTGAGCTATCTCTTTGACAGCAGAAAGTGCTTCTAAGCAAGTTGGCTTGATTTCTCGAGAAGGAAGCAAAAATCCGTAAGTTCCTGTGTCACGAAGCTCAAAGGTAAAAGAATATTTAATGCCAAGATCGTAAGCCCAGTCATCGGACCCTCCAGGAGCTAAATCTGTATGAGGAAGGGAAAACAGAAAAATTGCCTGAAGCCAAAACTTTTTCTGTTGAAAAGCTGTCTTCTGACGCCAGCAGGGATATACTGCCATGCCTTTCATTGCAGTAAAGTCATACTTACAGATCGTTCGTGCACCAGCACCAGGTCTGTAAGTTTTCCGAGTTGTCCTCTTTATAGCTTTAGCTGCTTTCTGTGCCAGACTTTCCTGAAATTAAACAAAACATTATTACCTTTAAGGCCTTGTGATAATAATTAATTTGTACGCAGTTAGAATTTACTTATGCTGTGCTCAGGATTTCACATTAGTTAAATAATCATATAAAAGGTTCTAGAAAACCTACTGAATGTGGTAAAAGTTTTCAGCATATGCCCATGCTACAGATTCCATTTCTACTGTAGACAGATAAAAAGTATAGATGGGACCTTACCCCACTTCCAGCAGTAAACTGTTGTAAAACCATTTGTTCTCATTTGTCTCATATTTTTTCTTTTCTGCTACAGTATTTAAGTCACTCTTTATTTAAGTAATATTGACAAATATGGCAGGAAAGTACTTTAATTGAGAGAACCCTACTCTTAAGCCATGAAGAAGACTAAAACACCCAGAATCAGTGCACCTCTTTCTGCTTTGCAGGGGAAGAGTAACTCTTCTGTTTTGAACTCTGCTGTTTTCAGTGAGAGTTTTTACTGTGTTGTTTGGTGGCTCAAGAATGTAGAATTCTACATATGCAGGACATGTTTTCCATTCTACCATTAAGACCAATTTAAATAAGTATCCCTAGTGAAAGCCTTGATAAAAGTAGCAATTGTCCACCAGAATACTGCATTGCTTAGGGATGTGAAGGGTTTTTTCGAGTCACATATCCAATTAATTTTAGAGTTTGTGTAAACCATACAACATAATGAGGAATTTGCACATATATAACTTCTCAAGATGTCCAGAACAGCAGGGTTCTGCTCTTTTAGCAGCACCTTCAACATATTAGGTGTTGTTGATGTATAATCTATTTGGAATAAATATTTTCATTTTTCCATAGTCTTTAGAAGCAGCTTGCTGACTTACACACTACTAGACCAGCCCAGACTTTTTAAAGTTGTTAAGAACATCAAGAAAAATGTAATTTCCTAATTCTCGATCCTCACAGCACAGTGACTCCCTCATTACAAGACTAACCAAGCGAGGTGGGTAGTTCTGAAATAAGTGTGAAACTGCAGGAGGTGTGAAGACTTACCAGCTCCTCATGGTCTTTGCTTTTGTTCATAGTGTAAGAATACGGAAACAACACCAACTGGGAGTAGGAGTGCATCGTTATGTAGGCTTTAATGGTGTCTTTGTGGTCTCTGACAAAGCGAGCCACTGCTTTCACTTCAGGCTCAGACTCTGGGTAGGGTCCACAGTATGTCTCATGGCATTCATTGTGAGATGCTCCTGGACCTTTAACAAAAAAAAAAAAAGTGCACAATTTTACTCCTTTATTTCTTCCCTTCTGCATCTCTGTTCATCCAATGAAAGAGCAGAGTATGGCGCTAATACACGCAAAATCGTGGACTCCACCATGCTATGGAAAGAACTTGCATGCTTGTAGAAATCTGTGAGAGCCTACCAGGATTTCTCACCTACTATACTCCTAAAAACAATCAAGGAGAAGGTGTAGGAAAAAAGTATTCAAAGACCGGATAAAAAGTCTTAGAGGAGAGGATGAATATGCTTAATTTAAAATCATCACATGATTGTGAGATCATATCTTCAAATCTAGAAATACTACAAGCAGTTCTACATGATTATTTAATCTTGTGGGAAAACAAGGTCCCAATGGGAAGCCGAGGAAACAAATCAAAATTAAGCTTTTTAACAAAACTTGATTGAACAAGTTATCAAGAAGACAAATAGGATTCACCACTTCTGCTGTCTTCAGAATAAGACCAAACAACTTCTGGAAGCGGTCAGGATCTTTAGTGTTTAAAGGAGAAAATGCAAAAGTAGCTGTGTATGGTTTAGCAATGGACTAGAATGACTGAAAGCTGTAAAGGACTTTAGTGTCAGCACTGAGTGAAGTCAGATCTCATCTATAGTGTAACATTTTAAGACAGCTGTTCTGCAGACTGAAAAGAACTTGTCAAGTACTAAAGTGCCTGCAGTAATTAAATATGATACAGTCTTCATAAGAAACACTAAGGGCCAAAATATCTTGTTCAGCTAGGCATTACGGAAGGATGAATGAGATGATCAGTTTGTACACCATGGTGCAGCATCTACTCAGCTGGACAGTGCAACAGGCCTTGGGTGACATGGCAAGGGCCACCTCTTCCCTCTTTCCTCCTTCCCACCAACAGCCTCCCCCAGCTGTGTCATGGTGTGGTGCAAGGGGCTCTGTTGTGCTGGGAAGAGGTTATTGGTGTGTCAGCTGGGGAGAAAGAATCCTGAGTCCCAAGAACAATTATCAAAAGCTGGGAAAGTTTTCACCAGTTCATAACAGATACTCAGCTGCATTTGTCTTTGTATTAACTTTGCGGAACGGTAGATCAGTATGTTTTCAAAATAAAGAATTTTAAAGGCCAAAATTGAGGCAGGGGTACAAGAAGAAGAAAATTATGTCCTACCACACCAGTGTGCATCAAAATTCCTGTTCATGTCAGTACCAATGCACTTGCTGTTACCATGCGAGGAGCGGCTTTTCCTCCACAGACGATTCTATGGAAAGAGAAACACAAGCCATGGTCAGGAAAAAATGCTGAAAAAGTCAATACATCACCTCACTGGTTAGTTAAATGTGACTTCCCACTTGTACCTCTACAGTCATGTGCTAATGAAGACCAGGAAGATTTTAAAACCACAATCTGCTTGCCAGTGAGGCTGGATGATAAAAGGAAATGTTGGGTAGGATAAGAAGTGATCACATCTGATTTCAGTGGAATTTGGACTGTGGTAGGAGGGCAAAAGACATACAGTTTGGCCAGGTATGTGAGTTTAGGAGCCCAAATCCAACTTTCTGTGGGCAAAGTTGCAGAAATTCCAAGCACAGAATAAGAATTTGGGGTGTGCAATTCCAGGATGAAACGATGCCCTAACCATGCACAGTGAAAGTTCCCATAAATAGCAAATCAGTACGTTTCACAACCTGGCAAAAAAGGTCTACATACAGAGGGGTGGCTCCATGTGTACTCGTAGCCATCCACGTTTATCACAGGCATGATGTAGAAATCAAAGTGCTCCAGGAGGGTTGTCATGGTCTGATCTCTCTCACGCACATGGATTGCCTATAAAGCACAGGGGAAACTTATTGAAAGCATTTCTAATTGTGATTTTCTTACCTTCCTACAAAGGTACCTGGTGGCATGTGTAAAATAATTGTGGAATTATCAGAGCAGTCTACCTGAGTCTGATAATGCTCATCATGGAAATTGCCAAATAGCAAAGTAGCTCTCTGCTTAGAAGTGCCAAGGGGAGAAATTGATACAGTCAGTCAGATACACTGCAGTCCTTTAGTGTTAGTGGGTGGTCATGAGGTAGAAAGGAAGCTTGTTAATAGGAAGGTTTGAGCTTTTGCTGCTTTTATAAGTAATAGGAACCCTCCCTCCTGCCCAAAATACAGCAAGCCCCAAAATAACAATAATATTTCAAATGGCTGCAGTACATAACATTATTTATTCTGATTGCATTGTGAGTTTAATGCAGCTGTATGCCAAGAGTCAGTAAGATCTACATTGCCAATTTTTCCTCACAGCTTATTTTGAAGGCTTTAGTGATACCTAACCTGGTTGTTGGTCCATGAAAAAGAAATAAATTTTAATATAGATAAGTGGGTTTGTTACTATTAGAATAGACTAAGTCCTTCATAATCTTTTTTTTTTTCTTTATGCCTTACTTAGATCACCTTCTTTCATTTTAAGTCCTTCCTGGTTTTCCTCAGGCAATGGACTTCCTATGACTAAATGAGAAATGTCAATCTTTCTTAACAACAAAATTAAATTATAAAAAGTGGACCTATTATAAAGAATGCCTAGGATTTGCCAGGGAGAGCTGATAATTTTAGTGCATGTGTGCAGATGTGTATTAATGTCAGATTTTAAACTGTTACTTCATGAAGTGATATAGATACAAAATTTGAATTTAAACCAAGTAAATTAGATCAAAAGGATAGAGAACCTAACTGTTCATCTTGTTACTTCTGAAAAAATGCTGCAGGGACATGTCACTGGCAAAATGACAGCACAGCTGGTAATTATTTGGCACAGCGTGAAAGGGGCAAATGCATTTCTTTCCAGTGGAACCTTGAAAGCTGGGATTATCAGTGGGTCACAAGGTACCTTTGGCTGTATCTGTCCCTAACTCATGCAATATCCTTTCAGATGTTTTATCCTTTTCAAATGGTATTGAGCTTTTATAGCTGTGACTGATGACAGAAATAAATTTATGAATTTTATTATTATTATCATCATCATCATCATCATTATTTAGTTGCATCATGGCCAACTTATAATTCGTGTTTCAAGGACTCGTCAGTGTTGTTTCTCTGACTACGGTACTTGTGACTGTGAAGTCTCAGTGTCATCTACTTTATTTTTACTGTGAACTTTGCTTTTGTGAAAAAGTAATAATAATATTTCAGGACATTAACTGAGCAAGATGGGCAACCTTCTCTGGGCCAGAAAGCCCTCAGAAGCCTTTTCCTGGTCCATACCAGGGACAGGGCCAGCAGCTCAGCATAAGGAGCTGAACAGAGATGCCTTAAGTTCAAAAAGACCAAGGCAATATAATTTAAAATCTAGGTACAAACTGTTGATGTTGTATCTTTGGGTGCACCTTTGTTCATTCTCCTGAGCAGTGTAGATATAAAAGATACTAAAGATAGATGTGACTATTTGTCTGCAGCCACACATCAAGGCTGGTTAATCTAAGTCCATCCCGTAAGTGATTTTCTAGTTTCCATGAACTGGTACTACAGCTGGATGTTGTTGGTCATGTTCTGGAGGTCTGACATGAGAGTGTCACTAGCAGGGATAGTACCTTCAGAAGAAGGTGGCTTATGAGGCTTTATTCTCTGCAGATCCAGAAAAAAAGCAGGAGCACAAATGAAAAACATGGAGTCAGGTGGAGCAGTATCAACAGGCACTGGAGTAGGTGATGCATCACAGCAAGTGGATTGCTGGTGTGGAGATATGCCCTGTCTGGAGCAGGCAAGTGTGGGATATCTATTGCTCTAGGAAGGCAAGTAGGGAAGAGCCAAGGGTTGTAGGACAGCTTGAGCTTACCCTGTGTGTCTTCTGATCTGCTCCAGGCAGTGCCAGATGCAGTAATACGGACACAAGTCACCATGTGCTGCATGACTCAGAGCCAAAATCACTCCTGGAATCCACGTGGCGGTACAGACATGGCCCCAATAGATTACCAAACACATGCTTTTTCTGGCATGCCCTCTCCATCCCTGACCATTCATAGTGATAAATGTCTCTATTGAATTTGCTGCACATACTTTGAAGTTTCTTTTGTACTTGATAATACATTTGAACTCCTTTGCATTCACCTCCTATGACTTTCTGTTTCTCTTATACACACTCCCCAATCTACTGCCATGCACACCCACACACACACGTGCACACTGCTCTGCTTGCAGCATAGACACAAATATCATGTGTTGGTGTTGTGGGAGTAAATGGGTTACGGCTTTATGGATCCTAGAATGCAATTGGACAAAGGTAAATGGCATCAAGATTTTTTGCTTTGCTTTGAAAATGGTAATCAGATGTGATTAGGTACTCACATGCCCTATGAACCACAGGCAAAAAGCAGGAGAAATCCATTCTCTAGCGTGGATACCACAGTCAATCCATATGGCATTTTTTGATTTTTCCTTGCTTTTAGAAATCTGACAAAAGAGAAATTGCATTCAAGTGTCACCATTGTAAAGGGTACCACACAAAAGTGGAAATGAAAAGGTAACCAAGATGGAAGAAGCACCATCTGTTGTGTGGGGAGAGCTCAGACTGATCCTGGGCCAGGATGCAGCCGTTGGTTATGTTTGCATACAGTCAGAGAGCCACATTCAGGCTGCTTGTGAAGTCCTAACACAGGCACCAAGACTACAGCAAGACCTGAGGTCAAGTGAGTCTGTCCTCAGCTATGCAGGGCAACAAACTAGATTGGCTTCATCATCAACAGAGATGGGCATCCACCGTGCCAGTATTTCATGCCTTTGGATGATGGCCTGGATGTGATAACTTTCTTGTGACCCAGAAAGTGAACCTAATCTGGTCAAATTTGTTTGCAACAGTAGTGCATCTTACTAGAATGACTTAGGAAACTTCTAAAAAACACAAAAAATAGGAAGGTAGGTATAGATTTAAGGAAATGTCCTGGCCAAACCCCATCATTTGCTTACACTGGTACTTGGAAAGTTTTTACAGTGAGTCACATCTGTACCTTCAGAACATAAAGTGGTCGCTTTTCATAGGATGATCCAATATATATTTTCTGGAGGAGATCAGAGTGGACTTTCACTACTTGCTCCATCCAACGATATATCTGCAAGGGTGAAGTTAGTAAGTAGATCTTCTCTCTATTGTTTTTCTTCATCCCTGAAAGTGGTCTACACTTAAATTCATTCTACCTCCCAAAATCTTTACCTGATAGGATAGGAAAATTAATAATTCAACCCACTTACTACTTGCCTAACTCTAATTTCTCCTAAAACAAACAGTAAGATACAGTCACAACATAGTCCAAGTGTAGCCCTAAAATTCCTCTTTAGTTCTCTTTGTTTAAATTATTATTGATTTCACATTTCAAATATTTACATGTTTATTTTGCAGCTTCATTTTGCTTCTGTATTGACTGCCTTTGAATGACAGTTTGAGGCCATACATGTATGAGAGATTTTGTCTGGTGCTTCTTTCTCTCTCTATGAAAGCATTACAATAAATAGAACTCTTAAATGTTGAGCAATACAGTGGTAATTATTACCCATTGATGGTTTCTTTCCCTTTATTTCCATTCCCAACCATGAGACAAATTTCACCCTTTGCATCTACAGATGTTTACAACAAAAATAGCTTACTTCTTTCATTGAATGGTAGTTTTCATAGTATGAGGAAGATCCACGAGCATTGATTGTGTCATTGACAGTCTGTTTTTCAATAATTCCTTGAACATCTCTTATCAAGACTCTGAATAACAAAGGAAGAGCACAATCTCCTGTTAAATAAATGACAAACAACTTTACAGAATCATTCATGACAACAGATAAAAAATACATACTTGTGTTGGATGGTCAGTTGCCTTAACTGAGCTTTTATGCTATTTATGTTGGATGCCCTGACATAGAAATGAACTTCTCTGTCCTTCTCGATGTTTTCAACCACAACAGGTTGCCAGAGACTGACCTACAAAGTTTCCAAAAACATTTTATTTTTTTTACTGATGAAAGAAAAAAAACTCTTTCCAACACTTAATAAGCATTTTGAAAATAATCAAAGCATATGTTATCAATTTAAGAGACCACTCGTAACAAGCAGTTTAATGTTCCTTGTGATGTGTAGCATTCTGCTGCTTCTGGAAGTGAAATGTGTGTATTTAAGAAATGTTTATAATGACTTCTGCACATAAATTCATAAATCAAGAACAAAGGCAGGAACATAACCTTTTTCTGAGATAGTATTTCTAGTTTAATAGATATATTTAGATGGTTATTATGTTACATGTTTTCAAGTCTGCTGAGAGTTATATTCCCTGAGGGTATTTGGAAAATTAATGAAGATCAGACCAGTCTTTGTAGTTATTGTATTCTCTGATGACTTTGATCAGGGAGGAAATAAGTGCCAGAAGGGGTTTGAATATAAGTCAAGTTGAAGAAGCAACATAGAGATTAGAAATTGGAGAAAAATAAGAAAATGACATTCTTCTTGGTAAAATTAAGTATTTTACAATAATTAGATCAGAAGCCAACATATGCAATAAAAGACTGAAACTTCAGAACCAGTAGTACAAAAAGATCTAGGAATGACAGTTAGCAGTAAATTAGGCATAAATTTAGAGGGTGAAAACAGTCAACATAATTCTTGGATGCATTCTTAGGGTATCATACAGCATGAAGTTACCAGACAATAGGGTTTATTTCTTTCCTTTATGGTACAGTTTCATGGGGAATATTATTTGAATGATAAACAGTGACCATTAAAATTTGTTGGGAGTTACTGTTTGTGTCTTCTCTTTCCCTTTCCCTTTCACTTTCCTTTTCCTATTGCCTTTCCTTTTGCCATTCCCATTCTGTTTTCTTCTTATAGCTTGTCCAGTTTATAGGAATGGAAACAAATTGTCCAGTTTATAACCCATGAAAAATATTTGGTTTGCATATTCCCATAAATAACTTGGAAGAAACAACCACAAGCCCTCTCTGCACTGAATGTGCTGCAGTTCTTCTTCCTGACTTCTTGGGCCTCCTGCGTACAAGAAAGTGAAGAATTACAGTAGTAAAAAAAAAGATGGAGGAGCATAGGTTTATATTGGTACAGAAAAAGAAATGGATATATGAGTTAACTTGTGAAGGTGGAAAAGAGCAAGGAAGGCTATAAAACTGTCTCTAAGAACTTAAGGGAAGGATTAGAAGATGCTAGTAGGGACAGCAGAAGGATTTTGGGGTGGGCGTAAAATGAGTAGGAGCCAAGAAAGACAGAGAAAGACTAGATATAGACACCTTTAAAAGCTCTCAGTCATATGAAACACATCCTCAATCATCCTGTAAATTATGTTGATTGAGGGAATGGTTACACCTTTGTTGCCGTGTTGACTTCAAACTGGGAGGGTATGATTGGGCAAGTGAAGAGGAAGAGATGTCTCAGTTTAATTAAATACCCTTTAATCTAATGAAAGATAGAAGTAATAATAATACAAAAGTATTTTTTAAGATATTTTTATCTTCTAGATACTACCCTTAGAAAAATACCACAAAAATCCTGTTCTGATCTTCAAAGGTGAGCAAGCCATATAGGGCAAGATCACGCTGGTCAAAAGTGCTGAGGTTCCCTAGCAAATATATTTCTGCTTACTGTGTGTTGGTCGTTTGCCAGTTTTGCAGTGCTTTAATACACAAAATCAATTGCAGAAATATGAACTCTGATATAATTCATTACTCAAACATTATGGATGGGTCTCCTCATGTAAATCAGAAGGTATTAGAGAAATGAAAACCAAGCATTTCCTGAGCTGATGTATTAGAACAAATGAATGGAAGTGGGCTAGATCATTCTTGGGAGGGAGAAGTAGTATCAGGGGGAAAAATCTGGCCTAGAGTTCAGAGAGACAGAATAATCTGTTTACCTCGGTGGTGTTCAGTAAATCCTGAAGAGCTTCAGCTTGTACATCAGTTTGTGGGAGAGCCCACAGAACTTCATCCCTGAAAAACAAGGATGTTTAGGCAAAGCACAGGTACTTGGAACAGCTCCAGTTCATGCAAAAGTGGAGAAGCAGGCTTGGCCTATCTCATCTTCCCTGGCTTGGCTGCCATGAACTCAAAGATGATCTAATAGTGAAGATGCTGAATCCAGTTCCAATCAGTAAAATCCATGAAAGAGGTGGTGCAGGGATTTGGTAGCCAATATTTACTGCTGAACACTGAGATTGCTCCTGGGAGCTGGCACCTGCACCACAGCCACCAGCCCCAGCTAATCCACAGTGCAGCAGCACCAGTTGAAAACTAGCTTAGAACAGGAAGATGGCTCTTCTGCTGTCCCCTGAGCTTCTCACTCTCAGTCACCATCCCGCAGAGACATCAGCCTTCCCAGTCTGACAAAAGCGTTCCCAGGTTGGCAAAAGCCAAACATGATGTTTTGTAGATGTGCATTCCTACTTCAGTCAAGTTTTTCTGGTCTCCTCATTTGTGTCCCTCTGCCAGGTATTGTTTCAGATGGTCTGCACCACTGTCCTCCCTATCTTTGCCCAGTAACTTATATTCTCCTTCTATTTGAAAACCGTGGTCCGGACATGCTGTACATTACATGGTGCTCCCCAGCTACTCCGTGCCTGACCCCACTGTTGGTTACAGAAGTGAAATTTACTTTCTGGAAAGAAAAAAGTAGCACTCTGCATTGAGCTCTGATCATCAGTGTCCTGCAAGTCATGTAGTAAAAAATTGCATTGGGTAGATAATTAAAATAATTTGTGTGTGTAGAAGAAGGTGACCCAGGGGAATGTCAGACCCCTATTTCCATTTCCTGGGCTGGGGTGGCTCTCAGCCATCTAATCATGTGGAACTGGTGGCACTGTATAAACCAGGCACAATCAAAGTCCCTGCCAGCCCTGTCTGCAAAGACTGTCCTGAAGAGAAAACGGGCAGGGCTCTCAAAACCAGGGTTTTCAAGCAGCATAACTTGATTGTCACAGCTTGTTGCTGTGACTGATTTCAAGCAAAAACCTGACAGCATCTGGCAACCAGATGATTCATCTTTACCTTTAGCCAGGCTCCGAGCAATCACTGTTGTTTCTCATGCAGAACCAACAGCATGCCAACCCTATTTTTGCTGCCACCATCATTTGACAGAACATCAAAAACCAATCAGGAATAGGCAAGGTTGGCAGTTTGCCTATTTCTTCACATAAGTGCACTCCAAGGTGTGTGTTTGAGGCTACTTTGAAAATGAATTTTTCTTCTCATAGCTGAGGCAGTCTTTTCACACAGGAGCCAAGAAAAGGCCTGCTGCATCTGATGTCATTGCATGATTCCCACAGCCCGAGTGCACCATAATGAGGAAGCTGATGTGTGTTTGTACCCCAACATTTGTCGCACAAATATTTCATCCGAGTGTGGTAAGTACTGAACTAGTGCTAGATTCCTCTCTAGCTCTTGTGATAGGACCTGAATACACTGAATAAGCTGATCAAAATTCTGCCCCTGTGTTTCAGTGTGGTGAGTATTAACAGCCAAAACTGTAGTTGTTGCCCTTCTCAGTTCCTCTGCTTTGATTTGGCATTATACCCTCTTTCATCTGTCTTCTGCCCCAGAAAACACCCAGACAAAAGCTTTAATTATTACCCTTATACCAAGCTCAGAAACAACCCTCTACTCCCAACTTCCTTGCCCTGCCTGCTGCCCCTGTACAGCTGGACCTGATCATCTTAAACACACCCTTTTCCTTCTGTTCTCATGCCCTCCTTCCCTGATTGCTCTTTGAGTTTATCCTTGAAAAGATCCTTCTGGTTCCCTTCCTCCAAATTTCTGCCAGAGTCCCACTGGGCTCTGTCACTGTTTCCCATCTCTTTTTCTTTTCCCTTTTACTTCTTGGTAAATAGAAGTCCAGCTGCCATCCCCACACTACAATACTCAGGTCTTACCCTGTAAGTGAGTAAGATACATTTCAGTTCATTTTAGATGGGTTTGATATCTTCATCTGGGCTAGGCACTGTGTTAGTAAGGAAACAGGCACTTTAGGGGTCTGGTTAACCTGAGCTAATTTAGATGTGTATGCTAACCTGGAATGAATTGCCTTCTAAATACACATATTTTTCCCCACTAGCTGTACAGAAAGGTGAAAGTTCCCATGCAGAGCTGTGTAAAAATTCCATATAGTCAGATGAATCTCATTATTTTAGCCATTTTCGTAACTGGGCTGGGAGGGTTAGGCTCCTGCTTTCCAGTGGGAAACGCCATGTTCTTTTTTGAGAGTCAGATACTCAGTGTTCTATTTAAATGTGAAGTAAATAAACCTTCAAGTATCACAGAGCAATATTGTTCCGCTGAATTCATCTAAAACCATGTTTGTTTCCCCCTACTTTAACCCTCCCACCTCCACAGCAATCCACAACAAGGTATGATTGCAACACAAAGGGAGAGGAAATATCCTCTCTTTGAGGCGTGAACTCAATGTTGTTCACCTCTCACAGGTCTGCGAAGTGGTGCAAAATCACAGAAGAGCTATGAGAAATAATCTACATTTTATTTGTGTAGGTATTTTAGTTCTGGGAGCAGGTTGTATTTAATTCCAGGTTGCTCAGCTTTGCGTAAAATCACCACATGAGGAACTTATCCTTTAGTTCTACTTATTAAAGCATTTAAGTGTTTTAAACCAGTTGTAGATGCAGAAAATAAAAGCACTTTGCCTGTCTTCATCTCTGACATATGTTCTCATGTTTTAAGAAAGCATTTGGTTTCAGGGCATTTCTGAAATTTATCGATAGGTAACAATAAAGCTGCTTCTGAAACATTGTGCAAATACCAAATGGTTATTCAAAAATGATTTATGCCTGGAAAAACCATCATAAAATCTGCTTTGGAAAGAAAACAGATTGTTAGCACTTTCTGAAATGGTTTCTCTTTCTACCTCAAGAAGTAATTCATTTAAGATCTTGTTTTAAGGCAAATGAAGCAAATTATTTTTTCCCAGTAAGTTTCAAAATGCCCTTTATTGGCATTCAGAAGTACTGAATGAACAGAACTGATTTGCACTTAGACTGAAAAGAGTAGTCTTAATATGATTAAAAACATAGAATTTATGGATGCAAAGAAGACTTAAAATAATTTTATTTCCCCCACCATCTTTATGTTAAATTGAACCACGTATCCAATTACAAGGGCAATAAATATATGTCAGCCTTTGACAAATGTTTTCTCATGCAACTCAGAATTATTTTGCATTAATACTTTCCCTGTCCCACACACCACACACTAAAAGCCCAGTAGCATCAGTAGATATTTACCTTGGAATAGTGAAGACATGCTTCTCTTGAACCAAGATAAAAAGGGTGAAAAAGAGCAGGTAAAACTTCATCTTCATGGCATCCACAACAAAACCAAATGCAATAGGAAAGCTGAGGGTTCAGGACCCTCATTATTGATTTTAAAAATGTTATTTAAAGAGTAGTTAAAATTTAATACTGCCTCTCACTTCAACCCCAAGCTCCTGGTGGCTAAGTCAATATGACAGAGCTCCCTGGGGAGGTGCTGCCCATATTGATGTCGTCCATGTACGAGAGGATAAAATACATTTTGGACATTTTCATATTGACAAATCACTTTGTCATCTCAGCCTTTGTGCTATTTTATTGCAGCTACAAACCACAGACATAAGAAAGAACACCAAGCACAAAGCTTTTGTGATCCTCTAATATTTGTGGAGGTCGAGCAGCGTGCTCTGCATCCAGCTCTCTTATAAGACATCACAGCCAAGCATGAATCTGGTTCAGAGCAGTGGGAATGAGGTTAAATCCAAACAGAAAAATTCTGAACAGGAAAGCTTCTTTTCCTGGCATTTGGTAGCAGAGAAAACAAGGAGCAAGTGAGACATATGTTTTTGTGGTGTTTTGACATCCATGCATTTTCCTTATGTCACACTGAGTTAGCTTTTCAAGAAAAAGTACACGTGATTCTTCATCTCATTATCATTAAGTTTTGCATGCCCCCAAGATTTGCTTCTCATATCTCTCTCCACAGTTATCCATACAGGACATGTGGAAAATCTGTGTGCATTTGGCATGTCCAGAATAGATGGTCTCCATCTATGTTCTGTTCTTGAACAGCAAACTTGACTAAGACACAGCTTATTATCCTGGTTTAAGTCCTCTTCCAGAGGGAATTCATTCCAGAAGAGGACTGAGGAGTGAATCAATACATACATACTGGGGACACCAGGGAGCCAAGATCTGGGTGTGAATGGGGAAACTAAATTCTTTGATGCTCTAGGTGTAGCTATGCCCCTGGGTGAAAAATGCCTGGGAATGAGCCCTGGAGCTGAGGATAAGTAATGCAGACTAGATTGCATCCATGAACATCCCCTAGAACAGCTCTGGAGGGGTCCAGATCAGAGCCAATTCTCCAGCTAAGCAGGCAGCTAGGCCTTTAAAAGTCAAACACAGCCCTGGGGTTTTTTTGTTTTAATTGTTTCGGAAGGGCAGCCCTGTCTTGAGAAACCGGACAGCTGAGGTTTAGATGACTGAAGTCAGCAGAGGTGAATCATGCTCCCCAGTGAGTAAGCTGGGGTTAATGTCTCTGTGAAAATACACCAACACTGAAAGTCCCCAAACTGGAGTTGAGCACAAACCAGACACCAAAAGGAAAGGCAAGGAAAGGCCTTACCTAGATTTTGTAGGTCTTATTTTATCTTTTCTAGATGTTCAAACAAATAGGAAGTTCTGGTAAGGTACAGAGGCCATTCCCAGCAAGGGCAGTGAGTTGATTTTTAAACCAGTGTTCAGATGATCTTTCCTCACACAGGCAAAAGGAAGCAGTCAAATAAAGATAAAATACAGGAGACAAAACTTGCTCATCCAGACACTCTTTCATCTGGAAATGTTTCGTGCACAGATATGAAGTGAAATTTGATCTACTGAATTAGATTTAACAGAAGAGATTGAAAAGCCAATGGAGTTGGGTTGCTTTTATTGAAGGAAAGGAAAGGATCGTATCTCTACATGTCTTAGAGTGTTAATTAAGTGAGAAAAGAGTATACCTTCTGCTGTCTGCCCAAGAAGAAAGTTTTAGACAAACAGTAATTGTAAGATATTTTTGAGCGTGGGTTGCTTTTCCAGCTGATTCTCCAGTTTATTGCAAAGAGACCATTCACAGAGTGTTTGAAAGCTGCTGATTTCCTACTTGCTTTTTGGTTTCTGGAATGCACAGGAACTATTTCATACAAAAAAAAAAAAAAGGGTGCTTGAGGAAACTACCTGCAGCAGTAAATCTTTTAATAACCTTCAAGGACTTCTGAGAATTTGGGAAGTATTTCCTGGATTATCTGGGAAGAAAAATGCAGTCTTAAAAAACACTGTGAGGGGCAACTATAAAAACAATTGAGTAAAAACATCTCATTTTGAGGATTTTAACTGTTGCTTGGTTTTTTCAAGATGTTCTAATTATTTTATTGAAGATTAATTTGCATTTCTATGCTCTGATTTTAAAACCTGGAGGAAATAACGTTAATTTAGAAATCGTTGCAAGGTGAGGTTTTAGTTGAATTTGAGGAGATTTGAAATCCTCCTTTCTTGAACAAATTAATTTTTCTCTGATTGGGAAATTCATCAAAACTGATCATTTCCAGCAACTCTTTTAGCTTCTGCTGAGTCAGCATTCCCCGGTGAAGAGCTGCTTGATCAAAAGTTCTGTGGGAGTTCAAAGATTTTGCTGCAGCTGGATTAATTATTCCTTCTCCACTGGGTAGCCCATGGGCTGTGATGACCTGATGCTTGCAAGTGTTGCTGTAGCAAATATGACCAGAAGCCTTGTACTAATGGGGGGCAATTTCAGTTGTGTATGTTTGTGTTAACTTTTAGGGCAGCTTTGAGAAATGCACAGGCTTTCATTTAAGGAGGGATGAGCAGGTCTTAGTTTTCAGAGCAAATAATTAACAAAGTATTCTCTTGATTTCTTTGTTGAAAATTATGCATCTGGGAATTAGGACTGGCAATATATATAGCCTCCTGATGTCATTATTATATTGCTTTTAAAAACATAATCACACTTTAAAGGCAGTTCTAAAGAGATGTCTTCACTCTTTTGGCTGAATGCTGTCTCTTCTCTCCCTCTGCACATTCCCATGTACTAGCACCAGCGTCCCCTGGACAGAGACTGGATGTTGTACCTCAGCCAGACCAGGTTCTGGCACATCTTAGTGTGGTGGTTTGTCAGTGCCCAAAACAGTGGCAGCAGAAGAGGCCAGCACCCGTGTCCCTGCTAAGTCAGGGTATCTATCATTGCTCAAACCCGCACAGCACACACTGAGATGCTGGGCTGTGCCTGGTCATCACGCTACATCCTGCAGGCTGCTTTTTGGTGAAAGAGAGCCTGACCCTGGAAACTTGTCAGATAAAACAAGTCAAAGGAGAAACTTCTTGAACTGCTGCAGCCAGATGGTCTTGAGCAGTTGCAGCAGTGCCACTGAGTAATCTCCAGTGACTCCCATCAGTGGCACCCCTGGTTTTCAGTAACACAAATGTCATGAGATTTCCTTTATACTCAACCACGGTCGAAGTGTGGCTGTCCTCTTTGATCCTGGGGCTTGCACAATATCCAGCAGCAAGATTTTAAATAACAAGTCTCATCAAGATTCTCAGCTCTCAGTCTGTATTTCAGTGTGTGCTAAAGCCCAAGCTAGACTGGTGCTATCTGTCTGTAACAGCAAACCTGTTAGCAAGCACTCAGAAGAGGCAGGAGGAGCAGAGGTCAGCTGTTACCAGAGCCACATCCCTCAGATCCTTTTCCTTGTTTGGGATTCGCATAGTCTGTTATGGTTTTGATCCTCCAGAATCCTATTGTTTCTAGTTAATCAGGAGTCCCTCCAGGGATGGGTAATGGTGCTGATGCATCCGTGTGACTGAAGCAGAACATAAAAGCCAAGTGAGTCTGTGCTGTCCTTATTGGTTCTTTAAATTCAGATTCAAATGCAAAATAATCTCATGAAAATTGTTGAATAGGCTCATGCCATTTTTTTCATGCATTATCACTACTGATGAGGCCAAAGGTAACCAGTGAGCGTCCTTCCCACATGAGGCAGAAGATGACAAAAATCTAACTAAACTCCGATCTCTGTTGCTCACTGTGCGATGCAGCTGAGTGTTGTTGCTCATGAGCCACACAAGGATGCAATTAGTGTAACAGCCCTTTATTATGAATGTGGCAGAACAGAATTAGAACTCAATTTACAAGTCCCCCTTTCAAACCCATTCAGCCATTAAGGCTGCATCATCTTTCAGTTTTCCAAGGCATATAATTGATAAATGATTTCTCCCTGCACACCTCAGCTCCTCATCTTTATTCATGAACCAATTAATCTCTGTAGGACACTGTGATCATTTACATACATGGCCAATGTCACCAACCTCTGTTATTTCATTCTGGAAACAATTTTGCAGCCCATGAAACCACCAGGAGGGGAAGATCTGGACTATGTCTAACTTTCTGTGGTGCTGGCATTTCTCCCTCACGTCATTCTCAAATATAAAAATCAGATGCTCCCTGTGCTAGAAAATGATGGATTAACCTGGAAGGAAACAGACCTCAGCAGTATGTTTCAATCGTGGCTGATAGGTATGAGCAGAGGCTGAAAATACATGTTTCCTTGGCATTTTTGAGGATTCAGTTGTGCCAACCTATTTTATTTATTTATTTTTTAATCTTACTCTCCTTGCTAGTCACCTCTGTTCGGTTAGCAGAGAGAAAGATGCTGTAGTGTATGCACGGCTTGGGGTAAGTGGGGAGGTGTCTGTACTGGTTAAACACTTCCTTCATGAGCTCTGTTTCCTGAAGGTCTGTTATAAATTACCACCCAAACAACATGTTGTCCAAGTGAGTCATGTTTTCTTTTTGCCAGTACACATTGACTCTTTTGCCAGTGTCTTAACAAGGAGCACTTGCAAGGCAAGTTTAATTTTGGTAAACAAAGGATATCAAAGAGAGTCCCAGGAGTGCTCCAAGCAGAACTACTGAGCACTTGAGGAAGGTGCCCAAGTGCCACCTACAGAGAGCACTCTTTGGCCAGGTTGTGAATGGATGCACACCTGTGTCCCTCTCTGTGTACAAAGGTTATGTGTGCACATATCCAGAATGCAATTAGCCCTGGAGTAGTGATGTGTTCTGCCTGTCTCTGGATCAACAGAATTTTCTTTCTTATTTTCTTTCTCCTTGCACCTGCTTACAAATCTTGCAGGGCATTTGGCAGAGATCAGAAGAGTGGACCCTTTCTTTGGGCATTTGGAGAATGCTGGGACCTGTTTGAAAGATGCCAGGGCCTGTTTGAGGATGCTGGTGAAGAGAAACTCCACTGGCCAAAGGTCCTGCCCTCTTGCATTCACCTCTCTCAACTGGTGTAGTCCCCACCACCATCAGTCTGTGCAAGCAGATACACACTGCAGAGACATCCATCACTGTTCTAAAATCTGGCTCCAACTTCAAATTTGGGAAGTTTCCATAAATTTGGAAATTTTCTAGAGGCGTTTGACTGGTACACAAGGTCTGATCACTACACAGACAGCATCACCCCAGGTACAATCTCAGAAGCATTATGGGACACTGGGGCCACATTTCCTTAATGCCAATTGTGATTTGACAGTGCAGCAAGCAGTGGATGTAGGACTGGTGGGCAGGGCCTGCATTCCTCCTCAGGAATCTGTTTCCCCTGCTGTGGTTGATTGGACCCTTCAGTGTCACGTTACTTAACCACAGGATGGTTCCACTGACACTGAAGCAAACACAGGCCTTGAGGACAGGGCACGGCAAGGCTTATGCTCCTAAGGCTTGTCCACCACCTCTCAGACATGCAGGGTGTTCTGCTTCAGGGCTGCTAAATCAAGGGAGGGCCCACTGCTGAGGGGCTGATCAGAATATCTCCCCACCTCAGTGACAAATTGCCAGGTGCTCTGCGATGTTCAGCTTGCTTAAGTGCAGTGAAGAAGAAGGACAACCTCACAGGCTGCCAGAGGTGCCTGGCAATAGGATGATGCTTTTCTGCCTATGTGAATCAAAGTGGTACCACACATGTAAGTGACCTGACAGGAGATTTCCCGAGTGGATGTGTGGGGCTCCTCTCTGCTTTATGCATTTACAGGTATTCATTGCTGTATTTCCTTAGATCCTTAACAAATGCACTAAATGAGTGCCTGTCCTGAGGGAGTTCAGTGTGTCTAGGCACAACTGGTTATGTAGCTTTCCACTCTTTTAATAAATTTCAGACATAGCATTACCTGTGAGCACAAGGCCTGTGTGAATTCTGGCCTATCTCAGCTTTGGACAATTTACCATGGATCTGGAATAGCAATAGTAGTTTGCACTTTGGGAACAAAGTAGGTTTCCCGTAAAGCATGGTTGCCTTAGAAAAGTTATCAGGGCACAAAAAGTAAATAAGGTGTGATGAAAAACAGTGCTTTATAAACATAGTCATTTTACTTAGTGAGAACTAAGATCAGAGCTGTGTGTTACTTTCAGGGCAGCAAAGGGACTGTCAGGGGAATGACACAGTTTTCTTGATGGCAGAGGAGAACTGTCACCGAGCACTGATTGACAATTATTAAAAAATTGAGAATATTATAATGTGAGCTTGGCCCTAATTCAGACTTTTCTGACATTAAGCCGTACAGAGTTCACAGATGCCACCTCACCAGCACACAGGGCTCCCCTGATTTGTGTCCTGCTTCATGAACAGCTTCTTAGGTTTGTGGATAAATTTTAGCTCCAAAGTGGCTCACCACACAGCAGGCAATGAGAGTTAGTCATTCAGTGGTGCTACTCTCTGCTGCTTGCCTTGTCTGCTTGCCTGAAAAGTACTGGGCTTAAGTGGCTGAGCAGCCTGAAGGAAAGTGCACCCAAATTCTTGATGAATCTGTTCTTCATATGGTGGAGGAGGCTGCCAGAAGTGGGAGAAGATAGAGAGCTGACTCTGAGCAACTCAGCATATGGGTTTGCAAGATCAGAGGCACCAGGATCCATTTCTCCATCAAGCTGAAAGCAGCAGCTAGTACTTGCTGGAGGACCAGTGCCTCTCCTGTGCTTTTTGCAGCCAGCTGACAGAGACAGGGTCCTATTTTCCAACCAGAAGCCAGATCAAAGCTGCTGCTCATTTAGGCAGCAGTGGACACCAGGAACCGAAGTTTTTGATAAAGGCTCATAACAGAATTAAGCTGCACTTAGGAGGACGAGTGATATCAGGTTGGGATTTTGGTTCAGTTCCAGTTCTGGAGGAAATAGAACCTTATCTGTACCAGAGCACAGCAGCCAGCCATACTGCTTGCTGTCCCCTTTCTAAGGCTAGAACAGATGATTTCTAGCTAGGATAGATGATTTACAAGAAGGTGTAAAATCCTCATCATACACCTAATTATTCTTTACTACACTGTGGGGGGATATTTCCTTCTGAGTCCATCTGGTGATCAGACTGTGCCCTGAGGCATGTGGATTGATTGCCCTCATGCTTTTTCTCATAGTTAGTCTAAATGCTGATGCTTTATTTTTATTCGTATGAGTGTCTAAGCCTTTTTGAAGCATTGAAAATTATGATTAATTGTGCAATGAAAATCAATAATGGAAGTGCTTACAAAGCCAGCTTGATTTGGGAGTGAATCCCAAAGACAGCTGCTTTCTCTAAGAGTGATGGAAAAAGTTCGAGGAAAGCAACAGCAAAAAATTCCAGATCCTGGTGGGTATTTTTGGTGATGTTTGTCATAGGCTTAACCCCTTCAGGACCTGCTGAGAGCTTTAATACAGTATGCCATTACCAGTTCATGAAAGCAAAACCTCAAGTCCATCAAATAATTAAGAATACTCGATTAAACAGAAATGCACTGAAAAGTGAAAATATTTATACTCCTGTATCAGACTGCAGCTATTCCCACACCTTCGGGGCCGTGACAGATCTGTTTTTCAAGTGAGATTCCAGAAGTAGGGCTGAAGGTCTGGTAGGTATTTCCTACAGTGTCCCTGCCAACAGCACTCACTCCCTTTTGCGCACTGGAGGGTGCTGGCGCTGTGCCGAGGGTTCGGTATCCAATTTTTTCTCTGTTTCGCAGGGGATCGCACTGCCGGCGCTCCTGCCCGCCAGTCCCTAGAGCTCCGGGTGGAGTGAGTGCCATCTCGTGGTTAGCTCTCTCTGCTGCAGAGCTACGGGCTGGCACTCGGCGATGGTGCTCCCGAAAGCAGCCTGCGGGCAGAGGGCTGGCAGCGGGGAGGGCTGCGTGCCACGGGGCCCGGCTCCGGCGCTGGGATGCTGAGGAGGAGAAAGAGCAGCCCCTTTCACAAAACATGATTCAAATAACACCGTACGTCACCTGACCCCTCTCCAGAGCCTGACGGAGAGGCAGCTTTCAGTCTCCAGGGCCCCTGAAGTCCTACCTCTTGCCTAGTGGAAATGCATGATGTATGGAAGCCTCCTCTCTCTGCCGATCTCAGCAGACTCCACTAAAAATCCTACCCCTGTGCAAAAAGCTGAGTTGATAAGAGCTGGTGAATGGAAAATGCCTGAAAATCCCTTCTACTCTCTGGGGATGGCAAATGCCTGCATTAATTTGGGATCAAGGGAAAAGCCATCCTTCTTACCCTGGTTCTGCTGCCATTTCCAATCTGTCGTCTACTTCATCCTTCTTGACTGCCGGAGTCTGGGTGAGACCATCTCCCTCAAACAAGGAACCTGAAGCAGGGCTGTCTCCAGGCAGGATTACCCCATCCTTTCAGATCTACACCATTTATCCAACAAAAAATGGCCCTTTCATTTTGCAAATGCACACACACGCATGCGAAACACACACTACATGGTCATCCCACCTGAGAGACATGCTGCAGTCACAGTTTCCTCTCTCTGGTTTACCTCTGAAGGACTCCCAAGTCAATCACAAGGGGTGATCACAAAGCAGCTGCCTTTTCAGTGCCACCCCTCTTCTCTGGCAACAGCAGGTCCTACACCTGAAAAGAGGAGGAGTGGTGTAGGGGCCATGGTCTCATAACTCCCCCTTCCTGGGCAATAAGCTGGGGTGACATCTCCACTGTATAACACTTGGGATGTTCTCCTCCTCTGCCATCACTGGGAAATACTGGGACCAGACAGAATGGGTCTTAGGATGCTGTAGTTTTCCCATCCTGTATTAAAGACATAGGTTCCTAAGAGGAACAGGGCAATCAGATCTGATCAGGAACAGGATCTGGCCATTACTACAGAAACAAAGCACCATATTTGCATTGCAGAATGCTTAAAGAAGCAAAGCTTATGGGCACCTGGGCAAAGGAAGAGGATGTTGAGCATTGCACCAAATGGGGAAATCATACTGCAAGTCCAGCCAACACAGTGTCCTCTCTTTGACAGTGACTCAGAGTGCATTTTCAGAAATGGCCTAGGAAATAATTCTTTCCATTCTCTGCAATCTGTGGTTTCAATAACAATACAGAAGACACATTCTCAGTGAGCCCACAGATTATTTTTACCTCTGTCCCCATTTCAGCTCGAAGACACACACCGACTAGCACATTCACTACTAAAAGAAAGAACTACACATTTGGCTTTATAGAACATTTTATTTGGAGACTTTTCATGTCACTGAATATTGGTACTTTATTAAGGCAGTTCTGAAGGGCTGGAGGAAAGGGAGGGGGAGAGGGAGAAAACTGAGACTGTGTCAACGGGATTGCATTAAGGCAAAATTCCCTCCTTCTGCATTTCACCACAGTAAAATCCATGTAAAGGCCAGTAAATGTCTCATGCCAAGGAAGAGATTCAGTGCAAATATATCCCACTGACTATCCATAGACAGGGCTAGGTCCTCAACAGAGGCAAACTGACAGCACCCTGTTAGCTGCAAAGCAAAGCTGATTTAGCTCTGTTGAGGATCTCAGCCTGGGCTCAGGAAAGCATTTTAGTATCTGTTTCTTACGCAAGCACAGGTATAAATGCTCTCCTGAATCAGAGCCGCAGCCCCTTGAGTGCAAGTCTGTGAAGTTAACAGAGTTTAATTTTTATTGTCTACATAAATATGCCATTCTGCATCCCTTTGGTTCACTTCTCATTGTATTGCTACTGAGTACATTCTCTTAATTTTTTAAACATGGTTTTCATTTCTATCATGCTTTGCAATCTTTTTAAAGTGTACTATGACATAAAAACAAATTATCCGTTGGAGAATGTTTGTTGCAAAGGTTCCAGAGGTTGGGTGTTCTTGGAGGACCAGGCTGCAGTGTGTTTTTTTCAGTGAGCAGTAATGTAATCTGTGAGTAATGCCACGGTCGGCAGAGGCATAACTTTCAGGGAAAAGTGCTGCTCAGTTTACGTACCAGCAGCACATCACAGACACCAAACACTTCTTTTTTTCTGCAAGAAATTCCTCAGAGGATCCTACCATTCCAAAAATATAGTCACCACTACTTGCATTGGCTTGGAGAAACCTGTTTTGTTATCCCAGGTGCAAACTGAAGGTATGTATGGCAGAAATGCTATGAAAAGCATGACGACATTTTCAGGCAGAAGCAGAGCATAACATTTCATAGTCCTAAAGGCTGTCTGTCACTGGACAACCTCTAACAGAAAACCCTGGTATCCATTAATGAAAGGATATGCTTAGGCCTCAGAGTTGAAAACTTATTTAGGAATATGAAATAGTTATATCTAGCAAAGTGGAAAAGAAGGCAAAGAAATCAAGCACATATTACTGTTCAAAACAAAGTATTTCCCAGATACATGTGAATACACTACTTCTGTACGATCTGGAACCATGTATAACATTCATGCCTTAAAAGCATGAGAACCCTGCATATTTCTTTGATACAGAGAAGAGCATCCAGTTTGAAGGAATCTAAAGGGTGAATAACAGGCATCAGTACAAGTCTTTTGTGCTTTAAACTTTCTTCATGCCTTTTCCCATAAGGCAAGCAAACACTGTCATGACCATTTTGGGTTTTACTTCAACCAGATCTTCTGGGAGGGCATAGACTCTTGCTCCAATTTTTCTTGCCATAGAGATGGCATATCTGCATTGCAGGAGTGGGAAAAAAAAGGGAAAAAATAAAGACAGAAATTAGTGCAGTAGCATTAATTTTCCCCCTGTTAAGTGCTTTACGTGATCAATACCAGGGTGAGTTTCACTGATTCACCAAAGTGAAAATTTTCTATAGGAATGTATGAGACAGGTTCATAAAGAACGACATTTCTAATAAAAGTTAGAGTGTATTCCCTGATGGTTAGAGCACTGATTACCTGCAGGATGGGAGACTGCAAGTCAGATCCTGGTATGAAACATTTAACCTTCCATCCCCTGAAAGATTTTCCTCACAACCAGCCATTCTGGTCTTGCTCCCCCTCAATCTCTGAGACTCAGACTTTGCACATAAACAAACTTGCAAGGATGGAAGCAGAAGGCTGATGTCAGTGGAGATCAGTGTTGTTGGAAATCAACATTTGGGGACTTGTTTCAGTCATACCTAGAAAGTGCAAGTTAACATTCCCACCTCCCTGCTCAGAGCCACTGGCTGCTCTTCAGTGGGCTTGTCTCTTCTCTCTATTTTTTCATTAAAAAAAGCTAGAAAAACCCAGGTTCTTCACACTTCAGAGCACATACGTTTGTGAAATTTTCCCCAAAATGCAGAGAAACATTGGGAACATGGGGGAATGGGGGTGGAAAATGGGGAAAAGAACAGCAGAGGAATGAAGAAATAAAGTACAGAGAAAAGCACACATAGGATTGCAAGAAAAGAAAGAGAACAGATGGTAGGAAATGGAAAGGAAAAAGAACAGTGGGAAAAGTCTTTAGAAAACTAATGGCAGGTCCGTTTGCTTTACAGTCATCCTTTTCTCCTTTGTAGTTACTGCATAGAAAAGAAGAATCAGAAAACTGATGATCAGACCGGGAGGTGATCTGTGTAAGTCTGAAAGGAGAGGGAGATGCCCCTTGAATTGACTCTCTGCTAGGAAATCGTTTGCATTCGGGGGGAAAAAATCAATATCCACATCTACAGAACCAGTTTTTCAGGCATGAATCCTGTCCTCCCCTTTCTCTCTTAAATATGCCCTTGTTCCACCTGTAGGTGACTAAAGAGCCATCATGACCTCTAAGCTCTGTTTTCCATGGCTCACTCTTGTTGGCATTGTTCCCTGATCTCTGAAAGAATTTTAAATTTAATATGAGAAAATAGGAGCTTGTGAAGCCAAGAGATTTTAATCCTTTCAAGGGATTTATAAAGCAGAAACTACAACATTACACACTCAGTTTCCATTGATAGCCTGTTTACTACCTAACTCCTGGCCTTCATGCTTCTAATTCTGGTGATATTTCTCACTTGAGGTTGAGGAGATGAGAATGACAGCAGAGCAGTTCTCAAAGGCAGAGTTAGGCAAGCCTGAGCAGGTAACTCATGCTAAGTGCCACTTGGCGGAAACATACTTAGCATTATTTAGTTTCTCCTCATCATTCAGGTCCTCCGTTTTCAAGAGATCATACTTGATTGATCCTGGTTGAATGGCATCAATGAGGTCCAGGACTGGCATGCTGGTGCTGATTTTGCTATCCTGCATAGACAAAAAATAAAATTTAATGCAAGAACAGGATGACAGAACTACCACAAAGAGAGAGTCTAGACTCAAGAGCAATGGACAGTTCAGTCAGATACCATTTAGAACTTCACAAAGGGCTGCTTAGAATACTTTTTTATCTAAGGCAGACTAAGAACTCTTTCAAGGATTATTTTTCACCCAAGGGATGAAACATCATAGAATAATTTAGGTTGGAAAAGATTTTTATGATCAAGTCCACCCTTAACCTAGCACCTCCCAGTCCACCACTAAGCCATGTCCCTAAGCACCACATCTACACATTTTTTAAATCCTCCAGTGATGGTCACCCACTTCACTGGGCAGCCTGTTCCAGGGCTTGACAACCCTTTGAGGGAAGAAATTTCCCCTAATATCCAATCTAAACCTCCCATGGCCATTTCCATACTCAAGACTACTTCCTCCTATCCTGTTGCTTGTTACCTGGGAGAAGACACTGACCCCCACTTGCCCACACCCTCCTTTCAGGCAATTGTAGAGAGTGACAAGGTCTTCCTTGAGTCTCCTTTCCTGCAGGATAAACACCCCCAGCTCCCTCAGCTGCTCCTCACAGGATTTATGCTCCAGATCCTTTCCCACCTTTGCTGCCTTTTAGACACACTCCAGCATCTCAATGTCTTTCTTGCAGTGAGGGGCCCAGAATTGGACACAGGACTGATTCAAGGAGTGGCTGAGTACAGGGGCACCATCCCTGCCCTGGTCCTGCTGGCCACACTATTGCTGGTACAGGCCAGGATGCCATTGGCCTTCTCGGCCACCTGGGCACACTCTGGCTCATGTTCAGCCAGTGGTGACCAGCACCCCCAGCTCCTTTGCTGCTGGATCACTTTGCAGTCACTCTTCCCAAAGCCTGTAGTGCTGCATGGGGTTGTTCTGACCCAAGTGCAGGATCTAGTACTTGGCCTTGTTGAACCTCACACCACTGGCCTTGTTCCATCTATCCAGCCTGTCCAGATCTCTCTGCAGAGCCTTCTGGCCTTCCAGCAGATCAACATTCTCACACAACTTGGTGTCCTCTGCAAACTGACTGAGGGTGCTCTTGATCCGCTTGTCCAGACCAGCAATAAAGATGTTTAATGGCCCCAACAATGAGCCCTGGCAACACCACTGGTGACCGGCTGCCAGCTGGATGTAACTCCATTCACCACCACTCTGGGCCTGGCCATCCAGCTTTTACCCAGCAAACAGTGCACCTGTCCAAGCCATGAGCAGCCAGTTTCTCCAGGAGAATGTTGTGGTAAATAGTGTCAAAGCTTTCAATAAAATCCAGGTAGACAACATCGACAGACTTTCCCTCATCCACTAAGCAGGTCACCTTGTCATAGAATACAATGTCATTAAAGCAAAAGATGGGGTGCAGGGCTAATGCATTTGCTTCCTGTGGGGAGATGACACTGACAGACATCTACTGATGGGAGATGTGAGGGGGACCAGCTGTGTGATTCCTGAACTCATTACATGAAGTTTGATGGATCTGTTCTTGCCTGGTGCAAACTGCTGATTTATATCCACTGAGTTCCCTAGCTTGGGAAGTGTCATAGATACATCAGGAGAACTGGAAGCTCTCTAGAACTGGTCCATCTCTGTGTTTGTATGGCACCTAGCAAAACAGGGAAAGTACCCCTAAATGGTACTACCTGGTTATAAATGTATTGCTATTGTTTCTTTTATTTACTGTCATTTGTAATTGCTCTTGATTCATAACCAACAGCACAGCAGTTCTTGCTTAATTCCAGTCATCATTCCTGACTCCATCCTTTGATTTCTCATGCCAAACTGAAATCCAAGGTGTTTCCTGTTGATATGTTCCATATCATATTTCTATTACTTTTTCACAGTAAAGTCCCTTGAATAAAACCTGTGCATTTGAACAAGCTTATAAAAGGGAACAAAAAATAAGGAAGCTGTGTAGTGAGTTATATCATAATGTAGAGAGTGTGCATATATGCATGCACACATCTATACAACATCTCTATAACATACACACAAACACACCAAGTAAGAGACTCCTAAGCAGAGACTTCTGAAAAAACCTGTACCTTGAAACTGGAGATGGTTGAATCCTTCCCGGCCGCAGTCAGTGTTTCATTGACCCAGCTGACAATGATTTCATCATTGACCTTCTCTCCACCACCAATGTCTTCAAGGATATTCAGGGTGTACCTTACAAGGGAAGCCAGGATATTTGCTCAAAGTCTGCTGTAACCTCAGAATTGTCCTATATGTGCACAGCTTGACTGGGATCATCCCAGTGATCTGATATTCCTCTGCCTCACACACGCTCACAGTGCGTATGATTTCTATTATAACAGAGTAATTAATCTAGTGAGTTTAATTCATACCCAATTCCTTAATCACTGTTTTGGGAGTGTTAAAAGTTTTGGTTACTTAAAATTCCTGGAAGGTCCCTCTTAATGTCTCTCTTTGTAAATGACCCATTGTTATACTGCTTAAAAAATAATCACTGACTTTAGGGATAGAAAGGAATCCTTCTGCTCACCTAAGACTTCTGCATAAAAACAAGCCTGGAATATTTTGCTTATATGTCAGCACACACCTTGGAAAGATATCCGAAATGATGGTACATGATCACCTCATCCCTGTTTTAACTACCTTACTGATATACCTATACCTGCCTCTGTAGTCTGAATTTAGTCTGCATTCAGTTCCTAACTACTGCGTCTCTTTACTCTTAGTTATGGTGCTCTTAAACACAGAAACTTGCACACACAGAGAATTGTATCAAAACGGGGAGAGGTACTGAGTCGTACCCACTTCAGGGAGCAGCTTACAAAACTTCTGCATCAATTCCTTGTTTCCGGGACATTGTCCCCATTCCCTGATACAGAGACCTTTTAACTTCCTTTCCTCTCTTCCATGCAATAAACATTTATTCTTGCTATACAGATAGCGACAATAATAATCTTCTGCATGAGCTGACTGTAATGGCCTTGCCCACAAGATGTGCTCTGATCACATCCTTAACTAGGAGTGAGCAAAAGGTCACTCTGCCTTGGCATTTAAGTGCAAACAGAGGAGTAAGAAGGCTGTAGCCTGTAGAGCCTTGTCAGTGAGAGCATCAGGAAATTATTGCAATGCAAACTGAGCATACCGAAATGCTCTGAAGCTCGTGGCTGGCTGACCTACCTTCTCATCAGCTGCCAGATTAAGGCCAGCGTGAGCGTACGGTTTCCTTCATTCAGATCTTGCCCAGCAATGCCAACAAGGGAAAATTTGGCTTGATTCTTTCCCAGCTCCACTGCATAGTTGCAGTTTTCAAGCTGTTAATGGGACAGTCAGTTGGTGTGGTTCAAAAATACAGGAAAAAGAAGAAAGAAGACAAGACACTGTTACTTTAAATTCTTTGGATCACTCAGCCCAGATCCTCCTGGGCAAATAGGAACTTCAGGGCTCTGTGACAATACAGCTGATTGACTACCAGCAGGCAGATCCATCCCAAAAATACCATGGTAAACAGTTAACATAGAAGAAAATCCTATACTTCATTATCAGGGCCTGAAAAGCAGATTACCCTGGAAAATAAAAATGTATGGCTCATGGGTACCTCCAGCATCATGGCACTGCACTGAGACAAAGGATTGGTGTCCCAGCCAATATTTTAGATTGGTTGATTACTCTGGTCTAGTTGGATGCAATTATTCATCCAGACAGTTGGGAGAAAGCTTTGTATTTAGCAGCAACTGTGTGATCGGTTCTTGATGCATCTGATCAAGAATGCTTATCATCACTGTCTTCATTTGATGTGGAGGGCAGTGATCCAGACAGCTGCAATTAAGCTGGTGCCAGGCATCTCACAGTCCAGATGCATTATAATCAGTGCCTAAAGCAGTAGCAAAAGGGATCTGCAAATACAGTTTTTAGACCCTGATGCAAAAGTTGTCAAGTCTTTTTATTTGACAAATGTTTTTCACCTGTCAACAGAGCAAGGGAATCCAATGTATATTTCTTTTTCAGGATGAAAAATTATCCACTGACTAAGCAAAAAAATCATTTAAGGTGCTGTACTTGGGACTGGAGAGCAACATGAGTACCCACATTGCTGTTTGAAATGATACAGGCATTCACTGAGGATAAGGCATCACTACTGGAGCTATTCCAGCTTTTTGTACCTTCTTCATGTTGCCACCCAGTTTAGGATATGGTGGTTTGTTCACCCTGTTCCAGTCTACTGGCACTTTGATCTTTTCATAGAGTTGGAAGATAACCAAGGCATCTGACAGGTCACTGAAAACAATAAAAAGGATACAGCATTGTCCAAAGAACAGAGGAAAGAAACACAACTCAACTATTAGCAGAAGTAAACTTAGTTTCCTGGGAAACACAAAGCATCATATATTCTCATAGGGCCCAAAAGTTTTTATGTTCTTGCAAACAACTTGCTGGCTGTATTTGTCATTTGAAGCAAGTGTAATACCTCATCTTACCTATACAAGTGATTTACACGTGGATTAACGCCAAGGGAGTTCATCCAGTTCCTAAATGTCCTTTCTTCCCTTGTCTCACCTAAAATAACAGAAACATCAATCAAAGGCCTGCAGAACACAACACTTCAGTAATGTAAGTGTTTTGAGAAGAAACCCAAACTCTGAATTTACAGCACACTGAACCATGAACAGAAGGAGACATGGGCTGACATGGGAAATAAGAAAGTGTGGTGCACCGTGTGATATTTGCATTTTCCTGACCTTCAATGGAGCTCCAGTCAATGTCCTGGTTCTCTGGCTTATGCAGGGCAGGGTATTTGTTGAACAAGTTGGCGATGAAGGCCAGATTGAGCTTGGGGTTCCCCCGGACGACGTCGGTGGCGGTGACAAACTGGCGGCAGCCGAGGCGCTCGGCCTGCTGCAGCATGCACTCGGCTCGCTGCACGTCATCCTTCTCCTGCTCGGCACAGAACGGGACATCAGCCCCACCCCGCCCCAGCACTGCACCCACACCCACTTGGGGTCCCCGTGTGGGGATCTAGCTGCTAGAGCAGCTCCTTGAAGCATTTATAGGTATTCCCTTTCCCACTTTTACTAGTGGCAAGTCTGTGTTTTCAAGTGGGCTTTGCCTACGAGTCAACCATCTCACCATATTGCTTTTACAGCCATATTCCATATAAAATGTGATGGTTTGATGAAATTTACAAATAAATGGATTTAAATGCACTTGTTATGTGCTAGTAGGTTATCAATGTGATTAAATGGTGGCTGATGTTTCAGAGTTAATATCTAACAAAAATACAAACACATAATTTAATTCTTAGAAGCTTTGATTTCTGAAATACAAGATCATGTTGCAATGTGAGAAAGAATTTGCTGGTTCTGACATCCCAGTGCAGCCCTGTGTTGGCCAGCAATGCAACTAACAGGCAGCAAATATCAGCATTTACTCCAAACTTATCTCATCTTACCCTTAATCCTGACATGTCAATAGTAATAGCCGGAATGCCTTCTTCATCTCCCTTGGGGGCGACTTGGTTCAGCAAATGGTAAT
This sequence comes from Dryoscopus gambensis, assembly GCA_013389985.1. Lineage (NCBI taxonomy): Eukaryota > Metazoa > Chordata > Aves > Passeriformes > Malaconotidae > Dryoscopus > Dryoscopus gambensis. The sequence goes on from WEIT01035554.1 coordinate 49,164, forward strand.
AAGCTCTTGAGTCCTGTGACAGACAGAGAAATTAAAGGGAAGAAAAATTACATTTAAAGCTCAGCCTTTGCATGCCAGTGCTCCCCTGAACAATGTGCCTGCATGCTTCATTTTTATTATATCGATCATTGGGCTACATAATTAAATTAATTAGGCTGGAAGCACTTAGCAATTTCTACTTTATGCTGCGTTTGCCAGATCTATTTCTTCCCTGAGCCAATATATATGTGCTGCTGAATGCCCAACACAAGAGACAAAAGTGCTGTGTGTTGCACTTAGAGAAAGGACAGCAACAACAAAAAGATATCAGAATTTACTTAATCTGAACATAAAATTACAGGCAAGAAAATGCATACCTTTATAACGCTGTAGAAGTCAGGCTGCTGAGCATTTAATAAAAGAAAATGCAGAAGAAGAAAGCAGATGTTTAAAGTGGATTTCAAAGCAAGGCTGGAACAGTTGTGGAAGAGAAAGCATAGTTTTCAAGGACAAAAGTTAAAACTGACAGCAGTATCAGCATTTTTCAGGCAAAAGGGCAGGAACAAGACAAGGATTTAACATGTTGTGTCTTTAATCTTTTGTGAAATACAATGCTGCTTCCTTATGTGGAAAATATTAACTCACTTAATAGCTCAAAGAACTGAAAAAGAAAGCTCCATGTTAATGTCTAGGGACTTGACTAACTAACCCAACTGATGATCTTCAAAATATAAAGCAGACTACCTGAATTATTTAAAGTATTTTACATCTGCATTACTATGCACCATATCTAGAAAGTGGTTATTTACAACAAAAGTGAGGTGGGGAGACAGACTTAGTCAGAGAATTTCTGTAAACACTGAAATCTTGTAAACGTGTGCCTTATTTTCCAACTGTAAACACCAGAATTGCAATTTAGCTTTCAACTGGAGATAGGATTTAATCAGTTGCACCATAGTCTTTTTGGCCAGCACACAGAAAGATGGGAAAGACTCCATTCCCTTCCCTTTTCATGGATATTCTGCAGTCACTTCCACCAAGTGAACCAAAAATCTGTTACAATAAAAACTGTATTGTTAAATGTGACTCTATACCCGTCCTGTTGCCTTTCCTGGTGTTTTTTTTTCTGTATTTCAATTAAATGCTTGTGCTTATGCTTCAGTCCCTAGTGAAGCCTATGACCAGGTACCTCTGGAGCTGGACTTTTCCCATGCTGTTCTGGGAGCAGGCTGGCTTTCTTGTAAGCTAGCTCAGATACCCTCCCTTATACACCCCCTGCACCTCTGGGATGCTGGCTGGGCCTCACACTGGGTTTTAGTGTCTGAAATTCATCAGTGGGCACCACTGAGGTTCAGATAGATCTGTCTGGGAACAACAAAAGTCCTACAGAGAAAGCTCAGGTGAAATCTGCACCCACAAGCCCATGAGGTCCTAAGTATGTGAAATAATGCTGCACAGACTCCAGACCCACCCTTGCAAGTGTCTCCCAGTCTAGCTGTAGTATTTTGAATAGTCCCACTGAATTAAAACTCGCGGGTAAGTGCATTCAGGGTTATAGCAAAGGTTGTGACACAGGAGCACGTAGCCCAGGCAAAGGAAAGATCAAGTGGGGGAATTGGAAGAGCCCAAATGTCTTTCCCTGCATTTTTTGAGTAAGGTCCAGGCCTTTCCAGACCAAAGTCAGGTCAAGAGTTATTTAAGGACATTTGGGAAGGAAGAGAGCAATAGAGGCAAGGAACCGAAAATACAGTGTCCATATGCCCTGTCCAGAGCCACCAGCCATTCCTTTCTCTAGCAATTCGTGTGCTGGGGCTGGCAGTGATGACTTGGAGGCCAGGAGGAAGATGAGGAATACTACTGAGTGCAAAGGTAGACCCCAATAAAAGCATTTTATGTACCCAGCTCCATGTGCTTGACTGAGCAGTCTCAAGCTGCTTGGATTGTTTCAGTGCACAATCTCCGTGTGGAGGACAGGAATTTGGGTGTACAGCTGCTGTTTTGCTTTTGTTGGTCAGTACTGCTCATACCTTGATGTCTGAGCTGAAGTTGTTGACTTTGTTGCATCCTGCATTTTCCAGGTGATAGTTTGCCCATCTCAGCAGCAGGTCCTCTGGAGATAACTTCATCAAATCCTCCAGGCTCTCTCCTTCTCTCAGAAGAGCAATCAAGGCTAATCAGGAAAAAAAAAATTTAAAATAATGATGCAAATACTTGTTGAGGAAAATGTATAACTGTTTTCTCTCTTATACATTTTCCTACCCTAGTTTCTAAATGTGAGTGGCCAAAATGTTGCCGAAATTCAAGCTGGATTACCCTCTTTTGTTTAAAATGATTACCCCTTTTGCTCTTGCAACAGGCCCTGCTAAAAAGTTTGTCATCATCTTTCTCATAAGCCCCTTTAGGTACGGGAAGGCTGCAGTAAGGTCTCCCTGGAACCTTCTCTTCTCTAGGCTGAACAATCCCAGCTCTCTCAGCCTGTCTTCATAGGAGTGCCCCAGCATGCTGAGCCTTTCTGTGGCCTTCTCTGGACTCACTCCAACAGCTTCAAGTCTTTCCTGTGCTGAGAAGTCCAGAGCTGGATGCAGTGATGCTGAGCACAGGGGCAAGCCTGGAATCAAAATATGAACACAGGCTTTCTGGAGCTTAGATGAAAGAATTCTCAGTGACCTTCACACTGAAACTCGATTCACACAGGCATTCTGGAATACTTGCACATGACCACATGGGCTTGTGGGCCAGTAGGGTTAACTCATCTGTCAATTGAGGAGATACTCTGTTTATAAAGAAAAATTGATATTATGTCCATAAGAGGAGGAACAGGCAGGATGGGAGGATTGACCCTTCCAAATGCAGTGTGTTCAGCTGATCTCTGGAGCATGAAAGGCTTTAGAACAAGTTTTGAAAAGAAGAACTAACATGGAAGATAATTATTAATGTGGTAAAAAGGGGGAGTATGCTACACTGCTCTGATCTGCTTCCAATATCTTTTGTCAATCCTTGAAAGAATTATGGATTGGCTACATAAAGGGAACAGTGGACACGTACCATAACTGGAGTTACACAGACAATTTGATATCGGGTGCAGTGGGGTTAAACTTGACCAGAGAGGGTAATAGAAGCATTTTAAAGTAGACAGAGGATTTTATGAAGAGAACAGTGTTAACACTGAGAGAAGGCTGGAAGAGGGATTCTTGTGGAGTTGATTGTGGATTGATTTTTGGATGAATGTTTTCTCCTTTTTTTTGCATCAATTATCTTGGCACAAATACTTGCAACGTGCTAAAAATGTGAAGATGATATTCACTAGGTGGCATAGTCGATACAGAGGACGATCAGGAAATCAGATAGAACAGACTAGATGACAGTAATAAAAACAGAATGCAATTTAATAGTGCCACGTTCGAAGATGTTCACTGCGGAATTAATATGAACCACTGCTATTAGCTAAAAGCTTATATGAACCAAGGAGGAGAACTTGAGTGTATTAGATGTCTTCTAAGCTACTCTGAGCCACAATTTGATATGACCAGGGGAAAATCCAACATGATATTAAGTGCATCCCAGGTAATTCCCACAGAGGCTGGGATGTATTACTGCCTTGACATCATGTGCTCATGAAAGTTCATTGGAAATACAGGGTCCCATGTTCACAAAAGGGGAATTTTACCTGAAACAGCTGCAGAAAAGAAAAAGGAAAAAGGAGAGGAAAAGAGAGAACCTGAAAAGAAATCCGAATTTTCTTGGCTTGTCTAGTCTTAGATGAAGTCTTAGATGAGAAGTGAAGGAGAAAATACCAGAAAGGAAAAAAGTAGCAAATAAGCAGGGCAAAGCTACCTACAAAGAAATGGGAACTGGTGGCTCTAGCAACAAAAGGGATAGAAACGTGACGGGGTGAGGCAATGAAGGTAACACCTGCACAGAAACTGGAGGAAAGAAGTGTCACTGCTGGGTGAGGGACTATCCAGAGGCATGGGGAACGAAGTAGCAAGATGAGGTGCTGTGTGGACTGCAGGTACACCCATAGCCTTCATGCTGAAGCTACTTCATAGAGAATTTTGGCATGGGTGAGACACATCTGGAATGCTGTGTCCAGTTTCTGGCTCCCCAATACAAGAGAGACATTGACAAACTGAAGCAAGTTTAGTGGAAGGACAAGAAAATGTTTGGATGGGAGTTTGTGATGGAAGAGAAGAGGATGATAAAACTGCATTTGTTTCGCCTGGAGAGAGGTTTGAGAGGGGACCAAGTATTGTCTTCAACCATTACAGAGGGGCAAGATCTGCATTTTTCCAGTATGCACAGTAAAAGGATGAGGAACTGTGGACACAAGGTGACAGAAGGGAAATTCCAACTAGATATATATAAGAAAAAAAAATTCAGAGCAAGAGTGGTTGGGCTCTGAAACAGGCTGCCCAGAGAACACTGGAAAAGGCTCTGAGCAACCTCATCTGGCCTTAAGATGTTGTACTGCTGAAAGCAGGTAGCTGCATGGCTGAGTCAGATCTCCAGGGTGCACCTCCAGAGGTTCCTTCCAGCCTAAATTATTCTATGATTCTATAATTATGATTTCACAAAGAAAGAGGAGACGTTTGGCAATCAAGAGCAAGAAAGAGCCAAGCTTCCTTAATGCAGATTTCCTTATCCCAGATTTAGTGCCAAAACACCAATATTCCTGGATGTAGACCTCCATTCCTGACCCAATGATCATGAAAAGGCTCTGAACACACAAGTCTACAGAAAGCCTTGGACTTTTGAGTGCTGAAACTTGTGAAAAGCAAGGAAAATTAAACCAGTCAAGAAAACAGACAACAAATACTTGAAGAAAAAAATTAAAATCAAGATTTTTTTTTTTTTAATAGCTTAATCCTAAAGACTGTGCAATGATAACAGCAGAGCACTGAAAGGAAGAGCCATACGTACCTTCATTCCTGCTGATCTCTATGTCGGCAAAGAGTCCAATTTTGATGACTTGCCATAAAAGACCCAGAACCAGGTAAGGTTTCCCTTCTTTTAAGTCTTCAGCCCCAATGTTAACAACATGGCACCCGATGGCTGAAGCAGAGTTCAGGGCCAGGTTCAGATTTTCCTGCAGAAAGATGAGAACTTTTGAATGATGCAGAACTTGACAGCTGAGGCTACAGGAAGGGGGCACAGCCAAAACGAGTGAAATCTGCATGCAGCTTCACTGTAAATGCATTTACATAAATAGAACCATGTCTTTCCTGAGGCAGTGCTCCAGGTGGGGCCTCACCAGAGTGGAGTAAAGGGACAGAACAACCTCCCTTGACCTGCTGGCCACAGTTCCTTTGATGCAGCCCAGGATATGTGGCTGGCCACAGGGAGCAGGGAAATGCAGACTCTCCTGGGGATTACAGGCAGATTCTGGGTCTCAACACAAAGACAGAAAGGACGTCTTTTTGGCAGAGGTGGCAAATGTCATGTCACACTGGAGCCCAGAGCATACGTCTACATTCACAGTGATGTCCTGGCTTAATCCTGGTTACCAAAGCCAGGCTCTCCCTAGAGCTAATGCTCAAGCTCATGCTCAAGTACAGATGTAGCTTCAGCATGGGGCAAACTCTTCTCTGCTCAGTCCTGCACACATGGAGGAAGAAAGGAGCTACAATCCAATCGACTGGCAGATATTCCAGGTTTGGCTCTCCCTAAGCACTCTGCAAAAGCCCTGACACCTAAGATACAAGTAAGTTGCTAGCTGGCAGTGCTTACAAAGAGCACACTGTCCCAGGAATCAGTATGAATAAACTTGATGAGTTTTAACATTGCAGTTCAGCCAAGGTTGGAACTGGTAAAATCTGGATATTTTCTTTTTGAACTTTGGAGTATGTTATGGGAGTGTACAGAGGAAGCTGAGGGATTCAGTGATTCACAGTAACAGGCAGAAACCAAGTGATATTTCAGGAACATTATGTTCCTTTACCATTTCCTGTCCATTTAAAATAAAGAGAATAAGAAAATCTGATCCTCAGGTCTACACTATACAGAAAGGTGATGTGGTAAACAGAGGGCAAGTAAAGCAGGCAAAGCCTGGAAAATATAATTTATCACACAGATTTGCAATTTTTCACATGAATTTCAGCACTGCTGGCATGACAGGGAGATCTGTTTAGATACAAATTGCAGAGAGAGACACAGTGTAAATTCTCATAAGCTAGAAAAATGGGACCATTTCAAATTAATTACCTTTTGTCCAGCAGACAGCTGTAAAAGGGTTAAGTTAAAGTGGAAGCTATATTGATCAAATCATGTCTACGTGTGACAGGGATTGATCTGAGCTGCATCATTAAGTTATGCTGCTGACCAAAATGATTAGAACTGAAAAATGTGGTATACAGCATAAAAATCCAATTTAATGGCTTCTGAGCTTACTTGAGTCTGGCTAATGTTCCATCAAATCATAGTAGCTGAGGGCTAAACTGGGTTAGGTTCATATCTATTCCATATATCTATTCATATTCTGTACCCAGATACATAGATGTTGTTCACATAAAAAAAATCTCTGCGAAACACAATAAACTTTAGGTAGGTGAAAATTAATACCCTTTTTGTCCATTTTTTAAATCATACGCATGTGCATGTGATAGAAATAAAGGTGGGATTCAGTATTCAAGGTGAAATACTGGCTTGTAAAAGGCAGGCAAAAGCTATGCTCCCACTTCAGGCCTCCTGCACACCATGGTACTTCCAGGGTCACAGTCAATATTTTGGTGAGGACATCAGACTGCAACAACCGCAGTTGTGAGTTCAAGTCCATTGTCATGCCTTAAAAGAGGGATTCAGCCTTCTGAGAGCTACTCCAACTGCAATTGGTCATTGTATTGTGTATTTACTCCTGCATTCACACGGCATCTATCACAAAAGTATCTAAAGCTCTGATCTGGTAAACATTACTCATTGTGTTTGGTTGGTCAGGTTGCTCATATGTTTGGAAAGAAATGTAAATATAAGTCTTTGTGGTTTTATGACATGGACCTGAGCATCTCTCTGTGCCACAAACAACTTTGACTGACCATGTTGGGCAGAACCAGCCTTTCCTCTAAGTGATTACATGAAAGCATCCCAAGGGGGAAAGCAAAGAATTTTACTGTGTTTTAGTACCTGTATTGTGAAGGGTGTGAGTTTCTTTTTGTTGATTGTTCTCTCATCAATGGTATCTGGCACTGAAAAGTTGATCATCTTACTGGAAATAAAAGAAAAAAAAATAAAAAGAAATACACTAAGCTACATGTGCACAAAATACAAGTATAGCTTTTGTCTCTACATTACAGAATAAACCTAACGGCTGAAGAGCTACTTAACGAATAAAGACAATCACCCTCTGCTTCTACATATACACAGAGGCACACACTCAATATTTGAGCAATTATTTTGGGCTACATACACATTGTACTGTAGGTGTGAGGCTGAGAATGCCACAAGGTGAAGTTGTGTGAGAAGTTTATTGCGCAGAAAATGTCTGTGGAAGCACTCACTATTTTGTGCCGCTTTGTGTGAAACACCAAAAGTCCTTGCGCAAAAATAAAACCAAGCAGCTCCTCAAATTTCACTGACTTCATCTAATTGTAAGTGTCTAGAGGCAAGGAAAAAGTCTCAATAAACGTGAAATATGTTTTATGCTTCTGAAGATAAAAGAAGCAAAAATCCCTAGTATTATTAAGGCCCTGAGTCTGCAAATGCTCCTGAGCTTAATGTAAATTCAGCAGCTTCTGTTCAAAAAGAAATGTGAGTTTTTGCAGACTCATGGTTCCCGTTTGTGAGAAAGAAAGGTATTATTTACCAAAGCACTATGCCATCACCAACAGCCTGGAAGAGGTCGTCTGTTTCTGGATTCATTGGCACCACATGCTTGCAATCAGGGTCCTTTTCAAGGGCTTTGTTAATCCAGTTGACAAAGGCATATTTTTCTTCCTCTGTGGACACAATGTCAAATCCATCAGTTTGCTGTGCAGTACCTCTACTATCATTTTACTTACAAAGGCAGAACTCCTGGGGGAGCCTTTCCCACCAGTGTGACTGATCAACAAAACCCTGCATGGAAGAGGCGCTCAGGAGGCAAGCAAATGAGCTGAGGCCAGCAATGGGCTTGAACTGGTTCATACTCCTTGAATACTCCTTCCCACTCACTAGGTTGCCTGGCTTACGAGGGCAGGTGTATTACAGAGACTGGTAATGAAGTTCATGTGATTCACATGTATGGTGCAGACGCTAAGCTCTGCAAGGAGTAATCTGTGCTTTCACCGTAATTTGAATGCGTTGTTGTACCACTCTGCTACACAGAAATCCCACATAACTTCAAATACTTCTGTCGTGTACATTACACCTCCTTCATGTGGAATATCCAGAAAAGCCTGGCCAGGACTGGACTCTGACAAAGAGCGTTCAGAGGGTAATGGGCAAATATTGCCTGCAGTTCAAGAGGGCTGCAGCATAGCTGTCCTGTACCAGCAGCAGCTCACACAGGCTCCAGTAGCTCAGAGGAGGTGCCCTCTGGGATGAAGGTGGATGAAATGCTTGGAAGCAGCCTCTGTTCTCCCTTGCCAGAGAGAGTCAGACCCCTGCTCTTGCCCCTGGAGAAGACAGCCAAGGGTAGGACCTCCTCCCCATGGAACTGCTCCAGAGTGGGCTGTGCCCACCATGCAACAAAAGCAACCAACTTTCAGCTTGGAGAAACAGGCAGGAAGAAGAGCCCTGATGGGGTTGTTCCCTCCATGAGAAGAAGTCAGGAACTATCTGTTTGCAAGGAGAGTTTACAGAACGAGTGCCTAGTAAAATGCGCAAGGAAATGGGCTGTCAGCAGCAGGGAATCTGTGCCTTGCCTTCCTGGTGGGCAGGGACAGCAGTGGGCAGGTGTTTGTGCTGCTGCAGCCGTGGCTCTATCAGCATGGGACAGCTGCACCTACCTGAGTACGAGTGTTGTGTGCCAGCACTGGACTGCTCCGACGTCCCCCCAATAGCACAGATCCCCTCCTTCTTGTTGATTTGCTTTCGGAATGACTTAGCAACATCATCACTCTTCAGGTCTCGGAAAATCTTTCAAGCATGAGAGAGGATTTTAGAATTTTGGAGAATTAAACCAAGCTGAAACAGTGAGCTCTGGGGCCAGGAGACACATTGTCTCTGCTTCATAAAAAGGGCTTGAGTATTTTCAGTGGGTTTCTGTGTGCAATCTGTGTATCTCCTGAGGTACAACAGGACTATACTCAGCTTTTATGCTCTCAAAGCAGGAAACAAAGATCAGCTAAGTAACAAAAATGTTACTTAGGAGCAGAGCAGTTTGGGTTTGAAGAAAGGGCAAGTAAAAAGCTACCTCTCCATCCCAAGGGAAATTCCACTATTTGAGAATTTGCTTTTGACCCAGTTCAGACCAGAAAAAGAAGAAGTCTTTCAATAAAAAAATGCCCCATGAAGTTTTCTGTTTCAATCTGCTTAAACTTTTTGTAATCATCTAGGCAGAACACCATCTTTTTGCAGTGTATAACTGAAAAGCTTTACCTTGCTGCATCAACCAGACTGAAAGATATGACATCTATGCAACAAGCCGCTGTATTCATATAACTTGTCCCAGTTAATTGCAGGATTTCTAGTTTGGTTACCTTCTGCTTTCAACTTTTCAGTGAGGAGACTCATTGGACTAATGAGGCACACATGAGACTCTGTGCTTGTGCTTCTGCTGTGCCCTGGGGATCACCTTGAGTGACTGAAATAAATAACATCTTACTTACTGAAATAAATTCATCAAAACTGATCCTGCCATTCCCTGTGGTTGTCAGACTCTGAATGAGCTCTCTGGCTTTATATCCCGGGAGAGGGAGATTGGCAGCCTTCAACACCTCTGTTAAATCATTGGTATCGATGAAGCCATTCCCACTGATATCTGCAAAGATTAAAGCAAGCTTTTACATTCTACATCAGCCCAATAAAATTTTCTGCACATAAAGGCTATTTTTATTTTACCCAAGGAAAGGTACATTATATATAAAGATATGTTGTCTTGAAATCTAGTATTTTCAATTGCTTTGGTGTTATTCACACCCAAGAAAAAATTACAATCACCTTTTAACAAACAAAAAGTCACAGTGATGAATATATGGTTTTAGACATACAAGTAACTTAACAAATCTAGGTTTAAATGGATATCATTACCATTCCAAGGTTTACACACTGACAAACATGATCTATAGAGGAAGCATCCTGTGTACAGAACAGCTAAAGAAAATAAAGTTGATATAATACACATTTGCACTTATCCATAGATATAATTTGTGATTTTGGCCTGTTTTCTGCATCTTATAACATCAGAAGTAGGCTGGAACTGCATAGGGTCATCCTCAAAATAAAAACTGTGTTTCTCTGTGATGGTGCTAACATGAATAGTCCTGCTGAGCTTCCTGCAAGATCCAGGGTAGTATTTGATGAGAAGATCACCAATACGGGTTCATAGTCCTTTATTCTCCACTTAGTGAAAAACTCCACAGATAAAAAAGCAAACTGAGTTTATCACATGGAGAGTTTCTGTGAAAACACTATGGTTATGACATAGATAAATGTATATATATATAGTTATATATGGTTATTTATGTTATGGTGCGATTTCTGCACCCTTCCTGGGGACAGCTTAGTCCTACCTGAGTGGAAGGACAGCTTTCCTAAGGACAGCTTAGTGGAAAGAATCAGGAAAGACTAATTTTGTGGATATTTCAGCAGATCTTTATTGGCGTCCTCATCGTGGGGAATCAGCACACAAACTGACCAAGTTATGAGACAACCCAGAGCTCCCCTCGCAGGGGGACACAAAGCCACCAACCAAAATGCAGACCTGGGCTACATGTGACCAGGGGCAGATGCAGGGACAGGGGAAACCCTGTGCCTAGACCACACATCCACCCCAGGGCCCCCCTCCCCCCAGGGGAACTGGGGGGCGGGTCCTACAACAACATATATTTGGCTTTTAGGTATCTGTGTCTTTCTGCAGGCTGCTTTTCCCCATCCTGGAGGCTGAGGTGATTTCAAAGCAGCGTATGCTGATTTCCTGCACAGTAAGTTGAAATGTGAGGCACTTGTTGCATGCTGCAAAAAGGCACTCAGCTCTCAGCATCAGCAGCATGGGTTCATACAGATGCAAAGAGCATCCTATCCATTTCACCATGTCATACAACAAAAGGATCTGGACTTGGAGAGGGAAATGTCTGGTAGAGGAACGAGAGCTTCCTTCCAGCATTTGGAGGAGCAACCAGATCTAGTGGAAGGTGTCCCTGCCCATGGTAGTGGGGTAGGAACTAGGTCATCTTTGAGGTCCCTTCCAAGCCAAACCATGCTAAGATGCTGTGATTTGCCTTGTCAGTGTGTTGGGTGTACAGGACACTCAGCGAGACCAGATTTTTCAGACTGTCAGCCTAGACTACTGTGTGATCAGAAATCAAACAACCACCACCTGAATCAGCAAGGACAACTCATTAGTGCATAATCCAGAGAGGCTGATCGATCTGCTGATAGAAGTTAAGTGAGCTGTGAGAAGCACAAGGACTTTTTCTTAGAATTTGGGTAGAAGGTGATGGGGCTGTGTGACTTTAAAGGGGACAAATCAGATGAGATGTTTAAAGGTTTGGAAAGAAAACAAACAGTAGAAATATGGGGCTTGAAATGTCATTGTGAAGGGATTACAAATTTTTTATCCATTTGCACGTTTGTCCTCTCCACACTCGTCCTTACCATAGGGAATACTAAATTTACATTAAAATAAAACCTTTTTGCCTTCCAAATAATTTGTCATGAATAAACAATATTCTTGGGAAAACACTTGAGAATATTTTCAACAAGTTGTAAGCTTTTGAATTTTTTTCATAAACCCTGCTGGAGCCCCAGCATCCTCCTCTGTAAGAGGCCAGTGCTCTGCAGTGAGCTGATGTGGTTTCATCTGGGAGGCCTGCAGTGGCAGGAAAAGGTTTTTCTGTGGTTGCTGTGACACTACAGATCGCTGCTGGAGCAAACTCCATCTCCTCACGCCTGGTCAGTCAGAACATGAGAAAGAGCTTGCCACAGGTTCGCACTTCAGCAGTGCCCTTCCTGTTGGCTGCACTTACCAACTTTGCCGAAAGCCTCGCGGAGCTCTGCCATCTCCTCCTCGGAGAAATGTGCTGTCGACGCCATTTCTTACTTCTCTGAGTGGCAGGTCTGCAAGAAGAAGACACTTGTTTTCACTTCGTGCTTTTTGGGCTTGCAATTGTGATGAAACAGAGAGGTTTTTACTTGAGTTTGCAAAGTCCTGGAGCAGCTTGCCATAGCTGAAAAGGCAGCTCCTCTCTGTATCCTGAAATCAAGTGAAGAGATAAAATCCTGTGTAGATGAGATTCAATTCTATGCCCCTCCTGTTGTTTTGCCAGGCCCCGCTCAAAATTCCAACAGTTTTATTTATACTAATTTAACTGGAAATAAATCCTACCTCTGCTAACTCTTGTTTCTCATGGAAAAAACAGACTAAATTGTGTTCTTGTTATTCCCCCTTGGAAACACAACTCACCAGCCATTTCTTCACCAGTGCTGGCAGAGAAGGAGCAGCCCTGCGTGCTTCCCAGGGCTCTGGGCTGGAGCCAGAGCCCCAGGGGACATTTGCACCACTTACCTTTGGGTACCTAATGAGGAGGCTGCTCACCCTTACAAGGTGGAGGGATGGAGAGAAGCTCCTTCACAAGGTGCTCAGAGCACCAGGTCTGGTTTCCCAAAAGTCAGCTATTTCTCTCCCTGGATATGTGGGGAGTTCAAGGATTTTCCTCCCAAGGTCTAAGTTAGCGCATGAGAGTGGATGGCTTTAGTTATGCTGGGCCAAAAGGAGTTTTCCTGCCTTTCCTCTCATCAAAGATATAAAACAGGAGGAAGGATTAGACTTTCACTTTATAGGCACTTTTCTTAATAACCAGGAAGGGAAAGTTCACTTCTTTTTATGGCATCATTAAATATACTGCCAGAAGATGCACACTATACCCATCTGCTTTTTTATGCACCTACCGTCCCTTGCATCTATTCATGAGGAAACTCTTCAGGAGACAGACTATTATTCTATATTTGTGAGAATGACTGTAGTGTCCTATGTCTCTTTAAGTATTAATTAACCAAACAACTATTTAAATAGAATGGAATAGAAACCCAAGTTGATCCTGGGAAGTGGTTGCTGTAGCTACAGCGTTCAAATGAGGAAAAAAAAATCAGAAATATGCCATTCTCAAACTAAAATTAACACAGCATAATTCAAAAAACAACAACAAAAAAAGATTTGCTATACCCCTCTGTAAAAACACAGAATTATATACGGCCTATCTGGGCTTCAGAGTCAATGCTCTCCTGAACTCATGCATTGATTCCTTGTGGGTGTGAAAACCACAATGGACATGGCTTTGAAATAGCCCAAACACAATCTCCTGTGGTTAACTTCTTGTCTGCTGTCTCCCAGTAGTATCATGTACCCTTTTTCTGCCTAATCACTGTAGTTTTAGGATGAGGACAGCAATAAAAGATCTGTTCATTCACTCCAACCTTCATAAATAGAGAAATGCAGCAGAATCCATAATGTCATTGCTCTTGCAGTTGGTTGTAACCACCATACTTTCAAGGATTACCTTTAAAAACCTCCATGATCCACTAGCAATGTGGGTTATGTATATTACGGTAAAATTAGATCCACAGTCTTCTCCCAGTCTGTCCTGATAGCTTTCCTGCCTCTTATTCCTCACTGCCAATCTTTTTCTGTTGCCTGTTGTGTGTTTTTACAAATCGTGGGTTAATTAAAATGCAGCTGGAGACATGAAAATCTTACACTACCAGCCAGAAAATCCATATTCCACTGCAAGAATTCCCTCTAGTCCAGTCACTTGATCAAGCAATATAATTTGTGACACAACTTTAAATAGCATGAAGACTATTCCAGGCTTAAGAAGTAGGAAACACCACAGGTTGTTGCCTTTAACATTACTTTTGCAAAATAACCTTGAGAAAAAAGTATCACCAACATAAAATGGACTCATCTCGATTGCACAAGAAGTTATGACCTCTGATATGTCACTGAGTAATCTGTTAAATACAGAGAATCCTATTAGTAGTACATATGTTTACATATGTGGACATTTATACTAATAATACATAATAGGACGAAAGGCTTTGCTGTAATGACCCCTTTTGACACCTTCTTTAGGTCAGTATTATCCACTCTGTTGTGAAGGTAACTACACTTAGCTGGACAATCAGATGCATCTCAGGTGCACACCGAGAACGAGGACTGGTCCTGCACCACCTGAGGGGTGGTTGTCCTCAGGTGACAGAAGGACGGTCACTGCCTGCTCTGACACACAGCTGAGCTTCTCCTACAGTTCCACCCCCACAGCACCTCTTGATTTCAGCCTGCCAGTTCCAGTATCTAACACCACAGGGTGTTGCTGACTAATACCCCACTGTGGTTTCACATCAGTGAGATTCAGACAGGCACCCTCTCTCAGCCAGCCCTAATTAATGGAAACCAGAATTTTTAGATTAAAGGCTTCAGAGTTATTCCCAATGAAAGACCACTGGTTTTTTTTAACTTGTTCAAGTAGGGAAAACAAAACATAAGGAAATCAAGTGAGTAAAAGTCCAAAGCTTTACCAACACACAGCAAAAAAAGGAGAAAAATCCCCTTCCAAAAAGCCATCTTTCAGTATATGAAATGCTTATTTTGCTTAGATCATTAAATGATAATATTCAGGCACTCAGATGTGTAAAATGCTTCTGGATAGTAGTGGGAGAGGTCAGGCCCAATATTTTCTTCTGATTTAACCAGCCAAGAGCAGAGCCATTTGCTTCTAGGGGTCAATCACTTTCAGCACTTCACCATTCCCAATGCAAACTGAAAACACTTTGGGCATCCCATCAAGAGGGCATCCCACAATCCTGGGTGAATAGTCCAGTTACTGGTAACTCACAAGGCACTGTAAGCACACAGTGCACTGCTCTGCTCCAAACTGTTTGCAAAATCAGTATGACCAGGCAGATGCAGAGAAAAAAATACAGAGGATAAGAGCAAAGGAGAATATGCGGATGAGCAATGATGATGAGCAATGTGAACAAGTTGAAAGAGCTCCTTTGAAGGGAGCATTTGTTGAAGAGCCATCTGAGGGAGAAGCAAAGGGAACATCAGCTGGTGAGAACCAGGCAATGGCTTTGAGCAAAGTGATGTATGGCCAGAAGCAAAGAGAAAAGCTGCGCAGCAGAGAGGTTTGGCAGGACAGAGGTGAGCTTGGTATAGACTGAATGCAAACAGCTTAGCTGTCAGCACAAAGGAGATACTATAGATCAGGAGCAGCTGGGAGGAAGGATCTTGAACTTGGTGTGATGGAAGACCAGTGAAGGAACAGAAGTGTCTTAGGGAAAATAAGGTGAAAGTCAGCACGTGCTTAGATGCTGAGACAGGATGCTGAGGAGGGAGGGGAAGACAGCTCCCTGGGTCAGAGCAAGAAAGGCAGTGGAACTGCCAACAAGGTAATAAACATGCAGAAGGAAGATAAAACACTCCCTGAGACAGTCTGAGATTCAGATGGCTTCAGGACATCTGGATTACAACATTGCCTGGCAGTGACCCTTCATTTTTCTTTGCTAAGCAGCATAAACCTGCTATTGCAAAAGCAAAATATAGAGTTGTGCAAATACACTCTTTCCTCCTCAGAAGACAGCTGAGTTACAGGTTAGTGTAAAAAAGGGAAGAGGTCTCACCTAAGCTGCTGAGAATTGAAGCAAACTGGTATCAAAAGACCCTCTAACAAAGCACTCCATTCCCTGACATTTCCAAACCAATATGTTACAGCCGTGCCCTGAAGTCTGCTTTTATTTGACCTTATCCTCAGAAGAACTTATGACCACACTGATGTTTTAAGAGATCTAATAAGAAACTATTTTCAGACTGGAATATAGAGGAGGAACTAAAATAATCTTAAACCTGAACATTATTGCTTAATTGAAACACACTGATATTGACGTTCTTTCGTTTCTTTTCTATTTTGAAGCCATAGTCAGAGGAGCTGCCTTGTTACGCATTGCTTGGCAAAGCATACACCCACCATGCAAGATAAATAATAAATGGCAAAGCCATTAAAACCTCAAGGTTTCCAAGACTTTTATTAAATGGCTACCTTGCTTCACACTTTTCTCCACTGCTGCGGTGTTAAGCTCTGTTGCAAGCAAGGCAATGAAAACGTTGAAGATGTGAAATGGCACTTTATAGATAGACATAAACTTATACCTCTCCCCAGAACAAAAAAGCAAATTTCATGGGACAACATTACCTTTCACAAACATATTTAGTCAGGAGCAACTTAAATGTGAATTTGGTGTCTAGAAAGTCAAAGAAACTACTAATATTTACTCCCTTTCTACCATCAGGGCTTTGCTTTGTTAATGCACTAGTACTTTGCCAATTGTATAACTTACCTAGCTGTTGGAGAGTGACATGACACATGTTCCCTGGCAAATACAAATTTCCTGCTATCTTCTCTTCAAACTTGTTTATTTTTTTCTGAAAGTGATGAAGAAAGAGGCACTTGCTGTTGCAAAACACGGTTGTTAGAGTTGCATGGGGCAGTGTGAGACTGTCCCCCTACACACACAAAACGCTGCCTTTTACTTCACTAGAGCTCATAGCTCTAGCTCCTTTTCTCTTTCTTATCTCACTCACAAATTCAATTTCCAAAGTCCAGCTTTCTGTAAGGGTTGGGAGTACTTCCCCAGCTCTTTTCTGCATTAGATTTTCCCTCTCAGCTGACATCAAAGAGGCACCTCCAGCAATCTTCCCCCAAGGCACAGCCTGCCCTGGATCATGCCACCAGCAGGAAGGATTAAGAGAAGCGGCCTTAGAATTGTGCAGAAACTCCTGTGATAGATCTGAAGCATCTTGAAGGTCAAAAATATAGAAAGGAAAACAAGAGTATCTCAGACATATTCAATCTTTGTCCTGTATTTATTGCACCCTCGCATACCTGCCCATTCCTGGTCACTCATCAGAATATCCCTGATAGGATATTCCTCCCCAGAAATATTTCCCTCTACCTTTCTCTCATAAGATAGCACACATAAGTCCATATATCCATAAGCATTTCTGTACAAATGATTTGTCTCAGCTGATTTCCTACAGGGTGGAAGGGCTGAGGAGGAGGAGACAAGAGAAGATTTTTGAGTTAGGTTCTGATACTTTCCTTCTGGAGACAAGTTTTTGCCATTTTCATTGTCACTAAAGGCTGAGGAAAAGAGAAATTATACGGTAGATCTCATGTTGAAAGAAGAATCAATGCTACAAAACTACAGCAGTGTGGCCCAGAAGTTCCTCAATTTGAAAGTTTCATCTTGTGCTCATCAGCAAAAACCTTCAACTAAAATGTAGCAGGCAAAGCCGTCTTGTTAACAATCAGCCAAACATGTTCTTTTGCATAATCCAGAATAGTTTATCTCTCAATTAAACTTCACAGTCTCAGCATTTTTGCTATCATGCTTCTCTCTCATGTATTTATTATTAGCTGTTTCTTCTCTTACAGTTCTGATCAAAATTATGTCCCTGCACCAGCAGGGTGATCCATACTGCACCCACAGCAAAATAGGATAGTAGCTTTAATGCTAAAGTAAAGTGATCTCCTAGTGATTATTTGCAGTGATAGCTCTGGGGTATCCAGCCTTCTTAGACAAACAAACAGTCCCATCGATGTCCTTTATTTTTGCTTGGTGTCACAGCTTCCAGGCAGATTGAGTACTTTTTTTTTTGTGACAGCTTTTCTTCTGCTCATGATGTAAGATAAAAACTAGAATCCATGTATCTCTTCTGTGCTGGTGAGTTACTCAGACAGCTGCTCACCACGGCTGACAACATCAGCAAACACAAACAGATTTGGAACTGCATGCCAATTAGACACATTTCTAATTTCTTACACATTTCACATTTCTTACACAATAGCTTTGAAAATCATTTAAAAAGCAGAAACTGCAACATTTTCAAACACATTAGGTGGTTTATTTAAAAAGTTCATTTTTCCTGTTGTGCACATAGGGGTATGACACTCTCCCTACTGAAGTAACTAGAGATGAATAAGAGTATTTTTTAAATTTCCTCAAAGATGCTGAGCAAAATTTTAAATCCTAAAGTAGACAGAAACACACTTGGCTCTGTTAGCAGTGGGTAACTTGGATCACAGTACCTTCAGTTTGGGTGGGATCTTGCTGTTTAAATCAGCATTCAAAACACCGAGAGGAGTCTTTCTGAAGTTATGGCAAATACTTCCTCCCTGGTACATTACAAAGATTCACAATTTAGCCCACAATAAATTACAATCTTTGCCTCAAAGGCTTTTTAAAAGACTGGTGTCTACAACAGCAGATCTCACCGTGTATGCAGGCACTGGGATTATTAGGGTGTTGTACTTCACCTATTTTTTTTTCTTATACAATTTAAAAAAAAATACAGAGGAAAGACATTTATCACTGTTCAGAAAGAACACAGTGATGCCCATGAGTTATTTTCTTCATGTTCCATTTTATAAAGGACCTTATTTGTCAATGTGATGCCTGAGTCCTAAATCAAATACTGGTCAACAGGGCTTAGGAAGGGAAAATTCACAGGCTCTAGAAAGAGATGGAGATCTCTTTCCAATACACCACTCAGTGGCAGGAAGGAATCCTTCAAGGAAATTAAGACATTGAAAAAGCAGAGTTCTGAACTTATAAATACTCTCCTTATGTGTCTTTTGTCAGATACATCCTACTAGGGCAACAGCATATATGTGCATATAATTTTTCAATCAGAATCTGTAGAATTCTTCTTTTTTAAAAAAAAATTGATCCAGTACACTACATTTCTTGTTGAGTCACTTATCTTCCCCATCTCTTTATCAACACAGGCTAGCTAGCTTTAAAGTGAAAACATTTTTCTATAGATAAAGGAACATTTTGATTCTCAAACTGACAAACAGCTTCAGTCATTCACCACATGTCCCATTTGGCATGGAAAGCCCTGTCCCACCCAGTTCCATCTTCACTGACGAAGGTGGGGGAAGAGGAGAGCATCTGCAGGGGCTGCTTTGGATATGGGTGTGAGAAGCTATCCCAACTCTGCCCCATCACAGCTCAGGTGGTGGATGGGCATAAAACCCTGGACAGACAGATAACATCTTCTCTTCTTATTCCCGTGTACCTCAGCCTGACAGCAAGAGGTCAGGTCACAAAGTACTGCCTCAGTCCCAAATGTCCTGTGGAAGCCTGGTAACAGATGCAAGGAAAGGAGAAGACGGCCTGTGCTTCCAGCACGTTTGCAGGAAACAGTTCCTCTGTGCATGGAAAATATTAAAAACACGTTCCAGCTGTAAAAAGGAGGTTTTTAGATACAAACACGTGTTTGTATTTGACTGGTTCCACAAGGATTTACAGATCTGCTACTGTCACTCCCATGCCAGGAGTTGAATTCTGTCCTCAGTTTTGCAGGACACCTCAGTAATTTCAGCAGTGACTAGGCCCTTCTACCCACAAAATCAGACCAGAAAAAGGAGAGCACACCTGACCAGCTATGCTGCTGCTCGGGCCCTCATCCTGCAATTGTGCTGTGCTGGGAGCTGTAGTGTGCAGTGGGGAACCCCAGCAGGACCTGGAGCAGCAGAAGGCACAGTCCTCCTGCTCCCCTTTCCTCTGAAGAATGGTTTGGTTTTATGGCATGGTCCCCAAGCCTGGGCATCACTCTTATACCTCTCACATGCCACTCTCCTGGCCAAGGGCACAGCCTCAATGTCCCGGACACCCTACTTCTTTCACCAAGGGACAGGAATTTATTTCCCATCCTACAGCTTTCCCCTTGGATAACTGCAAAAATGCACAGAGCACCCAATAGAAACTCCCGTACTCCATCTTGCAGCACCTAAATACTGTTTCAGATGTTTTCCGAAGTATTTTTCATTTTGATAAACATTTTATGTTTTGTATCAGCATGTCACTGGAGTCTGCTGTTTTGCATGAAGGGGCTGAGTATGAAAATGAGCTACATTTCTGAATGCACTGTGCTCGCCTGATCTCCTCCGTCTCCTTCCTTCCCTTTACTCAATCTCTTCTTCGTTCTTTCATGCTTTATAAAAAACATATGGTGATATATGGTGATGACTTTTACAGTAGGTTGTCTATCAAGATAACTCTGCTCCAAGCTACACAGCTGTGTCTTAATCTGCTCACGGCTGAAATCAGAAAGAAACAGGGTCAAAAAAATGGATAGCAAAATACAAGACAATGGAGTGTGTGGCAGGTTCTGTGAGCAAGAGGAGAGAAGCAACACCACTAGATTTGTTTAAGTACAAACAGTTTATAATCATAATAATATTCAGTCCGAACAGTTACTCAGTTTCAGTTGAGGAAGCAGATTCAAACCCAGGTCATTTTTTGACCTATAGAGTGAACACTGTCTCCAGCTTCTGAGCTAAGTAAATCTGACCTTAAGGTCAGGATCGAAGCAGAAACCCCTGCTCATGTTACCAGCAAGCAGGCAGGTGCTTCCCAGTCCCTCCTGGCTCTAGCATCACTTCTCAGTGGAGTTTCCCACCATAGAGGGGGTTTCCACTTCTCCTGTTTACTCATGAGAGCTTCCCAGCTCATGAGGCCAGCCTGCTCCTGTATGACAGGCAAGAGGGGAGGCAGATGAAACATGCTGAAGTTTCTCTACAGGAGCGGTTTCAGGGTGTGATCTGCTTTTAGCAAGACAATCAAACCCCATGTGCTAAACAGCCAGCTGCCTTTGCTAGAGATCATCTTCACCGGACACCTGTAGCAGTATGAGATCAGTCAGTCAGCCTGGTCTGTGACTTTGGTTGGGATACCAAAGACCTGAGGTTCCATTGGGTCAGTGTTCAAACCAAATCCATGTGCCAAGGAAATCACTATATGACAAAACCAGCAAAGCTACTGCTCTCACAGAGAAGACAGTGAAGCCTGGAGACTCCTGTTCACAATACTACCACCTAAAATATCTGTAGATACTCGCAAGTCACAATTCATCTAAAGCCTGAGCCGAAATCTGAAAGAAGACAAGGGACAAGCCTGACTAGATTCATCAGTCAAGATCTGAAAAGGCAAATATAACATTAGGGCCACCCCATATCACTATTTTAAAAGCAGAAGTCCCCACTACAATCAGGCTCCACTATGAATCAGTTTTATTTATCCACTGGAAAGTAAAATTACATTTCTAGAAGCCTGATATAAATGTCCTAACAGGCAGCAGATTACATTGTAAGCACTACTAGCCAAAATACATTATCTTTATGAATCACTGTTTTTCATCACTGGAATTAAAATTACCTTATTACATGGATCCAGTCTGCAATCTAAATAATGGCTTCTTACTTTATCATCCCCTTCCAAGCCAGTGCCAACCCCAAGACTACCATTCTACTCATCCAAAAACCACTCTGCCCAATTAAATCCATCAAACACTTTTGTTGAAGGTCAGTAGAAATGCTGTGCACAAGACTACCGGAAAATGCTTCACACTAATACAGAACACGCTCTGTTTTTTCATGGCAACCACAATTTCCTGTGCAGTTAAACTGCTGCTATGCTCAGTGAGAGCAGCTTACCAAAAAACTGCCAGATGCCGTGACCTTACCTCCTGGGCTCACGCAGTGGGTCCAAACTGTCAGAGCAACAAGCTCAGCAGCTGCAAATTCAACAGAAATGGCAGAACTTCTTAAACAAACCAAACGTCTTGTAGGGTGGAGGAACTGCAAAGCAGCTGTCACTGCATGACACGGAAACTCTTCAGCAGCGGAACTAGGCAAGCCCAAGAGTGCAAGCCCACGACTGAGCACAGAGAGGGAAGTGAGTAGTGACACCACACCATGACAAATACCACAGACTATATAGATTTGTCTTTATAAGGAAATGAAGCATTCATTCTTCTACCTCTTCAACTCCTCCAGTAGGTCCACTGCTTTGCGTTGCTTCCTCTCGCTTCCGCTCTTGCTCACAGAGCGCACACATGCCAAAACGCCTCCTCTCTTTGCTGGTAAGGGCAGCCACCTTTTGTGACATGGAACCACAAGGTCTGCAGTGCCATCTCATACACCAGGCAGAGCTGGCTGCCAAGCCAGGCTGGGGCAGAGTCACCAGGCATGGAAACTGCTCACCATCTCCACACAACCTCCGCCAACGTTTGACTGCCCTCCTGTGAAAACTTTTTCCATGCTAGTGGTTGGAACTTCCTTTGATGCAACTTGTGACCTTTTCATTCTCAGTGCTCACTACTGACAAAAGGCTGGCTCCATCTTCTCTGTAAGCTCTGATTAGGTTGGTGTAGATACCAAGATCCCTCTCAGCCTTCTCCTCTCCAGGCTGAATGGGTTGAGCCCTCTCTCCCTGTTCTCTGATCGGTTGTGCTCCATCCCAGTACCCAGACTGGTGTCTCCCTACAGTTTGTCCAAGCCTTTATTGAACAGAGGAGCCTGAAAAAGGACACGTCACACCACCTCACAACTGACACAGATTTCAAGGACACATTTCCCAATGAACTGAGCGTCACATGTAAAAGTGCTTGATGGATGCAAATATAAACTATCTTTCAAACCCTGACGACGCAGCATTGCAGAAGACTTTTACCTCTGAAAACAGGCAGGTGAAAAAAATTACCAAATTGTATGTCTTTAATGAAAATGCTGTCATTCACAATTCACCAGGGCAGCTGGACCATCAGCTACATGCTATTGTACAGAGGTTCAAGAAAGCCCTCTCATGAACAAATCTCTATAATTATAAAGATCCATCGTGTAAACACAGATTCAGAAGTATGTTGAAACATGTTCCAGGCATTTTTGATTGCTTACTTCTATTTAAAAATGTCCTGGAGTGCAGGGTGGGATGTGCCTGGGAGCTTGTATTCGATCACCATCTGTTGAGACCAGGTGTGGCTGTGCTCCTGTGAATGGGTCCATGAATGCCTCCTGCGTGAATCACAGAAAACTCGATCCTGGACTATCTCCTGTTAATGGCCCATTAGTGCCCTGCCCATGACTCATCCTCCCATTGTGAGATGTCCCACCCAGAGGGAGGAACCAGGCATTCCATGCTCAATATAAGCTGAGATCTCAAACACCAGAGCAGCCCACTTCCAGTGGATTTACCTGGAGGAGCAGCCTTCNTTTTGTTTTGTTTTGTACTATTGCATTTGTTCTTGTTCAAATTTCCTAGTAAAGAACTATTATTCCTATTCCCATTTTTCTTTGCCTGAGAGCTCCTTAATTTCAAAATTCTAATAATTCGGAGGGAGGGGGTTTACAGTTTCCATTTCAAGGGAGGCTCCTGCCTTCCTTAAGCTGACACCTGTCTTTTCAAACCAAGACAAAAAAATACTTCTTCTATGGTATTTGATTGTTTGATAGGCTGTGCCACAGCTCCTCTTCTTTGTTTCCTGGGACATTTTACATCAGCCTGATGGTTTGCCCCAGCTTTTTTCTTACAGACCTTTTCCAAATCCTTAATTACTTTTGTTGGTCTCCATGACATCCCATTAAATGCTGCAGTGTCTTTTCTGAGGTAAAGAAGAGGGCACCAAAGGGATGTGTGCTCTAAATCTAACATCTTACTTGCACGGGAAAACTGGGGTGGGTGTTTCCTTACCAGGTATGTTTGCTTAACACTCTTAGCACCCTCTCTTGAGTTGTTACAGCTTATGCAGAAGGTAGGAGAGTGACTCAGAGTTTCCACCCTGCCGTGTGGTAGTTTATATTCGTATGACCCAGACTGAGTTCAATACTGTGTCCTCAGCACTGGTTCACCACCAGCACACTCCATAGGCACCAGCTGTGTTAAAGAAGTGTTCAAACAAGCTTGGAAATACAAGGGCAGCAAGGATGAAATTTAAAGTAGGATGGACTTATGAGGCAGACATAAACAAAAGATGTATTTGCCATGTGGATCATGAATCCCTTTATCTGCCTCATTTCAAGACCTGCTGGAGTGTCACTATGTATACCTGATAATGCTGTCTCACCAGATATTATTAAACTTGGGTTGTCTTTAGACACAACCCCAGCTGAAGCCCTGTCATGACACACTATTGAAACCCTGCACTGTGCGTCCTTGAACCATCACACAAACAACAATTTTAGTGGGCAGCACTGAAACACATTTAAGTGGGATGGTGCGATAGTTACCTCCCACCTGTACCTGGTTAACTTGTACCTGTGTGGTGGTCATTTGTGGTATTGCTGACAATGGAAGATTCCATGAGAATGATCTCTCTCAAGTAATTTCTTAAACAGGGCAGGATACTGCAGGACGTCACTGCAGTACTGGTTTCCTAGAAGGGTGTTGAATTTAACTCTTCAATATAAATAGCTTGCATTTTGCTGCAAATTATGGCTAGGAGCAGGCCAGCTGGTATTAGGACAGGCTGAACTGTGGCCCTGAGTTAAATGTCCATTACTGTCCTACCTCAGAAAAACAATACACTTGACCTACAGCTTCAGTCTTAAGGCCAAAATATCAATGCAACTGCTTTGACATTTATGCACATGAAAAGTAAAAGAGTAAAAGGAGAGGTGGTTCTCCAATTACAGGAAAAGACATTAGGAAATATCAAAGATACTTGTCTATAAATTAAGTACTGTAAATTAGCATGCACTGTGTCCAATCACTCACAGAGGGAGGACTATAATTATAAACAGACCATGCCCTTGAGACACAGCTCACAAGTCAAAATCAATCTTTTCCCCCCTGTTGTCACCATTACAATATTTCAAAAGTCTTGCCCCTTATTGTCCCTGTGCCTGCAGGACCTTTCTTTCCGTGTACGTTTTGCAGTGCTGACACTCCCATCCTGCTGCCTGCGTGATGCAGTCACACTTCACTGTGGATCAGCCAGACTGTGTCACCACAGGCTTCAAACCCTTCCACGACTTTTCTCCTCCTCTCCTCTGCCCTCGAGTCAGCCCCACAGCTCTGAGTGACAGAGCACTTTCACTTCAACCTCCTCACTTGCCAACTGGCTCCCATCTTCCTCCCCTTCACCCCCGACTGCCTTGGAGAGCCTTGGGAAGGGCAGCAACAGCCTGTGTTCTCCTGCCATGAGGCTTAGATGTTTCTTAGCGAGGTAAGTGACAACCCAAAAAGCATGCAGGAACCAGTAATCTCACTCCCACCAATGAATGGGAATTACATTTGAAGGATCTGGAGCATCTGCCTAAGAAGAGGTCCAGCAGCTTCCTTTGTCTTGGCAGTACTGTGTTCTGGCAGCCAGGAGGGGGTTTGCAGGGATTCCCAGCTGAGGAGGGAGCTGGGGTCTGCTGTAGATGAGTAGTTTCCTTAGGGGCACTGGGGAAGTGTATTCCTGCGGTGGCCTTTCCAGGCACACCCACCTCTTGGCTCTTGCACTTTTAACTGCCCACTGCAATCTCCCAAGACCTTTGCCTTCCTGCAGGCTGTTTTTGCTTCAGGAAATTGCTTTCTCCAAAAGCCATTACTTTGCAAAATCACACTCACATAATGCAACGTCTTCCTTGCCACAGCTGATACGGTCACAGGTTGTAGACATGCTCTCTATCCAAGAACATCCACAGGATAGGAAGAGCGTGGTAGGGAGCAGAGTGGGGACTGCAGCACAGATCTTCCAAGCTGAATGAAAGCTTCCTGTGGACCTCACAATGTGTCTTTGATTTAATGACAGCACAATTCTAAATGAACCCTTTGAGGGGAACACTCTGGTCCATGAAAAACTAGGGCAAATCAAAATAATGGAAATTACTTAAAAATTATCTCCTTTGAACAAATAATATCTTGCTCATATATAAGTTCTGAGTACCTGATCTAATTCCCACAACAGTTTGATGCTATCTGAATTGCACCTTTACTTTGTGTGACTCTGTCTTTGTTCTAGTTGAAGTCAGTGACACTTCCTGTAAGTGATTTAGGCACTAAACTGCCTCTGAATATGGACCCTGAGAACTTCAATGCTGTTGAAAGGTAAATGAGTCTTTGTGAAGCAGGAGTCATTACTCTGATGGCATGTGCTCAGGTGCAAGTTGGTAATTTGACCCACTGCTGGGTCTGTGCTAGCAGTGTACCCCGGAATGCCACCTGTGATCTCTGCAGGAGAGAGAATACTGCACACTGGGGGCTTTGCAGAATGCATGTGAAACTCAGACCTTTTACACTGTGTTCTCCTGCATCTTGTATGCCAGGAAAAGCCCTGAGAATGCAAAGCAGTGCTGGGTGCTCCCACTGAACCTGTCACAACATGGGTTCTGGGGTCTGTTGGGGGTGGAAATATGATATCATAAAATACCTCCTGGGGCAGGAAGAGCCTCTCACTCTTTGTCTAAATCTGTTCATGCAGGAAGGAGTGGGGCAGATCTACCCCTGCCAGAGCTTTGCCTCCAGCTGGAGTCTGCCACCATGCCCTCCCTCCCTGAGAAACCTGGTCTCCAACCCCCATTTAACCACCACACTCCATGGCAGGAGTCACCAGCTCCTGTGGGCCTCTTGTGTGGGCATTCCCAGGGGCAACCTGCATGGCTGCTGCATGGAGAGGAGGAAGGCAGGGAGGGGGGAGGGTGATGGCCCATGCCATGCACACAGGTGTGAATGAAGGGAAACCTCTGCCACACAACATGGCAGCCTCAAGTGCCCATCAGCAACAAGGTATTTACTCTTGGTCATGGAGGGACACCTAGGCTTGCATACTGACAAGGCTGGAGAAAGAGGAATGTAGAAAGAAATTCTGTCATACTGAAAAGCACGATTTTGGTAGGGTAATTCCCAGATCAGCAGCTCTCCAAACCTCACCCTTTTCCCTGGATCTGGGCACAGGAACAACCGGGAGACTAACAGCCTGTTAAAGCTAGGCTGGGAGACTGGTTTATGGTTTTACATGCTTGTGCAGCTTTCAGTTTCCAAGCCCTAAACTCTGAAACCTGTCTTAGAGTCTTCTAAGGAAATCTTTTTTCAGTTTTACTACAACCCAACTTACTCATGAGTCAAGATGAGGCACAAAAATCAAATAAGCTATGAGTAGACTTTTTCCACAAAGCAGAGCAAAAGACCACTTCTAACTAGGGGATACAACCTGCAACCAGCCCAGAAAGATTAACACTCCCCAAAACCTGTGTGCAGGAAGGTTTCAACAGAACAGCCCCCACTGGCAAAGGAGGGGACAGGGCAATGACTGATCGCTGGTCTTGGAGCTGGCTGTTCCCCCAGCAGAAGTAGCAAAATATCCCTGTGAAACAAAAAGCAGACAGCTCTGAGGCCACGGATGAGTTTTGAGCAGTTAAATTTGTTACCAAATTCCCCAAACCATTTGTTTCAAAGAGATCTCCTGCACTGAAGTGACTGAGTGGGTCTAATAGTTTTCTTTATGGGTCAGTCTCAGGCCTTTGCAGAGAGCTTAGCCTTACTTAAAAGTCATAAGGCACAAGAATAATTTCCTGCAAGCAGTCTGAACTTTGAAGGAGAGGCATTTAAGCAAGTGAAAAATGAAATAGCAGGGAAAAAAACACCCTGTAAAATAAAAGCGGTGATAAATAAATAACAGGAAAGTGTACACCCCACTTCAAATTTAATAGGCTACGCCCAATCATGAATTATTGATCAAAACCATCCATTTGCTGCAATGGGGAGTACTAGTGAAATATTAATAACAGTGCATGAGCTAATCTTAGGTTTTACTTGGTGGGAGAGTGACAAGAAGAGGTTGGAGAAGCCTGGCCCCTGTTAGCTCCCAGGTCTGGCTGCAGTAGGAGAAGGGCATACCTCCAAGGCTCTCCCAGGAAAGCATGCAAGTCCCACATTTCCAGCAGAGACTGGCAGTGACTCTCCCAGCTGATAAACCCATTCCCAGATGGATATGGGTCTGGAAGTGCCGTTCATGGAGGCTGTTGCAACAATACTGTCTATCCTGTTTTGATAGTCCTACAAAAGAAAACCAGAGTCTTGGTTAGATCCTAACTCATTCCAGTGTGTTTCCTAGTTTTCCTGGTTTTCTTTCAGGAAATAATTCGACTTTGTGATGGGAGGAAATACAAGAAAACGTGACTTTAATGCATCAGCTGGCCAGAGGCTTACAGAAGTAAAAAGCATGGAGAACAGATGGAAAAAACACATTTTATTTTTAATTATACTTATTATGCCAGTTATTTTTGCAAAAGTGTGAGGAAACAAAGCAATGATTTCTGAAGAATCTGGATCTGGCAGAAGCTGACTCAAGGTTAACCAGCCTTCTCATGTGCTTTCAGCCTCAATCTCACTCAGTTTCTGGTGAGTGAACCGTAGTTGGCTTTGACACGGTAGCAGAACGGGCTTCCCCAGGGCCCCTGCCCTGCCCAGAATGTGGGTGCAGGGCTCTGCATCATCCCCAGGGTGGCTGTCACAGCCAAGATAAAGCTGTTCTGCTGCAAGCTCAGGCACTGCCAGCCCACTGCCAGAATTTCAAGTACGTGTCTTCTGCTGCAAACCACGGCAGGAAAAAAACCCCACGATCATAAATTACACTGCTCTCATGAACAGCAGGCAGCTTTTTGCCAAGAAAAGAATAATTCAATTTCCTTTGGATCCAGATGAGAATTTGCACCTGTAGGACTGAACAAAACGTCATGTGCACATGGGTTCACTCACATATGTGCCTTCTTGAACACTCTGATTTTATAGGGTCTGACTTTATAGATTTTTAAATGTTAGAAATTTTACATCCTAGGCTGTTTGCTCTGTGTTTAGCTTAGTTTTCTTCTTTTTCTTCTCAGCTTTTTAAAAAGCTATATTCTTGTATATCTTCCTCTTTCTTTGGCGTATTTCCCTTTATTATCTCATTTTTCATTTGCACATTTTCTCTCTTTTTTTCCCATTTTTCCATCTACCTCTTGTCATTTCCTCACTCCTACCCTAGCAGTTTCTGCTTGCTTGCTCTCAAGCTTTGAAGCCAGCATTCCTCATAAAATTTGCAAGGGTGTTCAGATCAGAATCTCCACTTCTGGTTTGCAGCCTCTCACATTCAAGCCTGGCCCCAAGTTTTGCACTGGAACTGCTGCTCAGAAACACTTACAAGCGGTTATTAGTTCCCTGTCAGAAGGGGAAATTTTGCGTAACACAGACGGAACTTGCTGGGTTTCTACAGCACATCCAAAAAAAAGTATTTCCCCCTGCACCACTGAACCAAAGGGGTTTTGTTTCCAGCCTTGCCATGGCTGTTTGCAGAGCCAGTCCTGCTTCTGGAGCTGCATCAGGGGGACCTGTCATCCTCCTGCAGGTGAAGGGTGAAAGCAAGCACTAGGTTGTCCATGCCCTGTGCTGGGTGTCAGCCTTTTGCTCAGAAGGAATGTGTCCTGCATCTACTGAAGCTGGAGGAAGACAAAAAAAGATTGCATGGGTTTTCTCTGGTGGAGGCATCACATGGAAATCAAACACAGGAGGGATCTCTTTACAAGTGAATGAAAGGAGGCTGTAGCCAGGCTGGGGTCAACCTCTTCTCCCAGGTAACAAGTGACAGGAAAAGAGTAAGTGGCCTCAGGTTGTGCCAGGGGAGATTTATATTGGTTGTTAGGAAAAATTTCTTCCCTAGGCAGGAACAGGCTGCGTAGAGGAGTGGTTGAGTCACCATCCCTGGAGGTATTTAAAAGATGTATAGATGTGGCACTCAGGGACATGGTTTAGTGGTCAATTTGACAGGGCTTGGTTTACCATTGAACTTAACATTATCTTAAGGGTCTTTTCCAGTCCAAGTGATTCTGTGATTCTGTTATTCTGTGATCTGAGGTCAGGCTTTTCGCAAAGGTCCTGAATCCAACAAACTCTTATGTGTCACATCTCTATTTTTGTAAAGGAATGTGAACAAATCTAGTTCTCATAATGTTTTTACATAGTGATTTACTAGACTTCTGAGTCAGAGCTTGTATTTGAGATTAATCTCTTCCATGACATATATAAATTAAAAATACGAGAGGAAAAAGCTTTGGAAGGGGGAAACATTGCCCCTTCTAGCAATGACAAACACTGATTATAGCTGGCACCACAAAAAACCAGTTATGATTCCTTCATATTTTCAGTATCAGCATTGCTTATCTCAAGTACACAAAAAGCTTTTCCTTGATTTTTTTTTTTTTTTTTTTTTTTTTTTTTTTTTTTTTATTTAATTTATCTTCCTGGTCAAACACCTTCCTCTCCTTCTGGTCAGCATTGATGTTTCTTGGAAGATCCACTGAGGTAAGGCTAGAAAAGATGTGAATATACCCTGCAAAGCAACTGAAGGGTATCCACCCAAAGGCATGCTCCTCTTCACAAAGTGTCTCTCTATAGAGCAGTAGCCAGGCTTTGACAGTAATGGTGGCCAAGACACACCTGAGTGAAAGTTTGAGGCAGCCTGGACAAGTTTTAGCAAGCAACATATTTAGCACCTGACTAAAAATATAGTCAGGAAGACCCTCGATATTGGAGTAGTAATCAAGTTAGAAATCCTACAGAAGGCGCATGTTTTAGAAGAGAAAACCAGACTTTGCTCACTTCTAGAAGGGGAAGATTTTTGAGGGAGCACTGAGAGATGGAAGATCCACCACTCAAAAGCAAGTACCATGGTGAAGTGTCAGACACATGTCAGGTGGCATGAGTTTGATCCCAGAGATGCTGCTTGTGTTGCTCCCAGTGGGTATCATCCAGGAGCTGCCTGCACCGCGAGGGAACAGGCAGAGCACACCCACAGACAAGCAGAGGAGTTCGTCTCCGCATCCGCACTTAGCTGCTCCAGTTTCTGTGCTGCTGCGGCCAATGCACGCTGAAAGCTAATGAGGCAAAGACATCAGGTGTGTTTTCAAATATCAGAAGACTCAAAAGAGCCCCTAGACGACTGTTTTTGAAAAAGAGAACAAAGCTTTAAGCTGGAGTGTTATCTAAAAGACAAACTCGAAACAAACATTAATTTCTCTTTTGACAAAGCGTTCAAGGGGCACAGGAGAAACTGAAATGTTAAACAATTCAGTAGCAAACACAAACTCCAAATTGTATTGATCTTGTGTGTGTGTGTGTGTTTGTCGGTGGTGTCAGGAATTTAGAAGCCAAGGCCTTCCAGGAGGAAAGCCCTGTGCTATCCAAGCGACACACAGAGTGATCACTTTGCCCTCTTTGCTGTCACAAGTCATGGAAAAAACCCAAACTGTTCCAGAGAGGTGCCCAAAAATCCCCCATATGAACAGCACAAGGAGGAAGTGTTTGGCCCTATTCATCTCTGCATCCCACTAAATAAATGCACAGACCACGGCATCTTTGCAGGTCATCCCCAAGTCATCGGTGAGGTCCATTTTCCCAGGCACTTACTGAGGGAGCAGATGCACACAACCCATCCCCTACACCAAAACCCCAAAAGGGGCAGTGTCACTAGCCCCACTTGGCTCTGCTGCCCAGTCTCCATCCCTCACTGTACAGCTGAGCGAGTGAGCAGTATGGCTTTGGAGATGATCTCAGGCAGATCTGTTTAGCCCCTTCCTGAATATTTATCCATGCCTCATGCAATGCATGGCAAACTCCATCAACTTGGAGCTCAGCTGTTCCCAAAGAGCAGAGATATAAACCCCTGAACACACTGAAGATGAAGGAAATCTCTGCAGATGATACCACTGGCCAATGTGACCTTTATGTTGAGACCTCTAAGTGGACAACTGGCCTGTATGGACTACTGAGGCATGGCCAGCAGCCCCACCATCCCTGTCCCTGGCCAGGCAGCTGAAGCTGTGCCAAGACAAGACATGGGCATGCAGGGAGCCTGGGGCTGGGATTGCCCAGGTCCCATTCTGCTGGCCATGTTCCCTCTGAAGCACCTGGCAAGCGCTGCCATGGGCAGTATGTACAGATTGGCGAAGGAGTCCACCCCAAAACCTGGGACCAGGCACAGGAAGCCACACTGCTGCTTGAGGATAAAAATGGTCTCAGCCACTGTGAAGTGCTGGCCATCACCCCTGGCACATCAAGCATAGAGGAATGTGTAATGCAGATGAGAAATTTTTTTCCAGAATGCTCCTGAGTGCTCAACTTTTCCTTCACATCTTTGTGTCTTCTTTTTTCCTATGGCTAATTTCTGCAAAAGCTCCTGGAGCCTACAGGCACTCTGGTTCCAGGAACTGAAGAAAGACAGAGGAGAAGAAAGACAGATTTCCCAAAGGGCTTGGCCTCTGCCAGATGACAGCGAGAGGGAGGTAAGAGAAACCAGACATAACAGACAGACAGAAGAATGGTTTACCACCATCATTCAGAGAGTTGCAAAGGGTGGGGGAGAAGGAAGGAGTATCCATAGCTTTTATTTCAACCCATTTTGCTAGCCAGGGCTAAAGGTCAGGCACACAGGAGAGGTGAAATGAGGTAAAAGATTAGCACAAATCATCAAATAGCTTAAGGGAAAGAGGGTTCCGTGTCACGAGTGGCAGGAGCAGTCTGTCTGCTGGTTAAATTTGCTTTTGCTTGTTTAATGCTCCTTCAGGCATTTCTGTGTCTTTGGCCACCTGGTGAGTTATGAGCTTCACACGAGCAGCAATGAGTTTCTGACAGGACAGGAACTCTAAATCCTTTTCTAAGCATTACTCTGGAAAGTATCTAAGGTTTAGGTTTAACTAGGTATGTTCTTCAGCTCTTCACAGCATTACATACTACATGACTGAGTAGTTGTGTAATGAAACATCCATTTTAGCTGTCAGAAACACTGGACAGAAACACTGAACTATAGCAGAGCCAGGCAAAGACCTCACACTGAAGAAAATCCCACCAATTTGCCTGGTTCCCCTGTCTCCTAAGCACATGAGCTGCTCCTGCCACTGCAACAGGAAGAGGAAGAAAAACTGGGGTCTGGCTCTGATGGCTTGCAACAATCCTCCACAAACCCATCTCTTCCTGACTCGCTTCTCAGACAAGTAAGACCCACCCCCCCCATGCTCCCGAGCAGCACACTGACACTGTAATGCATCCCCAACTGCACGGGGCACACTCTGGCTTGCAAATCCCATTTAGACAAGAGGGTTTGCAGGTGCCTCTGCAAAGACTAGATTTAGTTTTTGTTTACATTTCCACGGTAGTCTCAGCTGTATGTTGCAATCTCCGTTTCCTCCATTGCTGAAGAGCTACTGCCTTTAATTGTAAAAGTAAGTGTATTTCCATATCCCAGTGGGATTTCAGCACTGTGGGCTTTCTCTGCTTAAGGCCCAGGGACACCTTTGCCAAGCTAATTTCTGGACACAGCACTGTGAGGACAGCAGGCATGAGAACCATGATGCTACAGCTACTCTATGCCCAAGGGAATGTTCCTTCAGTGACTGCAAGAGATGTAGACTCATGAATGAGAAAGAAATTACTGTGCACTTACTAAGAGCCCATGCACCAGCTGCTCTGCAGCCTGGCATGAAAACTTCATGGCCTCCCTTCCCAGCACACAGGTACCTTTCAAACCCCAGCTTTTACCAAAGGACATATTTTCAGCAGGTCTACCTACCTGCCCCTGGAAAATAAGTCAGCATGTAAGCAAAGGCTTCTGGTTTGCATCAAAAGAAGCATCAGTGGAGGTGATACTCCCCCTCTACTCACTGTTACGAGACCGCTGCCTGTGCTGCTTCAGCGCTGGAGCTGGGACTCCCACATTAGGACATGAACCTGCAGGGACAAATCCAGAGGAGCGCCACATAGAAGATCAGAAGGCTGGAGCACCTCTCCTATGAAGACAGGCTGAAAGAATTGGGGTTATTCAGCCTGGAGAAGAGAAGGTTCCAGGGAGACTTTCTAGCAGCCTTCCAGCACTTAAAGGGGCTTACAAGACAGTTGGAGAGGGAATTTTCACAAGGGCATGCTTCAAGATGAAAGAGGATGGGTTTAGAGTAGATATTAGGAAGAAATTAATTACTGTGGGGATGGTGTGGCCCTGGCACAAGTTGCCGTGAGAAGCTGTGGATGCCCCATCCCTGGAAGTGTTCCAGGCCAGGCTGGATGGGGCTTTGAGCAACCTGGTCTAATGGAAGGTGTCCCTGCCCATGGCAGGGAAAGTTGGAACAAGATGATATTTAAATGTCCCTTCCAACCCAAACCATTCCACGAGTCTGTCTGGAACTTCTGGGACAATGCCACTGCATAGATTCTGTGCACCTGGGCCAACACAAGAGAGCCCTCAAATCCCACCACAAGAAAGTCTCTGAGAGGAAGGCTAAGAGGATAAATACATGCCAGATACATGGTGGTCACAGCTAAGCTCTCTTGCAGCTACTAGGATTTCTGGTTACCACTGGTTGCACAAACCCATTTAAATAAATGCATGTAGACAATGAAGGGACAGTAGTGCAGAAATTCTGAGATTCTGAGAAATATCTGAGTCTGCTTAAAGAAGCTAGCTCAACTGAGCTGCTGCTGACTTATCTATTCTACTTCTCCCACTAAAAAACCAAAAACCAAAAAAAAAACCCCTCTAAAACATATTTCTAAAACATTTGTCCAAAAGACACCTCTCACTGTTTGAAATAGTGGTCTAACTGTTGGTTGGTTGTTCCTCTTCTGACCTTCTGCTTGTCTGTCTTGAGCACGTAATTCTGAAAGTGGATGTTGACAAAGTCTGGACATTGGGATTCAGATAGGAAACTGCAGACATAGGGAAATACTTGGGCACTCACAGCTTTGCAGTAAGGGCAGGCAGCAGGGGTTATCTGAAAACCAGTGTAAAATGACAGTCTTCATCTAAGGGCTGCTTTTGAATTTGCCTGAAATTTTTTTTTCTCACCTACATGTGTAGCAGTCACACAAAATTGGGGCTCACATTGGTATATCACAGCATTAAGACTGCACTGCCTTTTTAACTGAATAATTGCCCAAAATAAAGAGAAGGAAGGAGAAGGATTTGTTTAAAAACATGTGATTAATATCAAAAAATATTTTGATTCCTTCTGATAGTAGAAAACAGAAGTAAAAAGTGTCATCTATCCTGTTACTTACAGGAGACTGAAGGTGGGTCTAAGGGAGCTCTGGTAAGGACATTTTCTCTCTCTAATTGACTATAAATCTCTTCCTCATTTTCTGGGAAGTATCTCTCCTTTGGTATCTCTTTTATGACCTAGCAATCTCTCTGAGGAAAACAGACAACACAAGAACTGTGTTTACAATATAAGAATAAAGAAACTAATTATTGCTTCATCATGTAAAACATTTAACGTTATCAAAAAGCAAGCTGTGCAAAATAGTATTTTTCTCTTGCAGAGCTTTTTGAATTATTTGTCTCAAATGTCCTGTGCATACTGACACCTCCAAACACACCCAAACCCCAGGCTTCCTACTGACACGCATATTCAAAGACAGTTTCTTTTCAAAGAAAAGCTTTTTAAAGGTTGATGATGGTTCTGAGACACACTCTTCCACAAGCATGGGAGACCTTCAGTGGCCATCAACCTCACCTCATCAGGGAGGGAGCAGCATGGTGGTTCTTTTTCTGCCCCATTTCCCCCAGCATTATCTATCCATGTGATTCCACGTTATTACTGCACCACTTCCTAGGCAGCAGGTGCCCCCAGGACGATCGACTGAGGCAGCTCAGGTACCCCCACCAGGTACAGGGGAGCCTGTTCCCACAGTCAGAGATGGCTTCTTTAGAGGGACAGCCCCACCAGACACCTGGACAAGGCATTTGGCTTTGGGTGTCTGGTGAGGCAGATATTTTCCTCTGATTCTTGGTCTTTTTGGCAAGAGGAGCCAGGAGTCATTCTGCCTAGCCTTCCAACAGAGCAGCCAGTGAGGACACCTCCTGATGAGCTGGGTCCAAGAAAAGAGCTGCTAGGGGGAACTAAGGGTTTTTTAAGAACACACAAACTACTTCATTTTAATTCATAGGCAAAAAAAATGAACTGACGTTGCTGCTCATTGTATGTCCCTGCTCACACTTCCTGTGTTAATCACAGTTCTGGCTAACTTTCCTCATTAGAGCCAAGTTGATCAAGTCACTAACATGCAAATGGCCTCACTGTGCCTGCAAAATGTAATCCAAGGTATGGATTACACTTATGTTGTGTTCCTTTGCTGTTTTCGCTAACCCTGGCTGAACTCTGAGATTCTGGAATGCCTGGATGTCTTAAACTGGGTAATCTGAAATCCAAGTTTTACTTTGAAAACTCTGACCTAGATACACAGGTGAAGAAATGGATGAGTGAAGTCATGACACCCACCTGTACAAAAAGACAGCAAATGTATGGGGAGGGGAAGAAGACAAAAATCATCCCTTTACAGAATGTCATGCAAACAAGGACTGGATAGAAAACAACAGGGTAAGAACGCTAGAAGAGTTTGCTGATGCTTAATACAGATGCTTCTGAATTCAAAAGTAGGGTAAAAGATGTATAGTTTATTAAGAGATTTTGATTTATGACATAAATTATTTGTTTTCTTGTAAATGGAAAGAAGAATTTGTCTGTAATATACATTGAAATCTCATCTTTGGAGTTCTTCCCATAAGCAAAAGAAAAATTTTATTGACAACTTCCTAAAGTCAACCTTTTCTATATAAAACTCAGAGAATGTTCTCATGTTTCTTCACATTATCATGAAACAAAGAAGTTGCTTCAAAAGATACTATTTTAAGGTATGTTTTCAGTGATTCAGCTTGAAACTTCTGCTTAAGAGCAGAAGCTGGGTTTTGTTTCCCTGTTATCTAAAATGATGACCATATAAAACTATTAGAATAAAAAAAAAAGGCAAGTGCCTTCTTTTTCAGATTTTTTTCCCACTCAATTCCTCTTTTACCCAGCACACTAGCTCCCTTTCACCAGTACACATAAGAAAATTAAACTTTTGGGGACTTTTTATCTGCCCTGAGACAGATAGGCAATTCAATCCCAACATGGCAACGAGCATTTGTAAAAAGTTAACAAAACTGCTTTCATTTCAAGGTTAGGCAACATAAC
The DNA here is from genome assembly GCA_013389985.1 of Dryoscopus gambensis. NCBI lineage: Eukaryota > Metazoa > Chordata > Aves > Passeriformes > Malaconotidae > Dryoscopus > Dryoscopus gambensis. The sequence continues at coordinate 86,075 of WEIT01035554.1, forward strand.
CACATGGTGACAGGAACTATAATGAGGAAAGAAATTCCACTGTTGTAAGAAATATGGCTATTTCTGTCTAGCGGAACAAACATTTTGTGAAGTACTCAGGTCTCTGAAACAAATATTTTTACCACTGCATTTACAGTGCTTTATCTTTGGGAAAATCGATTCCAGAACGATGTTGACCTCCTTTTCCAAAAGCTTTTGGACTTGCCGGTTAAAATGTGATGTAAATGTTAAATGGGCTGCCACATAACTCCCCCCAAATATTTTGACACTAGAGTTTTAAATATGTTTTTCCATCTTGTGGTACACAGTTTAAATACACTGAGAAGAAAAGACTGTGTATATGTTCGTGGGATGGAAACTTCGGAGTTCATCCACCCAAACCTCATACTCAGTGGGTTACATTAAAATTCAATGCTACGAGGAAAGAAACTTTTCTGATGTAAATGCATGCTTACTTAGCTCATTCCTATGAGTGTTCCCAGCTAAAACAGTCCACTTTCTGCAGGAAAAGGGCTTGCAAGAGCAAAATGAGATGCATTGACCTTCTTCTGAGACTTTTTTTAAAGAAAAAGCCCTGCAAACAACTTCAGTGGCTTCCTGAAACAGCAGTAGTCAAGGGCATACAGTCGCAATCTAATAAAGGACTACTAGTGCTAAAATGTCACAACAGGAAAGGAAGAGTAAATATTGAAGGTTCAATAATGAAAACCAACAAAGACACATCAATTTTAAACTAGGGAAATATGCTAAATATTGATTCAGAGAAAAACCCTTGGGAAAAAAAAGTATAAGGATGTTCACAATAGAAACAGATTAAATACGACTAAAGCAGATTAAAATACAAATTAGGGTGATTAAGTAGGCTGCTTTCTTCCCATAAGAAATAAATGAACCAGAGGTCTTCCTGTAAATGAGAAGGAAATGAATGCACTGTAAATACTTGGGGTCACCAAGTTACAAAGTAAGGGAGAAAGGAAAATAGGAAGCCTACAGGCAGCAGATGCTTACGTGGGTTAATAGTTCCCATCCCACTCAGACTTTAAAGCCTGCATGCCGTGGGACCAGTGTGGGGGCTCTTGGCTGGGTCAGGGGCTCTGCCTACAGGCAGAACAGGGAGAGCCTAAAAAAAGCAAAATACTGAGAGAAAAGAAGTGTGTTCTCTTTGCAGAGTCCACGATCAGTTTAGAAATCCATCCCTCAAGTCCAGCTTCTAATGTTGTTACCTATTTGTGACTCTTCCAGTTGTGTGCTCCCTATGTCGCCAACGCTAAAGGTCAGCAGGAGGACTAGCAGCATGGTCCGAGCTTCTGGGTGAAATTCATCCCATTTTGGTAACCCACACTGTTACAATTGGTACTTATTTCATCCATCCCTCGAAACTGAAATGTAGGTTCTCTAATACAAGGAAGAGACTATAGTTTCAGATGAATGATTGTATTTTCCTGAGAAAAACCCGCGGGTTATCTGTAAAATAAATAAATAAATTAATTAAAAAATCTGATTATTTAGCAGTGGTACAGGTTACACATGTCCCTGTGGAGGAACAAAAGACATTTTGCTCTGAGTTTCTCCCTTTGATCTCCAAGCATGTGCTCCCAACAAAACCCTGTCCATGTTCCCTGTCAGAGCACTGCTCCTTTCTCTGATTCTGAAAAGATGATTAGAGGGCAAGCATTTTCTGATGACTTATTTTTTATCAAGGGCTACCCCTTGTGTGCATTACATGTGGGAAAATTAGGAATTGCAAGTCTGCCATAGAGATGGCGATGGGATGTGAGGGAGAAAGCATTAATGGCCAGGAAGCACTGCATGATGCAGTAGTGTCGTAAAGGAAGTCTCATCTGAGTTTCTTGTTGTCTAACTCAGGAATAGCATGTAGCACTCTCCATTGCTGGACTGCCACTACTGCTGATTTTCTCATTCATAGTTAGTACACACTAACAATTTTTAGAGGAATACAGGTAGCCACTTTGGAAGCAGCTGATGGCAGCAGCATCATCCCACCCGTCACCCAAGGCAGATCTCCAGTGGAGATCAATGACAGAGACTGCTGGGGACCAGGCCACAGACCCTCCCATGTGTCTTGTCACACCAGACTCCTGCTCAGATGGCAGGGCCATTATCCATCTGCTGTCATGGCCCCTGCCATCACTTTGGGAAGGGTCTGGAAGAGAAAGTGGAAAAGGGCTCCTTTACCACCAGGGAAAAGTCATACAAGCCTTTGAGTGAGATGGTGGTTTAAGTACAGCTCTTGTAATTATCTTTTATGCTGAAACAAAAAAAGACAGGCTTTGATCTTGCAAACATGAAGACCACCTTATTCCTCTCATCTAACAGGAGAAAAAACCCAATTCCATTGTGGCCTGGAAATGTTTTGCCAGAAATCCCTATAAGAGCAAAATTTCATCCTCCTTGCAAAATACAGGATGTGAAAGTTCCTCAGGAAAGGAAGCCTAAGTCACACTCCTGTATTCAATTCTACTCCTGTATTCGATTCAATTACCTCCAAGGGAAGTCTGCAAACCAGTATTTCACTGTCAGTGGCAGGAACACATGCAAAATGTTTCAGCAGGAGGATTCTGGTATCCTTCAGGTATCCTCCGGGTATCCTCCGGGTATCCTCCTAGCCTTCCTGAGGCTGTCATCTTCAGTGCATGCACCTACATCTGACCAGGGCACTCAGGAGTGTGCCTGGGCTCCCAGGTTTGGATGCTCACCCCGGTTGTACCCTAACTCCAAGCCCAAAGACAAACATGGACACCCCCATTCCACCTCCCAGAGACAGGTGTGTCAGGGTGGGCAGTAAGGTGTCCCACCAGCCCCCAGCAGCACACAGGGGAAGGCAGCTCCATAGTGCAGACACAAACATTGCTACCCCTGCCCAAAAGAACTCACAGCCCAGCAGGGGAGAGCCCGTGGTCCCATATGGCACACAGCTAATGTGTATTTGTTGTGGTGACGTTTTCCTTTCAATCTCGCACTGCTAAGCACAAAAGCCAATGATGAAATAAATCACTCGGGCACTGTATTGATTCTTGAATGACGATTACATAAAGAAAAATGTAAATGCTTTGGCGTGTTAAATAATCCCTCTATTATACATGTTGTAGCCATACCTTGAATTTCATTTACGCAGCTTCTTTTGAGGAAAGACATCCAAATTTTTCCCTCAGCCTATTCCACTCTACACAGTGGAGTACGTGCAAAGGAAGAAGAGAAGCAGAGGAAAGAGAGGGAAATTGATTATTGCCAGCCTGGTAGGGAAACGCTAACCTTGCAGGCAGGAGACAAACAGCAGAGTCATCTGCAACATGCAAAGCAGCTTCTTCATTTCCATAGTGAGGCACAGGAAGTGCCCTTCAGAAATTTTCAAAGCTATTACAGCTATAAAAAGTTGTCTTTAGTGGGACCCTGTGGACAAAAATGAATTTAAAAAATAAATACTAAGATTAAATGTATGAGCCAAGCATTTTTGACAGAGAAAACTATGCTGGGTAGTCAGTGTTCACAGAATACAGATGCAGAGTACTCATCAGTCCCTAAATGCAGCCTCAAGAGAACATTTTCAGTTATCAGAGATGCTAAAACTGCCTCCACTTCAGTATCCCACCCCTCAGCCCTGCCCTCTCTGTCTGCCCTATCCCATATTTGTAAGTCACTCTCAAAAGACTTTGTACCCAGATAAAATTTCTATCACACTGGATCAAATGGGGCTTGCTTGAATCAGGACTGCGGCACCGGGCCTACTCCTCAAAGTAATTATATTGCCGAGATTAATTTGAAAAGGTTTGGCTGAGCTCGACCCGGTTTGCAAGAAGAAGCACCACCTTTACACCTGCTACCCCATCCAGCTGGTGCAGAGCGTGACACCGGCAGCAGAGCCC
>WEIT01035554.1:90348-190387 GCA_013389985.1 Dryoscopus gambensis
CCGCCCACCCTCCCACGGACACGCCCCGGGCACGCCCCTTCACCGGGGAACGTCCCCAAGGCCAGCCTGGCGTGTGACACCGGGCAGTCATGGCGTTGCTCAGGGAAGTACGCTGTTAAAGGCACTTCTGTAGCGAGTTCTGCTCTAAGCTGATACACAGAACAGGTGCTTTCTCCTTATCAGTGTTAGCGCGGTTTTGATACTGTGCAGCAGAAAGTTCCTGGCATTTGTCCACGGTTAGAGTAGAATACAGCTGTATCCAGGTTTCTCTTGATCTACCTATGTTTGTTGAGAATTGTTTTCCCCCCTTCTTCAGGCCCTGACTTTGCTCTTCTCCCACAGTAAGGAGCAACCTGGCAGGGTTCATCACAAACACATCCTTCCTTTGCTCCTTCACCACACTCAGTTTCCTCACTACCAGTTTTCTGTTCTCCCTTCTGCAGCAGTGATTAGTCTCGCTGGCTCAACTGCCTGGTATCTTGAACTAAATTGCACCTACAGTAGTGACCACAGACATGTTTTTGTGGCACCAAGGTCGTGGGTTCAATCCCTGTACAGGCCCCTTTCAACTCAGAATATTCTGTGATTCTCTTCTGATTTCATTTTGATTTTTACCTAAAATCTCACCAAATACAATGGTCAGTTTTATCTCATGAGAAAAATCATGCTCCCTCTCCCTTTGACGTGTGTTTATCATTTCTGTCTCTAGTAGCTTGAACACCTCTACTTCTCTTCCCTGCCAGAAGCACTAGGGTTTCTTTTCTGCACTGCATTTGCTCCACTCCCCCCTCTCAGCCTCCTGCTTTCCTTCTCATCAACCTCTGTAACTACAGGTTTCCTTGTGCTTTCACCTGCTTCCCAGTCTCTGAGCCAATTGAATGTGCTCTGTACACTTCCATCCTAGGCCCTTATTTCTTTCCAGTCTGTCTTCCTCCTGGAATTTTGCAGGCAGTGCTCCTCAGGGCACTGATAACTTCTTAACCAAATCTGCGACCATTTCTCACCATCCGTGATCTGTCAGCCGGTTTCAACACAGGTTACCTATAAATGAGAGAACACAAACACACTTAGCTTTAGATGTGTGCCCTAATTGGGTGTGCACTTTTATCAGTGTTGGAAGGAGGCACAGAGGTTGCCCAGAAAGTTGTGGGGTCTCCATGCTTGCATTTAGCATTGAGTAATCTGCTCAGAGCTTATAGTCAAGCATAAGCAGGGGCTTAGACTAGAGACCTGCTGAGGTATCTTCCAAACTGAATTACTTCCTGTGCAATGTCCATGTGGCAGGTGCCAGAACTGTTACCCTGAAAAGACTTCAATGCTAAGCTGGAGTGTATCAAGTACAAACATAGTTATAGAGTGGTTTGTTCCTGTTCCTTGAATTCAACTTCTTTGGCTGTTTAAGAGGTCTTGCACTGTGGGATGGAGGAGAGTTTTTGTTGTTACTGGGTTGTTTGCTGTTTGTTGGTTCAGGGGCTTTTTTAATATTATATATTCTTCCTCCAGTCTATTGCAAGGATACCGTTCGCAGCCTCTGGTTAACGTCAGGAACCATTTTTGTATCGTGATACCTCATCTTGTTGAAATGTTTTTCCATTTATTCAAACTCAGCATGGCGATAATTGAACTCCAGGCTTCCTTTTTAAACTTCCCCCATTTCTCCAGCTCCTTGTTTAAGTGCCATTCAAGTCCAAGAGCAAAGTGTCAGTGCTGAAGTCATTACTGCTTATTCACTTCAGGACTGTCTTTTTTCTTGTCATCACAGTATTTGTTTTTCTTTCCATCACAGTTTTATATAATGCTGCATTTGATTTAAGTTAATCTTGTCCACGTGCAAAATTGCACTGAAGTCTCAAGTTCATCTACTTTTAAATCAAATTACTGTGAAAAAAAATTGCCTAGAGGTGTCCTTGCTTCTAGGTCTATGTGACAGTTTTCTTAATCTTTGTAAATCTTTCCATAAGCCATTAGCTTCCTGATGGCACTTTGAGTTTCTCTTCAAAGTCACCTTCATCAGTGCTTTCCCTTCTGTGTTTTCCTTCTGATTTCCAGCTCTTTAGGACTGAGTCTTTATACTGTACGATGTCGAAGATGTTTTCAGCCCTACAGGAAAAAATATATAACCAACAAACTCTGCAATTTAGGATATAGATAATCTTGAAAATTACAGTGACTCAGAGATTTGCTAAAATTGGCTATTAATACGAGGATTTCTGAAACCAAATCAGAGATTCTTTGATTGAAATCAGTGTCATTGTATGCATTCATAAACTAATAGGAAACTAGAAAGAAGAATAAAATTACTACTTGCAGATTTGGCCTTTTCCCAGGGTTAATAGTTGCTCTTATTAAATCTGTTTTTCAGCAGAAAACTGTTTCTGGGGGCTTTCACAATGGCTGCCATGGGGCATGTCTCTATTTTACTGTTCCTACTTTGGCTCAGAGATTAGAAACTCTAAGTGCCTCACCTTTTGTGACAAAGGTCATAGAACCATAGAATTATAAGTCAGAGAATAATAGAATATCCTGAGTTATAAGGGACACACACAGATCATCAAAGTCCAACTCACGGCGCTGCACAGGACCACCCCAAGTGCTGAGTAACATTCTTCAATGCAAGCAGTTGAAGTTAGTAGAATAGGTTTGGGGTTTTTTTTAATTAGTGTCTCTGATTTATTTCCCAAAACACTAATAATAACTAGAAAAACTGTTCAAGCTGTCACTAAGAGAACAAATGCCTTTTTTTGGCCACTTCTCATGTGTTATGACTCTTTCATCATCTGCTTTATCAAAGCAGACATTGATAGCTCAGCACCTTAAACTAGAGATGATTATTTCTTTTGTTTTGCATTGTGAGATTTTTCTGATTTTTGAAATATCTTCATTTATCTGTCAGGAACAAAGGCTGAGGAGGGAAATGCTTGAGCAGCCAAAACCGCTCCATAGACCTCTACCTCCTAAGCTGCTCTCTAAGCTGTCTACACCAAGAGAGAATGTTGACAAAGGTAAACTGCACAAAGACTGTTTCTGTGGTGCATAGTTGCAAATACCATGTGTTCTCTAAAATTAACACAGAAGAAGATAGATTGGCAATTCAGCCACTAGTGCAAAGCAGTGTGAATGAGACTGCCGTATGACCCATATGACCTGCATCTCTTTGGGAGGCTCTTCATGTAAATTGGGGAAGAGTCTTCTTGTCAGGTCCTGGAAGTTGAGCCTTCCACCTACCAGATTTGAATACTACCCATTGGATAATAGAGGCATTCCCACTAGCTCATCAGAAAATATGAGACATAACATAAAATACTGCTGGTGTCAAGAAAAATACAATTGGATCACGTGGAGTCAGATTATAGGGGAAGTGAGATACAACTTGGATTCAGATAAAATGGAAAAAATGACATTTTGGTGGATGGTCATGCTCTTCTTAGAATATAAAATCCTGTGAAAGAAATATCTTGGCTTATATTATTTTACAGGCATCAGGGATTTCTAATTAAAACAAAGGACTTGCCCTGCAGTATGCTTCAGAAATAACAAGGCCTTTTGTGTGCTTCTTATATATGTGAATGAAAAGCTCTTCCCAGTTTATATAAAGTAGCTATTGATTAAATATTTAAGGACTAATCTTTAAAAATAAATGTGAAAAACAATAACATGATCTATAATTATAACATTTTAAACCTAAGTAATATATAAATAAGATGGAAACTAGGCACCACTCCTGAAAACGGATCTGTATAGAAGAACCCTGGCATCTCTGCAGGTTTACTGCCTTCTGTCAACAACATCAGGCCCCAGGATCTGCTGTAAAAAAATAGAATACAGAAATTTTACAATGTTTTTTTGACAGATCAGCACAGGAGAATAAAGTTGTAGCAGGAAAAATCAATGCTGTCCCTATGACTGAGATAAAGAGACCAAATCAAGTATGGGGTCTCTTCCATCTAGTTTCTGTAATTCCGTAGGAGTATCTAAATAGCTAAAACTCCTCAGTCTTCACATAGTCAATGAAGCAGACAAAGAGAAAGAAAATAAAGCAAAAGAAGTAAGGTTGAAAAGTCAGATAATACAATTTTTGGTGCCTTGATATTACTAAGCCCTGGTGAATATTATTTTGAAAGTCTGTAAAATCTGTTTAGGTATGAGACAGTTACAGTCTGGCGCTGCCCAAACATGTGTAAATATTTCTGGCTCACTACCAGAGCTGTGATTCAATGATTTAAGCCATTTTAAAAATGGTAGGAAAACCTTTTATCCGGAAACAAAGTTCTGTTGTGCTGGCTCTCGTTCTAGTAGTACATATGAGTGATGAATGCTATTTATAGATTTTGTATTTATATCGTAAACGTGACAGGAATATAAGAGCTTGCAGTAAAGTTTGTTCAAGGATCATTTCTCCAAATGTAACTATCACATCTGGAAGATATTTATACAGCAGCATGCCCATTGATCAGCCAGCAACTCCTCTGCAATGGTACTTCCATCATCTTGGTGGATGGATTGTTTTGTGCTTCATGAAGTGTGAGACTGAGCCTGAAGAGCAGAAGCCCTGGGCTGGAAAAAAAGACAGTGTTGTGTCGTGTCACTGTCTTTTCTCTTGCAGGGGAATGTAGAAAGTGTGACTGTAACAAAATGAAGTGGTTGATTGAAAAGGCAGCAGAAATGTCATGGGAGTGGACTGTGCCCACCTGAGGGCTGGAAGCTGTCAGACACTGTGGCTGAGGGCAGGAAAGCCAGGGAGATAAGCCAATGGTCCCAGATTTCTTTGAGAGCTAAGCTGTAGCAGAGACATGTAAAGAGTAGCTTCTCCCTCAGCAGGTCCCTAGAAATGAGTCTCCCGTGCTAAGGGAACACCATTGTGGAGCTAAAGAGACTGAGTGAAGGATAAATTACTAAGTATTTCTTTGATGATAAAAACATTCGTGACTAAGTGACTGCTGTCTGCAGTGTTGTTCAGAAACTGGGGAGTACCTCAGGACCCAATGGTCCTCCAGAATGAGGCCTTTGGAGATAGCCCTGGTGGCAAAGTCCTGAGCCCAGTTCCAGCACAAAGATGTCTGAAATGAACCTTGGACACAGAGTTTGTATTTGGTTTCCACGGCACAGTTTTGGTAGTGAGGGGACTACAGGCATGTCTTCCATGAGAAGCTGCCAGAAGCCTCCCCTATGTCTGACAGATCCAGTGCCAGCCAGCTCCGGGATGGACCCACTGCTGGCCAAGGCTGAGCTCAGCAGCGATGGTGGCAGTGCTTGACCACAGCCCCCATTCCCTGTCCTCCTGCACCACTGAGGGGAAGGTAGAAAAATCAGGAGTGAAGTTAAGCCCAGGAAGAGGGGAAGGATGGGGAGAAGATGCTTTAAGATTTTAAGTTCTTTTCTCATTACCCTGCCCTGGTTCAATTGGTAATAAATTCAGTTCATTTCCCCAAGTCAAGTTTTGGCCTTGATGGTAAGTGGTCAGCCATGTCCCCCTGTCCTTACCTCAACCCACGAACATTTTCTTATATTTTCTACCCCCTGGCCAGCTGAGGGGAATGACAGAGTAGCTTTGGTGGGCACCTGGCATCCAGCCAGGGTCAACCCACCACAGTAGTGTGGGACACTAGGGCTCAGTGCCAACAGTTGCATTAAGGATATAGAAATTTGGCAGAAAATAAAGCCCCTTGCACTCCACCTGGTCTTCAGAGATCAGAGGGGCTGGGTGTGGCTGGGCTTAATTTCTGATTATAGCCAATTTGGCACTATCAGCCTGGTCAAGTTCAGTAAGAACTTGTACAATCCGGGTTCAAAACCAGTGCAGTTTATTGAAGCAACAGGAAAGCAGGTTCAGAATTGTCGGTGATAGATGCACTAACCACAGTCTTAGTGTGTGTCACTACCAAAGCTACAGTAACAGAGATCTATCAGTGATGTATATATATTATAACTATGTATCTGCTCCAATGTAGTTGAAGGTGCAAAGCTCATCTAAGCATCCCTTCAGAGGCAGAGGAGAGACACAGTCTTGATCAATCCGAAGCAGGCAGAGGTCTCTCCCCCACATCTTTTTTTTTTCCCCTTTTTTTTCTGGTCCTGGAACTCCCCGTGCCTATACTGTAACTTTTGGCCCTTCCCAATGAGGTGGAAGAATTGCATGTTATAGGTGGTGTTTTGGTGACTGCAGTCATAAATATAAGGCATGTTCACTTTTCTCTTCATTTGCATTCTCAGGGGAGCAAAAGTTTATATGCAAATAGGGCTTAATGAGGATGTTGGTTACTTTCAGTCAGAATTTACAGTTGCCACCAGAGGTAGGAGGAACACTTGGGTCATCCTCCACCTGCTGAGGCAGCTGTAAAGGCTGTCTGACCTCTGTAAGAGGTGAAGCCTCTGGCTTACTCCAGGCATCACTGAGATGCTTGGTCTTAACTCTTGGTGCATTTTCTCTGAACAAGAAAAATCCACATAGGGCATGGAGAATTTGTTACATGATCTTTTTGTCACAAAGAATGCCAGAGGATCCCTCATGAAAAATGCCTTTTTTTTCTCTTGTCTTCAGCAGGAGGGCTTTTTGGACAAATATCTAACTAGAGCAGTGAAGAGTACAAATAATGAAAATGGAAAAGAAGGGTCTGGCAGTGCTCATGGGCTAGTCAGGCAAACAGATGCTTCCCTCAGCAGTGAGCATGTATTCCGTAATCCCTTCAGTGTAAAGACATGCCCCAGTCTGTTCATCACATTTACCATGGTCAAGTGCAAATCCAACTCAAAGGACCACTTCTTCAGACCCTGCTGGAGCCTGGCAATGCACAGCCTGTTTGACCACATTTGTTCTTGCCTTATATGCTTCCAGTAGAGATATGCCTATGTCCTTAGTCAGGATAATATCCATGGGCAAATACACTTGCAGCCCAAAACTACAGGTTTGCATGAATTAAGGAGAGGTTTGATTCCCTCCAAAGCAAGTTTCCCAACAGAGCAGAATGATGATAGATACTTCCCAGATCTAGTTCATGAGAATAACAATCCTGCCTGTTGGTCTTTGCCAGGCATAGCTACAAGCATTCCTGTCTACTCAGACAGCAAAATGCCAAACCAACTACTTTGAATGGTGCTGACATAATTTGGGTTGAATTACAATTTCACAATAGAGGCAGTGCTGGGCAAGTGCCGTGAGAATTATGCAGGATTCATCAGAAAGAAGATGAGACATGGTAAAGATACAGAGGAAATCGCAAAAGAGGGTGAGACAAAAGAAAGAAGAAATAAGCAATGGAAAATTTAAGGCAAGGGTACTACAGAAAAAACCCTATGTAAATCAGTTATCCCCACAGCTACTCTAATATTAAGTTTTAAATCCCTACTATTTAGTTTTAAATCATTCTAAGCACTTCATTTTCTTGCAGTGGTAGGGTAAGAAATACAAGATCACTTTTCTGTCAATGATGTTACAATTCCAAAAGACACTTTAAATGAAAGCTGCTATTGACTCTTGAACACAGCAACATGAGCAATGCATCTTTAAAGAATATACCCGTAAGGCTAAAAGCAATTTTCTGCTACAGGAAGCAACACAACACTTCCACTTGGGACCTAGACATCAGTTTTTCCTCAGACTGTCTTGCTCATACTACATCTCTTGAATGTTTCACAGCTACCAGTGAGAATGTCTGCACTGGATTCTCATTTTTGCTGGAAATGTTTTTCATCTTTAGAATCATGTTGTAGATTTTTGTTTATACAAAGAAGGATTTTCACATGGATTTCAATTTCATAGGATTTTAATTTTAATGAAATATAGACAATGCTTTCTTACTCTGACTATAGTCATCTGTTACTACCCTGGGAAAACTTCAGCACTGAAGCACTGTTTTCCTTGCAAAGCAGATGCCAGGGATCTAAGAAAATTCTGAACTCCAATGCAGTATATAAATCCTCTTTCATTATAGTAATCTTCATTATTTACATTCATCTATGTATTTATTATAACCTTTAGATTCTGTCATATTTATTGGAACCCTTAGATTTAGATTTGATAATACTACAGGGATTAATAGGTAGTGTATGTTCTATAGACACATTTATTGTGTATCTGTTGTGAAACTGATTAACTTCTGGTTTACATGGAACTAGATACCAGATTATATATATTAAAGTGTATTTGAAATTTTATGAGGCAATAGTTAAATATTACCTCAGGATCTATGTAGTTTGAGACAGTGTATGCAACAGTAATAATAAGAATGCAGAAGCAGTGCTCTCCTATCAGAGTTTGTATAAAACTTCCTAGGTTAGAAATGAAAGAAAGAATTTGATGAAAGAGCAACAAGCTGCAGAAGAGTTTATCTGCCTAGGTTCTGGAAATGTTTTGGATTGCATGTTTGAATGGTTTGGATCCTCTCTAGAGGATGAGTATAGTCCAGAACTTGACTCGGCTTCTTGAGTGAATATATCCAATATGCCTTAGGAAAGTTAAAGAGGGAAGTCTAACACAACTGAACAACATGGGAGAGTGTTTCTTTATAAAGGTGATTCAAATTTATGTATCTTTTGGGCCTACTTTTTGATCCACCTTCCAGACTCGACCCCTTTAATGGATATCTTTGTCTGCCTTAAACTGTCATTCAATAATTTACTCTTCTTTCCTGTACAGGTACGTGCTGCTTATTTTCCATGACTTCACTGAAATGATGTAAAGCTGAAATTTTACAGTTATAGACTTAGATATAAAGTTTTCGCCTGGGCAAAATGGAATTATGTGTTTGGACAACAGAGTTGTAGATGCAGGCCAGAAGGGAGTTCTGGCCAAACCCTACTCAGAGCAGCACCAGTTTAGACCTTCAGATGTCTCCCTCAGGAGCACAGGAATCTTGACCTAAGGAAATAATCCAGTATTTTTTCAAACTTTTAAAAAATGTAACCCTCATCCTCCCTGCTTTTCTGACTTATCATCTGTATGCAGCCAGTTATATAAGACTGTAAAATATCAGATAAGCGACTTAAATTAAGGTGCTTCTAGCAGTCAGACCTCTCTTTTGAAAACTTTCACTACTCCTTTTGTGAGCTGCAAAGCAGGAGTAGATGACTTCCAGAGATCCTCTTCAGCCTATATTTTTCTGACTGAATGATTCTCTGTCATTTCTAATTTTAATTTCTAATTCATAATTCTATTTTATTTCTTTGTAGGTTGTTTTTATTAGAAGATCTCTAGTATTTGGATGTTGCCTATAATGATATTAACTTTATTCCTAATGACATCAAGAACCTTAGGTATGTAAACAACAGAAAATGAAAACTGATTTGTACATCATAATGCTCTGGACCATACTTGGATATTAATTGTGCCACTGAATACACTGGAAAGATTCACTGCCCCCTCTCCCTCTTCTTAATCCCATCCTGTATGAAAATGTCATTTAAATGAAACCAGTAGATGATAATTGCACACCAGAAACAGCTGTGGATAGTCTAGAGCCAGCCACTATTTGCAAGAATCTTGATGATAGCTGTAAGTCAAAATATGATTACTCCCTCAGTTGACCATATATGTTCACATACTCTTGATTTGTATGATAAGGAAAGAGAAAATATATTTCTAAACCATGTGTAGTTGCTTTTAAGCAGTGCAAAGTGTTGATGAGATAAAAATTAAAACGGAGACCCACCCAATAGAACCTATAGAAAAAAAAGACTCATACATGAGACTGAGTTGTTCTTTGCTGACCTTAATGTTGATGTTATCTGTACATACATGTCTAATACATTCAGATGCTCACATTCCTGTTTTTCCAGATAACCCAGGTATTTAAATTATCACTAGAAAAGTACTGTACATACAATTGTGTCTAGAACATGAAGTGCACTATGAGAAACATATAGCATTTTCAATATACATACAAGCTTGGTTTATTAATTCACCAAATGGGAATCAGGACAACATTAATGTGGTCAAGGTTAGATATGGAGTGAAGAGCCTATAAATGCCTAGTGATCCCTCAAGTTACTTTAAAATCGAATGTTTCAACACTGAAGAAAACCAGCTCTCTGCTTTGCCACCTGGATTTTGAATCTTCCACTAAAATTCCTCCAAACACAAAATAACTTCATACACCCCTTGTTCTGGAATGATAATATTCAGAATTAGCCTCAGAAGCTCACTCATGTTTCTGCCATTTGCTTCTCTAGAAAGAATCTAAAGGAAAAATACCTAGACATTAAAGACAGAAAACATAAAAAAAATTATTGGATGAGTAATACAGAAATATGTCCCATTTCCTTGCCTCTCCCAAGGAGTATTGTGAGCAAGAAATATGCAGAGATGACCCCCAACCACTAACTGTACAAGTAGTAGGAGAGTGGAAGTTCGTAAATGGTTCATTCTTTCACATGAAATTAATGTTGACCAGAGGCGGCTATTCTGTAATATGGGGTATGTCATGGTTTGCTCAAATCCAGATTTTGAATGAAGCTGAATGAAAGTGAAACAACTTTTAAGGGAGATTTATCAGGCATGCAAATATTTCCTTGCCTGAGGTTCCTAGGATTGTACACTGCCGCCTGTCCCCCAGACAAATATGTGATGCAGCTTCACTTTGTGGCTGTGTGCCAAGCCAGTCTGTTCAGAAGGGAGACGGACCTGAAGCTCACAGCTGAGAAAAAAATTATGTCAGCTCAGTTTCTGGGAATTGCAGAATCATTTTCTCCCCTCTCTCTCCACCTCACTCCACTGTACAGCACATCTTTCTATTTTTGACGTGCCTGCCTCCTTCCCCACGGGAGCCATGCAGACTCTGCATTAAAGCCAGAGTAATTACTTCGCTGCAGTGGTGTGGGCCTACACTGAAGTAGAGCTTCAGTTTAAGCACCTTTTCTAGTGATGAACCACAACCATTTTGAGGCCAGATAATTTCTTTAATCTGCACTTATGAGTGAGGAGGTTGAGCCGCTGTGTGTGTGTGTACGTAATTTTAGAAGGATGACGCAAAGTTTTTTGACTCAGTTTCTTCCCCAGTTTCCTCTTTTACTGTGTGTGATTGGTGCAGTGGACCTTGCTATGGAAAAGGACTGGGGCTCATCTGACATTACAGGAACACACTTAAATTTGGGAGACTTCCCTTTTGTTTCCATGCTTGCTCATCATCATACTACAGAAACCTCATGCCTCAGACTGAGTCCAGTCTCCTGTACCTTGTGAAAAGTGATCTGGATTGCAGCAGAGAAACTATTAATGGGTTAAAATAGTTAAGAAATACAAGATCTCATGTTATATTATTCTGTTGGACAACCTGGGACTCAGCTGGAGCAGTGAAGGCATCAGTGCTTTCAGCTCTGAAAGGTCTGTTTCGTATCAATGAATATAGAGTTGAATCAAAATGAAAGGTGGACTCGGCCCTATGGAAAATCAATGAAGTTATATACTGACCCTGTGTTTCCTCCAGTGATATCTGGAGAGAGATCCAATTTTTTCTCTCTGCTAGCACTATGTCATTTTACATCATAAGGCTTTCCATTGCTTTAAAAAAAAAAAAATAAAATAAAATAAAGGATGCCTTTATTCCTGGAGCACAAATTACATATGGGACCTATTTGTCAAAACTGCAACATTTTTGCAAGCTGTAGAAGGTTTTGCAAATTAATCTTGGTATTTCTTGTAAATACATTTTGTTTACTACAGGAAGAAAACCTGTAATTTTTAATAAGCTGCAGTCTCCAAATCTGAAATGTCTGATGTTTTTCTAAACACTAAGACCCTAAACAAACAAAAACACATTGCCTAAGTGCATTGATGAGGAAGATAGCCTGCAACAGAACTGGGATCAGAGCTCCAGCTTCTGATTTGTTGCCCCTTAACCACCATACTGCTCAGTAAAGGCTTACTTGGTGTTTCCTATTGTTTCCCACATAGTATCTGTACAAGTGACAAAATATACAAACATGGTGAAACTGAACTGCCTTTTTAATTTTAAAAAATAAAACCCCTCTGATTTTATTATGATTCACTTAACAGGACAGATAAAGAATTATTAAGTGTTTCATATCATGACAGAGTTTCATATCTTTTGGCTAAATGACAAAAATCCAGCCTTTTTTCACAGCTACAGTTGAAGAGTCTTGTTCTGATCTTTGTAAGATTGCCTAATTCAATTCTGATCTTTGTAATTTTGCCTATTCCAAGGCAAACATTTTCTATATTAAAGGATTTACACCGTAGGTCTGTACCAGACTTTGGGCCCTGATGCACTGAATCCAGTGCCTGAGTCTTCCCTGACTGTGGAACACCTGCAGCTACAACCTGGACTGAACAGAAGGAAGGGGCTTCCCAGTGTGGCCTTGTGGGACTTGCCCAAACCTTGTGTTTTCATAACCTTCAGCTCGAAGTGCCTTGGATTTGTTGTGTGTCTTAACTGTCAATAATGTAAATTGTCTTAAAAGTCAATATTGTTTGACTTGAGGCTGGAAAGTCTGGAAATGGTTTTTCACAGATACTGTATACACAGCACTATAAAGGCAGGTGGAACGCTGAGATGGAAGAGGGAAATGCTAAGAAAGAGATGAAAAACTGATGACACAGATCTTCTTTGTACCCAAGCACTCCTGTGCACAGATGTACACCTCTGCCCCAGTGATGGGAACACAGTATTTGTCCCAAAATAATTGTTGGATAAATTGTATCAGTAACATCAAGGGCAGAGCTCTAAACATGGGCCTCCTGCTTCTATGAGCATTGGGCCAGGTGCCTTCTGCTGCCCTCTCTGGCCCCACGAATCTTGCATGCCTGATGACAGCTGTGTAGCTGTAGTAACCCCCTTTCTCTCCCCACCACCCCTTCTGCTTTCCACCACAGATCACTTTATTCTTACTGACCTATGGCTGATGAGCTCTGCTCCACTATGGTTCCAAGGAGTGAAACCACCTCACCCTCAGCTGAAGAAGGAATGCTTTTCACTTACTGGTGAGTGCTCCAACCTCTGCTCAGCTGTGCAGATATGGTTTCCCTTCTCCCCTCTTCCTCCTCAGTCTCGAGTGAACTCAGTGTCATCCTTGTGTGGTTCCCACAGAACAGTAACCCACCTGTGTGTGCAGCAGAGAGTCTTCAAGTGCCTTGAGGAGCTGCAAGGAGAATTTAGGTGCCTGTGGACAAAGGCCCAGCCAAGGATGCAGTGAGGCTTCCCTCTGTTAACACACCTGAAGTCTTGTTTCCGTGGAGCTGAAGGATGGAAGTAACTTTGTGACTCTTTTTCCACTTGCTGTACTCATCATAGTAAAAAACTCAACTGCTTGTTTCTGCTGGGATTTTCACTGGAGTCATTAATCTCAGTAGAAGTACCCAGCTACAGGCTGTCAGAAATAGGGATAAACAGCAGTGGGGACTGGGAGTGAAATTAGAGACATTTCAATGCAGAAGCAGAAAATGATGTAGCAGAAAGAGAACTGCAAGAGGGAATTCCGAGTTTTAGTAGAACTCATGGGCATTACAGTGAAGAGAGAAAATCTGAAGGAGTTTTTGCAAATGGTAATAAGCATTATTCAAACACAGAAAACAGGGAAATGTGTCACTTGCATGAGGACTGCCACTGGCTAAGTGTTAAAGCTTCACATACAGAGGAGAATGACTAGTATGAAACACCACAGCAGTTTCAATGCCTGTCATGGAACATGTAGTCTGGACAACCACTCCATGATTTCAAGAGGAAGAGGAAAGGAAACTTTCTTTCTTTCTGTGGTACAGAAAGAAGAGAGAATTTTCTTTTCCTTTAAGTTGTTTGGGATTGATGTCATTCCAGAAGATTTGTGCTGAAGAACTCATGGCTGAAATTCAAAATAATCCAGAAACTAGCAAAATACCCAGTAAAATTAACAGCGACCTTTGGCTTTCTCTCACCTGTTGCTGGCTGGTCATAGTGAGGAAAATGAACTCTGCACTACAGAGTACAGTGTACAGCAGGTGCTTCTACAATGGGGCATGCAGGCATAGCAGATGAACACAGATGTGTGACCTTCTGTGCTCTGGGCTTGGAGCTGGCTGGCAGAGAAGGAGCTGTGAGCTGCAGTTCCATTGTATTCCATGCTACTGTAGTAGTAGTAGTAGTAGTCGTCGTCATCGTAATAGTATCTCAAGTGCAGCACTGCTTCACTCTCTGGCTTCTCAGTGAGAGTTTGGGCTGTGCCAGGCGCAGGGAGGAACCACCATGTGCCAGTTCCTGCCCGAGCAGATATGCCTTTAAGGAACAGTAGTCCTGTGTCTTCCAAAGAAAAAGCGTTCACTAACACTGAACTGCTCTAGGGATAACTTTAAAAATTTTCTTCCATTGTTTTAGAAATGGCTGTAAAGCTTTCCAGGATTAATTAATAGGAAGTGTCTCCAGACTGAAAAAGCTCCAAATGCATTCAGGATTTCTGGCCCAGACTCCCAGCCTCTGTGCCAGGCTCCAAGGGAAGAGGGATGTACTCTGCATTGCTAACGTGGCAGCAGCAGAGAGAGTTTGCATTGTGTGTCTTTCACAAAACGTGAATAATAGAAGGAGTTAAGGGAATAGAGGAACAGAAGTGGGCAAGCTTGGAGAAATGAGAAGGTGCCAAGCTGGATGCGAACACATGGTGCAGCTGTGCCCTGCAGCCGCTGGAGTTGCTGGGGGGTGCGGGCATCGCTTCCTCGGGATGAGCCTTTGCTCATCTCCAGCTTGGTGTAGCCCTGCAGACGCACCTTAGAACAGAGAGCAGCACGAACACAGCAGTACAGCACCGCTGAGGTCAGCAGTCTGGGTTCTGCCCCTGGTTCTGGGCAGGATTCGCAGTCTGTGTGGCTCCAGCTTTACCGAGGCGTGTTCGCAGAGCCGGGGGTGTCGCCGCCGTCCCTGTGCCCTACCCCGCAGCGCAGAAACCCACCGGAGCTGTGTGCAACCAGCCCCCTCTAGTGACTTATCCCGTGAAGTCCTTTGGAGGCTTTGTGAGACTGGGCTCGGTTTATTAAATTTTATACTACATTATATAGCATGGTGTGACGAGATAGTGACATAGAATCACAGACTCACAGAGATTTAAGCTGTTTCACTCACCTAGTCTCTCTCAGCTTGCATATGGCTTAAGTCACCTTCAGAATTTCTGTGGTGGAGTGAAATGAAAATTACGATCAAAGCTGCTGCTTGGGAATACACAGCTCTTTAGTTCACCACTAATGCTTCTCTCATCTCCTTTGTGAAAGCCTTCAAACCTCATTTGCCTTCCTCTTCATCCAGGCCACTCCCCAGCTCCCCCACTGACACCTTTAAATGTAAAGCTAGTGTTAGAAGAGATCCATCCCCTGAAACTACACTTGAGCATTTTACTAGCAGTAACTAGTAAAAGTAGTAAAAACTTTATTGCAGTGTAACTTAAGCCATCTGACCCACATGCCGGACCACAGACATTATATATTGCATGTGATGGCCTACATACAAAGCTCATGCTTACACAGCTCCTCAAACAGAAGATTGGAAAAGATTAAAATTACAGCTAGTTTGTGCTGGGGACATCAGTTTGATCTTCCCACTAGCTCAGGATTTTGAAATTGTGTACTCTGGAGGCAGAGGAACAAGTTTTGATGAGGTTAGAAGATTTTTCTTTTCTTGTTTTATCAGGAGATCACTAAAAATATAATTCTCACTTTCACATCATGTTTAGGTAGTGCAGAAATTACTTATTACTGGGTGATGAATACAGAGCATTCTTATGTCTCAGATATGTCCTGAATTGAGACAAGATGTAATTTAGTCAAAGCTAAAATTGGCATTTCTTGGTATTTTGCATAGGGCCATGCTCCTTTAAACATGTGTGTTTGTGTGTGTGCATCTGTGTGTGCACACGTGTAAAAGGAGGTGTGTGTGGACACACCTGTACAGGCAGGCAGGGCGAGAGGGGAAGGAAGCTTCTTATTCCAAATCCTTTCTCAATTCACAGCTCTGGTCGGCTGGAAGGAGGCATAAGGGTGCAGGTAATACAGATGGTGTAGCAAGACCCTGAGAGCTCTTCCCTTTGCATGTTGAGGGTAAGGTAGCTGTGAGTGACACACACCATGCACTGATTCTGCACAGCCAGTGGGGAGAATATGGGCCACAGTTCGTAACTGCAGCATGACCTCTCCCATTGCTTCCAGAGGAAAAGCCAATGATTGAGGACTGTGTACTGCATTCCTTGGTTGTGTGGCTACACCCGTGGCATTTTGTACCTGTAAAATACAGACAGGTTTCTAGGCCAACACACAGGGCTGGTCACTGGACGAGCTGGAGCATGTAGTGTGGTTTCCCAGTCCATTCCGGAATGTGTCCTCCTCCCAGGAAACAATCATTTGCTGCAGCCCAATTGTGTGTTAGGCAAGCACAGGAAAGATGTGTGTGTTGGGGGAGTGAAGTGGAGCTTACAACAGGAAGAACTGTAACCATCTGTGCTTAACAGCACCGGGCTGTTGCCCCGTTGCATTTACAAAACTCCCAACAGACTTGCTCCTGCTGTTCCGAATGTTTGCTTTTCACTCTTATCTGCTTCCTGAGCTCAGCACACTTGGCTGTTTGTCACCTCCAACAGCCCCATCTCCTGTACCATCTATAGTGTCCTTTGGAGTCCAGCTGAGGAAGAATCTTCCAGCTCTCATGAGGAAAGCCGAGGTTTCTGCTTCATTGACTGACACTGGTGGGAAGGGAGGTGAACAGATACAAGTCACTGCTTTCCTCATTCTTCCTGCCTGTGAAATGTGCCAAACGGCTTTGGAGGTCAAGGCACATCTTTCTGATCAACATATGAAACACATACCTCTTCATTCCTTTCTTGCCCCTCATCTTGTCTTAGGGCAAAGTCCTTGGGCAGTGCACAGGGCATAAAATTTAAGTGATGTCTTATTTTTCAGTGTAGAGTTGCCTGTGGCTGCGAAGCCCAGGACCAAGCAGGAGGACATACCTACCTGCAGGCACATAGCTGACCATTAAATACCAGTCTGGGGTATTATATAAGCCTGGGGTTTCTATAAGCAACTTACAACCCTCACACATAACTAGAAGCTCAAGCTAATGTATAAATTCCACTATTGCCTGCAGCCCCAGTGCATGAACTACCACACAGAGTGTGATATGCCACACTAGAGCCTCTTGCTCGAGTGAAGCCCTCAGCCCTCACTTTCTGCATGACCCTGGGACCTCTTTCTCACTCTGTGACTCACAGGTGTCAAATGCTGCAGCACTGCATGTCACAGTACAAATGCAGGGGGTTGATCCATTCCCCAACTTGCTTCATTCTGATGCCTGCTTAGCAAAGAGGAGGGACAGGGCAACCCTTTTTTTTTTCAAAAATCAGGAAATTCCTAGGTCATCTCTTATTTCACTGGGGTAGAAATAGAAATGATTCACTGTCAGCAACTTCTATCTTGTTCTTCCTTCCTCTGGCTCAGGCAGAACTCTGCATAAGCCGTCTTTTCTTTAGATCCTTGGTCAGACAGGACACATTAGCAGCAAACAGTAAATACCAGCTGCCCTCTGCCCCTGTGTGAGCAGTGCTTGAAATGATCTGTAGCACAGCAGAGTCACAAGACCAGCACACAGGTAGGTTTTATGCCATCTGGTGTCAAATGTGGATGGTAGGTCTTGTTTGAGAAATCTGCCCTTAGGCATCGGCCTGGTTTCAGTATTTGTTTTCCTGGTAAGATCTGGTGCATATAAAAGACTGACAACACCTATGAATGCACTGATTTGGCAAACAGCACCCTAAGGACAGTCAATACCATGGTACACATGATCACAGCCCAGCTTTGAAGACAAAAGAAGCGTCGTTTGTTCATGATGCGTAGTAAATGACATTTGTAAATCTAGAGCACTTGTGACCTCCTGGATTATGAAGTCTGAGGATTTACAATCAGGTTTTTTTCCTCTCAGACAAAAGCATGTGCTTGTGTTCTGCTGTCAACAGAAGGCTGGAAAAAAACCTGTGAGCTCAGTCTTAGAGCATTAGATTTTTTTTCCTCTACGCTTGACTGGAATTCTGAACTCCTTGGACTGGGAAGCTATGTAAGTGATCAAGGGTCACTGGGAAACAGAGTCATGGTTTAGTTTTTGACAGGTGTTTCAGGCTTCACTGGCAGGTCAAGTTGGAAGAAAGGATGAGTGGTAAAAAGGTACCCAGGAGAGAGCAGTGGGGATTTCAGTCATGGAGAAAGTGAAGGCTCTTAGTAATAGTCAAAGGCTAATTCACGTGATTATGTGCTGGAAAATCTGAGTTCTTTGGGTTGCTTTTCTAGAGGTGGAACATGGAGAGAGAGCAGGAGAGTACCTGGACCTGAGATGAGTGCCCAGGACAGGGGGTGGCTGGAGGCAATAAGCTGCAGGGACCAAGGTGCACTTTCTTGGCAGGCAAGGTGAGAAGGAAGGATTCTTGAAAGCTCCAGACAACCACCGGTGGCATATACCAGAGGCAGAGGGAGAAAATGCTAGGGAGAAAAGGTGTGGCTGTGAAAGCTAGGAACCACTGGGAGGTATGAGTGAATGATGTGTCCGCAGGAACCTGGAAAGGAAAGGACAGGGTAGGATGGCCTGGAGAGTTTCCCTGTGGAAAGGAGCTCTGGAAAGATGAAAATGTAAGGAAAAATTGCTGGGAAAATATGAAAGTATATGTCATCATATTCCTTTGGTGAGCACTCAACACAGTTCTGAGACAAGACTACCATGGAGAGAGGCCCTAGACCCAGCATCAAAGGCCCAATCAGGATCCAGTAGATGGGCTTGTTTGTGGATTTCCCCATCTGGAGTAACTGGAAGATTGACTCAGGGAAGCATCTTGGCCATCAGCAGCCAGCACCTGCTAGAGCAGCAGTTGTGCACATTTGCTGTGTGAAAGGGGAAGCACATGTGTTAAGTAGCCAGAATGCAATTTTGAAATAGGAAGTGTGTGGAATATGCTGGTAGCTGTTTCTGCTTTCCCATCAGACTGTCAGATGCAGAAATGCTGGGGGATCAGGGTTAGAGGAATCCAGCCTGTCCAGCTCTGGCACTGGCCTTGTGCCTGACTGCTGGGACCTACGGAAAGAGCCCTACAGTGCACACAGTGCTATTCAACTAGGAGAGTGAGCCAGGTGTCTTTGAAGGCACTTAGAGGGGAGGCTGGGGCAACCGAGATCTCTTTGTTGAGGAGACTCTTGAGAGGGATAGTTGATGAGTGGTGCTTTTAAACAGGTTGATTAATACATTGATGAAACATAATCCAATTTTTTCTTCACTATAGGGAACAGACGGCCTCTTCAGCCTCCTCTGTGCATTTCATCCTTCCTGAGAAAGTCTGTCTCCATCACTCTTGTGTCTCTCAGGGTTAGAGATGCTCCTCTGCTCAGTCTGCTGGTTTGCATCTGGGATGTGCTTCCATTTGTACCATTACCTTCCTCAGGGCTGTTTTAGCCTCAGCTCAACTGCACTTTGCTATCCACACTTTTCTCCAATTACATGCGAACTCATCCCATCATATTTTTCTATTTCAGTGACTTCTCAATCTTTTGTTACACTTCTAAGCAGTCCTGTGGCTCTGTTTCAGTCATAGACCACAAATATTTTTTCTAGTGTGACACAGCCCAGCATGCTGGCCATGTTAGTGCTGTGCTGACACAGGAAAATGCTGTGCCAAAGTATTTTCCTGTGAGAAGAACATTGCAATTGCAGCTAGATGTTCCTACAGTCCAAGTCAGCTTTTAGGAAATTCTCTGTTATAGAAGCATGGATATATCCTCTGTGCTAAGACATAAATTAATACTCACATTCTTTTGCCTCATCCATGAAATGCATAGGAGGCCTAAAAACATATCCTATTCCAGTAAAACCATTCCAGCTTTTAGTTTCATCTTCTGAGAACTCAGGGAGGGGGAGCTTGATTCACAGTAACTCTTGGACAGAGATGAGAGCACAGTGAAATGGCTCCCAGGTGAGGCAAATAAATTCTCCTTTCCCGCATCATGCTCCTTGATGCACAACAGCAGCATTTTGGCAGCCACTGCCTAGCTTTGAAGTGACCACACCACCACGTTACTTCTGATTTATGTAAGGCACTCTGAACCCTTTCTTCCAGAAAATGCTTCTTGGTGTTGTCTCCTAAGGCAGCAGGCAGGTCTTCCTAAGGACCAGTCAGCACTTTTTCATCTCTTCAGGCTGACAACACCTCAATGGATTTGCTTCTCTGTCTCTCTTTTTTTTCTCCTTCCCCAAACATCTTCCTTAGTATCATCCTTAGCTTATGGAACAGCAAAAGTATTATCATAAAGACATTCATCTGGGCTGAAAGAGGCAAAAGTGGTTTAAAAGGTGAATGAAACAAGCAGGCCTAGGAGAAGAGGGGCTGGTAACATTGGGGATTTATCTCTGTTTCATTTTGCCTCTATGGACAACTGGAAATGCCTTGATTAAAATAGCAGAGAAAGGAATCTAAGAGGAACTGCTGCTGCTGCTTGGGGAAGCACAGCGAGTCAGATAATTTCAGGTAAGTGACACAGGGACAGAGGGAGCAGCTGTCAAAAGTCAGCTCAACTCCTGCAACTGTCCAAACAGCTCCATGAGCATCCAGCCACTGCACTGTTCACAGCATCAGCAACACGGTGCTGGGACAAGACAAGCACTTGAATAAAATTATGTTGCCAGCTAAAAGCTGACATTGAAAGATGCTCCACAAGTATTTTGGCCTGTTCCCTGGGCTCTCTTGAGCAAGCATCTGTCCATCATTCAAGTAGACTTTACCATTTCTTAATCACAGGCAGATGCTGGCAGGAAACTGGAATCAAGATGCTCCAACTAGGGCAATTCTGGGCCTGAGGAGAAGACCTCCAGGCAATGAAAACAATTTCACTGGAAATGACCATTGAAATAAGGCCTTCAGAAGACTGCTTTTTTTCTTACTCAGTTCCTTCTTAATCCTGAATTCAGCACTTTTTATTGGATCCTGGCCATTGATGGGTGTGACAGACATCCCTGGAATTATACAGACCCATAAAACTACTTAAGTACTTGACATACTTGCTTACAGCTGCAATGAGACCTGTATTTGTGAGACCATACTACAGTAATAGTTGTATGATGCATCATGAAAAATCCTGGCTTCAATGCATTGCACAAAGCCTTAGCAAAGCACTTTCACCTCCAGAAAACTCACAACTGAAACTAAGATGGAAAATACAACAAATCAGTGTAAACAAGTAACTATTGGAAAAGAAGGTAAAATTGCTAAGTGCAAGAGTGTGATGTTAGTGTCGCATTCCTTTGAAACCTTGTGCCTATGGAAATTACGAATAATACTGTCTTTATGTGAATTCTGCTTCTGAAGTGAGGCAGGCAGTTACCTAGGGATAGGTTTCTCTGCCTCCAAAGCCCCTGAGTGTTCCTCCAGCAGTGCTCCTGTTGTATCCACATGGCAACATAAAAACCCACAGTAAAGAATGAACATTGGTCGTCCTTGCTCAGGCAAACAGATAAGTGTGACAATTCCCTTTCCACAGCTGAAGAGTCAGGTCTCTTGTAACTGTCCTCTCTGAAACATGTTCAGTTTTCTAGCTAGCAGGCAGCTTATTTTGAACTGGCCCAGCTCCTTGGTAAGTTTTCCTAACCCTTTTGTCTGCTCCTATCAAAGAATTCAGAGCTTATATGTGTAAGGACTGTAGGATTTCACTTCCTGCAAAGAAGTTCACAGCAGCCAGTGAAAACTTTTTTTCTTAAAAAAATTCTTGTCTTGGATCTGCCTTATCTGGTCTAGCCTCAGAAATGACCAAACTCAGTATTTATCCATAGAGATATGGTCAGGAAGAACACAGTATTGATATGAGAAGCTTAATGAGCCTCAAAACTGAATTCAAAGAACTTGGCTACACCCTAAACACATTTAGAAGGTTTGTAGCACAGAAGTCATCCCATTCTGTCCAAGCCACTTTATCACCCCATACAGAAAGATAATGCATGCTTTCAGTTTCATAGTGGTTGCTTTATGCTATCCTAAGATAGCAGCTGATAAAAGACACTCTCAGCTCAGCAACACTGAGAACATCTCATGTCTACAGGTCTAATAACCCATGCCTTGCTTCTTACCAGAGAAGAGGTTCAGGGTGAATAGCCTCAGGATGTTCCTGTGCTATCCTGTGCTGACACCAGCACACAAGAATGTGGGTTTGGTATGACCCTCCTCCAGATCCAACAGTCAAGAGCAGTATCCCCTCAAACGCAGATAATAGTCACCTCTGTTATTCCTTCCAACTCAGGACCAACCTGCTGGCATCTCACAACTTATCCTTCTTACTTTAGCAGTGGAATATTTTAACCAGTTTTACTTGGACTATAAACACGTCGATACTCCGAGGCCTTCCGCTTTCCAGCTTTACCAACTCGATGAGGATCTGCTCTTGCTGCAACCTGTGTTGTGGTACGTAGCAATAATTAGTGAGGATAAGCTGCACCAGCTCTACGAAGACCTGGACTGAACTGAGCGGATGTGAAGGATCAACATTTGATGCACAAAACGTGTTATCCAACGCTCCCCTTCCTGTGCACTGCTACATTCATGAAAAGCACAGCCAGAAACCAGATCAGCTCTTCTAAATTTATGAATAGTGAAAAAGACATATTCAGCTGCCCTGCAGGTTATCCCACAGAAGGATCATTCATGTCTACTCCTTTGTAAGCACAAAATCCCTGCAGCAAGGCCTTTCATGTGATTCAGTTAGTCGCACACCCAACTTAAATGAGAATTTACTCTTGCATAATATTAAATCCAGTCAGCTGCATAAGCAGGCTCTTTCTCACCACATCTTACCCTGCACTGGTGTTCTTGAGTAAGAGATGCTAATCTTGCTCAGAGCAGTAAGTAGGTAAGCTGGTTTTGATCACAGAAAAAATAGATTAGTGGAAGTGTTAGTGAGCCTAGTAGTACCATGAACAATAATGTGGAGGTGAACTCATGCAGTCCCAGTTAACAGATCCTTTCCTTACTAAAAGGTAGAGCAAGCAGATGAGGAGAGGAAGAAAAAATGCACAAAATGAGACCAAAAAATTCAAAATACTAACAGCACCCCACTGGAGAGATCAGAATGTTGATATGTGCTTTCAGGTCCTGGGGTTTCTCTGTGCATTGGTACTTCACAGCACAAACAGAAAAATGGTTTTACAGGTTCGAGCAGCTGCTCCACCTTTCTGAAGGCAAGGCCTTCATTAGAAGTAACCAACCAGGCAGGGAAAGAAAGCTGCTTTCAATTTCCAGCACTTCACCTTTAGGCAAGGACTTGGTCTGCAAGTGTGAGGGTGGATTTAAACAGGAGCATCTCTCCTTGATCACTCACTGTCTCTCTGCACATTTCTAAGCGCTCTGGAAAGAAACTTCTGGAGTGAAGTAGTTGGTGGATGTGGTGAGATGTTGGCACTGGGTGGCTGCATGGTGGCCTGTGTGTGAAGAGGCCAGGACTGCCCCATGCCAGATACAACTGCTTCCAGCCAGCTCCGATGGACACACCGCAGAGCGTGGCTGAGCACCTCAGCCAAGATGGTGATGCCTCTAAGAAAATATATTTAAGAAAGAGCATGAGAAACAGCGGCAAAAATCCTAAGGTCAGTGAAAAAGGAGGAGGAAGACGTGCTTTAGGCATCAGAGCACAGATTCTCCTGCAGTCCACGGAAAGGACCCCACTGGAGCACATGAATATTTCCTGAAGGAACTACATCTTCCTGGAGAGCCTGTACAGGAGCAGGTTTATCCTGAAAGATTGCAGCCCATGGGAAGGATTCACGCTGGAGCAGAGGAAAGTGTGAGGAGGCAGGAACAGAAGAAAGGAGCAGCTATGGACTGACAGGAACCCAAATTCCCCATTCTGCCTTGCACCACTTTGGGCAGGCTATAAGGTAGAAAAATTGGGCATGAAGAAGTGAAGTTCAGTCTGGAAAATGGGTGGGTGAGGTAAGGGAAAATGACTGGTTTAGTCCTTGGTTTTCACCACTCTACTCAGTTTCTAATTTACAATACATTTAATTTTCTCCAATTCAGGGGTTTTTTTTCACCCACGACAGTACTTGGTAAGTGATCTCCCTGTCTGTATCTCAGCCTGTGAGCTCTTGCATCTTATTTTCTCCCTCTGTCCTCTTGAGGAATGGGGTGACAGAGCAGCTGGGTGAGCACCTAGGATCAGGCCAAGTCAACCCACTACAAGCTGTTGCACAGACATGTTTAAAAGAAACTTAAAATTCACTGGTTCATAATAAGCATTTGCCGTAACAATTTCAGATTAGCATCTGCCTAAAACTTGCAGACAAGTCTTTTCCATTTATTGTAGAGCTTTTCAGAGAATGATTTTGTACTTTACCACTTTTCCCCCATTTCCAAAATCAAACACAGGCAAGGACTTCCAACGCTCACTTACTAGCTATACATTATCTGCAGAATTACAGAGATGAATCATTTTTACATGAAAAAATATAGTATTAAAAATCTTACATACAAGGACAAAACATAACAACAAAAGGCTCCCCAAAAAATTAACATCCAGTCTGTCACCATTTAAGATGAAACTCCTTTAGGGTGAGTTTTCAATGAGGATAATAAAGTTGACGTTTGTTTTTCTATTTTTTATTTTACCCCCCATAAAGGAGACATGCATTAAAAACAGTAATGTCTAAAACAACATTATTTAACTCTTAGTCATGCACCTGAAGATTTGGCTCAGAGCATCTTCTGAAGTCAGCAGTCAGAGGAACCCAGTTTCACTGAGGCACCAGTGATGGAGTTTCTGAAAGCGTCCTCCGAGCTGAGATGCGCAGACATTTGGGGCAACCTCCAGACTTAAAGCATGCTTTGTGAAAGCATGCTTTGCACTCTGTTCATACATACAGAGTAGCATTCAGAGAAAAAAATAAAAAGCAGAATTAAAAAAAAATGAATCAACAGCTGTGTTCCTTGAATGATGTTCTATCATGTACATATCAGTACAAAAGTAAACAGAAGCAGTGCAAGGCCAGGACAACCACCACCACTGTAATAATTTACAATGAATGCTGGCAAGATCTAATAAAACAGCTCTCTCATGTGTAGACCCAAAACATAGCCTCCCCCTGCAAGCATAACCATGGTCAGGCAAATCCCTGGTTTTGCTCTCTGAATTCACTGATACAAAACAGCTGCCACAGGCTGCTTTTCAAAGATACACGCTGTCCGTGATTTCCACATATACATGTTTTCAGTGAAGCTAGTTCTCAATGTTTAAAATAAGTCTAAATGCTTTTATACACTGAAATTCCCCCAAAGAAGAAAGAAAAACATTCTGTCTGGGACATACCTGGGCACCTTTTACATTTGGCAGTCTGATATGGAAAGAGCAGATCTGCGCTCTGACAGAATTCACAGATAAAGCCCTTCGCCTGACAGAGCTAAAACGACAGCAAAAGACTTGAATTTAAATCTAAGAAAAAAATTACTTGGGAATGGCAGCAGGGATATTTCCTTACAGTAGCAGCTGCAAGGACACTAAAAGCCCTGTTTTTTCCTTACCTCACAGCCATCTACATGAGAGGTGGAGCTCTTCAGAATATCTTTAAGAAGGGGCAGTAACTGCGCTCGTTTGATCTTCACCAGATCATCCAGTGAGAAGAGATGCAGCTCCTCTGTCAGATGGCTGGGGACCTGTTCAAATTCTTTCAGTACACTGCAAAGAGAAATAAAACCCAGTTAAAGTTACAAAAAGTTGTTTTTCAAGTGTATTTCCAGAATAAGCCTCTTTCACTTCTCCAGTCACATGGGGATTATACAAGGCAAGTTCATGCTATATCCTACCTCCCCTCCCAATTTGAGATCACTTGAATAAAAATTGGCAGGTTTTGGATTTAGAGTAAATTATCTGCTTTAAACATGCATTTTTCAGGCTTTGGAGTTGCCATACACAGTTATTTCAGCAATCCTTAAATAGTGTGTAAAGGGTTCTCTCCTACCTCAGGAACAGTAGGTAAAATCCCATGTACTATCTAACATAATAAGCTGGGCTTATTTATTTTCTTTGCAAAGAGAACTTTGAGGGGTTTTATCCTGCACAGGCCACTGCTGGGTGAAACTATGCTTGTGCTGGGCAGGTGAACACTGGAAATAGAGATATTGCTTTTAAACTATCACTGATGCAGATAGAAGGTACAATGGGGATCCTAATACTTAGTTCGGTAATGGAATCACAGGGAATTGAACAGAAGAGAGACAAAAACACACTTCTGTTTGATTTTGGTGAACAACATGGAACTGATGCATAAAGAGCTCTATGTCAAAGGGAAAACAGAACCTACTCTTAAATCTTCTTTTGCTTATACCTGTTCTTAAAAAGGTCAGCAATTCTTCAGTTATGGTGTTACTATTCACAAGTCTGTGTATTAGTTATGCTTACAGTTTAGGAAGGTGAACACCAAAAATCTTTCACTTCTAGCAACAAGTAAGGCCAGGTGTTGGTCTTTATCACTTTTGGTTACTATTTGAATATTTTTATAGAATAAACTGAATTAAGCATTATGACAGATTTCTGGAAGAAATCTTTAAATGCTCAAGGAACACATTCGTTAATTTAAAAAAAACCAACATATTTTTTAAAGACAAATATTCTCAGAGAGGTAAGTATCTTTGACCTTCTAAGAATGAGTGAGAACCTAAGAGAGATGAAACAGGAAAAAATACACACCTAACTAAAATCATTCAACATTAAAACCAAACTGTATTATAAGAAACAGCTACCACTTGTACTTCACTCAACATTTGCAGTGCAACAGAAGGCAGCTTTGTTATTAGAGCTCTCTAATGATCATATCAACTTACTTAAAACGGCACCCAAATGTCTCCAAAGAAGGCTCTATAAGCATGTCATGTACACTTTACTAAGCTATTTCTCATGCATAATCACAGTCCATACCTTTCAGCAAACCTGCAGGTTTTCAAAAGCTTTTTTAAATGAAAAAGCTGTTCCTGCACCTCCTAAAAGATGGAAGAGAAAAACAAAACCATTTTTAAATTAAAAGCATTGCATTTATATATTCATAAGTGAGGAACACCACTATTTGAGTCAGCAATCCTTGCAAGTACACCAAACCACCCCTAAAAAAAGGAACTTTACACTTAGCCTAGAATTAAACAAATGGATTTTCTAATGCACAAAAGCCAAAGGCAGGCAAAGGCTATTTTTATTCCCTCACAAGTGAAGCAAGTCCTAATGCCAAAAATGGCTGCAGGTCTTGATGCATGCTTGACCTACACCTGTGTAAGAACAGGTAAGTGCCTCCTCAGCCAAGAAGGGAACACATGCCTACTTCTAATCTTCAGCACAACACTCTTCCTAAAGCAGTAGGAGGTACAGCTCCTAAATGAGCCAAGGGTGTTTCCCCTAATGGCCCACAAAATTAAGGAGTCATTCAAAAATTACAGAACTTTCCAACAGCCAAAACCCAGGAAGATGTAAATATTTACTGCAGGAGACCAACTCCCTTACTTGAACTAAAACTGGAAACCATTAAGGAAACACCTCCCAGAGACAACAGGTCTAAGGAGACATAGGCTGGAAATGCCTCCCTTTGCCCCCTTCACCTGAGGGAAAAGAGGGCAAGTCCCAGAAGTGGTGATGGGATAAGCCAGAAAAAAACAACCCTTTTCCTTACCACATGCACACACAGGACACATCCCACCCTAAGGAATTCTTCCTGAAAGTCTCAGACCCAGAAATTCCTGATAAAAAATGGCCACACTTACCCTGACCCTGTCCATTTCTTTACTTTTTGTGTAGAGGGTTTTGTTAATACACGACACATTGAAAATGGGGTGCTGCCATATGCTGTCCAGTAGATGTTTGGAGAAGTTGCACACGTAGTATTTTTTGAAATCCCACTTGGAAAGTATTCGGGCAGGAATAGAAGACTGGGCATAGCTGTGGCAGCAGTCACAGAAGTATTTCCCCAGGTAGTCACAATAGCGGAGTCTCCTGATATATTCTGCAGGTAGACAGCAATGAAATTGTGAGTATTTTAAAAACTTATGGAACCTAAGTCTTGTCTGTATGCCTATTCTGTCTAAATAACTCAGATCTACTGGAATGAAAGGAAAAGGATTTTTTATGTTTTATTTTTAAGTAGAAGGTTTTATTATTGTGGTGAACACATGTACAAGGTTTGCACTTGGCATTAGAACAGAAAGCTTTCCCCATTTCCACATTTGTTCAACTGATTATAATTATCAATATAAGATCTTAGAGAAACCCCTGTTGCTTTACCCACAAAAGAAACACTAGATAAAGTACACAACAAAAACACTTCCACCAATTCTGGAGTCATGTTTGTAGAATACTTTTTCACATCAAGAGGTTTATGGGGTTTTTCCCAGCTATTACAGCACCTCCTATTTGCTCAAGTTAATGTGCCATCATAGACTGTTGATACTTTACAGGCCATAACCAACGCTGCTCTTGTGGGCTGACCCAAAACAAGACTTAAGTGCCACTTCAAAGACTTCTTAGGTAAGGTCTGTTTGTCAGTTCTGTAAATCACTGTGCTTTGAAGCAGTTCTCACAAAATATCAGAAAACAAAAAAAAAAACAAAAACCCCCCAACAACTAGAACTAGAACAACAACAACAAACAAACACAAAATCCCAACCAAAATAAACAAACAAAACCCCAAACAAACAAAAAACCCCAAGATTTTTGTGATCCAGATCTTAAGAAACAAGAAGTTTTAAAGAGACACCCCAAAGGAACAAAACCACAGATTCCAAAGTGTCATAAGCTTGCAAGAAGTCTCCAAAAAGAGACTTTTGGGAATGTCTAAATTGGCACAGGGAAAGAATTATTAAGAGTAACAACTGGACTATGTAAAACCAGCACTTTCCAGCCTGGAAGCCTGATTTTTTTTTAATTGTTTTTTCTGTTTAGTGGTTGGTTATTTTGAATTTTTATTGTGTATGAGAAGGACATTTATCAAGTATTGTATTCTGTACTGTATGAAAAATTCCAGACACTGGAAAGATCCCACTGTCTGTTTTACTACTGCAGGCACATCCAGCAATGAGCTTTTCCTTCTAGCTCAGGTAATTTAAAAATTGTGGTATATCTGTGTTGGTGAGGATTATAGTCTGATTACTAGTACTGCACTTATTAGGGGATTTTTTGCCAGTTTTGGTAATACTTACTGCTTTCTATCGGGGTTCCACAACCAACACATGTAAAGTTTTGAGCAGCCACCACTGCATCTCTCCTGTACACAGAGGTAAGTAGTTAGACCTTTCAGCACCCAAAACATAGTTTTAGTTAACATTCTTCCAAAGTGCAGAAGAGCTACACTGGCACCAGTGGAGAATGTCCACCTCAGGAGCTGGCTCCTACTCCTCCACATGAAAAAGGGAAATTCTGTAACACTTGTTGAAATAACTAAATTATTTTCCATTTCTTAAGGTGGCACCAGTATCATGGGGTTTGGAGATGGGAAATCCACATTTGCAACTGAAAAAGCAACTGAACCTGCAGCATTGCAGGAAACAGCTGGTTTGCCGACTGTCTGCACGTAACAGCATTTGACGTAGGGTGAAACAGCTATTTCCTCACACATGACCTGGTGCCTCCCCCCTCTTTCTGAAAACCAGCTATCCATAAAATATTAGCAGGGAAGTGGGCAAAGTCAAGAATATTCTCCAGGTACTGTCACAAAATGAAATTTTCAGGACCTATATACACTGCCACCATAATACCAAAGAGTACGTGTATTATCCCATGGAAAATTGCACATGCTCTGTTAATGGGGACGTGCCAAGAGAGGGAAAAAGATGCCATCTGTTTTCTAGTGAGCCTGGTGACAGACACTGCAGAAGGCTGTGCCATGCACCAGCCCTAGGTCTGCTCACAGATCATCTGCACATGCACTAGATCTCTTAATCACCCAAGTTCCTTCCATCAGTTCTCCCCATGCTATATTAAATGACAGTGCCCAGATCCCTCAAAACTTACTTGACTGAAGGATGAATATTAAATATAATCTGTGATCTTGGTGGGGACCAGCCAGAAGATCCTCTTAACTTGGATATGATCTTTATTTCTTCAGCCAGACTCAAACTGGACTCAAGTTCTCTTGGAATCTCTTCTTTCAGCGCAGACTATTGGGAAAGACAAGCTCATGAAGATAACCAGCCCATCAGCTGGACATATGTTAAATGCTATGGGAGATGTTTATCTCCCTTTATACTCTGGTATTTTAAAGTTCAGTTTTCACCTGCATGTAGTCCCCCCTCAGTCAAACTCCCTCATATCAGTCCCAGAAGAAAGCACATCCTGATTGTTCACAACTACACATTTTAAATGTGCTGAAAATTGCTAGAGAGAAGGCATTTTCTAAAAATTTAGATAAAGTGAACTAATAAACTGCAAGCACTCATCTGTATTTGTTTTCTTTTTTTTTTTTTAATGTAGCTTCCTCCTTTCCCTAGCAGTGAAGCAGCTGCAGTGAGACCATGATTATTTGGGGAATTGAATAAAGAGCTCGTTGTTTTCAGATCAGACTCACTCTCTGCTTAGATGAGCTCAGGCAACCAGACAGCTGAACTGCAGAGTCTGTCTGCAACCAGTATTTTCTGAAAGCTCTGCACAGCTCCTGGGCTGTTGCTTCAGCAGAATTGCTGCCTGGTTCAAAAGATGATCTGAAAGGTAAGGAATACTGTCAGAGAAAAATAGCAACATGGCATCAGCATCTCTGTTGCCTTTTCTGCATCCCTGAAAAGTTTTCTCCCATTCCTTTATTCCCACCCTCTTTCTGTGATACACCCAGGCCCTCGAAGGGCCACAGACACCACCCTCCAGCAAGACTGGGGGACCAGAGAAACACTGCTAAGCCAAGCACCAGAGACATTTGCTGTCACGCAGCATTCCTTCCCCCTCCTTAAGAAGGTCCAATTTACCACTCCCACATCTTTCCCTGCCCCAGCCAGAAGAACCACCAGAGAGCTGCTCCAGCAAAAAAGGTAGTGCCACGGGGCTATTATAGTAAAGATACACACCTTTTATCAGGGGCAACAGACAGATTTTCAAGGTCTTCAAGTTCTGCAGTAAAGGAGAAAATTTTATCAAGCCATTAAAGGAACAAAGCGTCTGTTACTCAGCACTATTTTAAAAATACCTTCTGTGTTACCACAGTGTCAGTTTCAAATATATTCATCTTCACAACACCCTTGCTGGATGTGGGAAATAACCTCAGCCTTAGTTGTAAAACAGGCATAAGCAGTCTTATCTCCTCTGCATATCTCTGACATGATGAAGAATACTCCCCAATACCTTTGCATCCTATAATCACCATCGGCCTGCCTTCAAGAGCTGAAATGGTAAGAAGAGACTAAGTGCCTGCTGGTCAAGGTCCAGCCAGAAGGCACTCAACATAAATAATAATAATGTACAAAACCAAGAGAGGCCACATTAATTTTTCTGGACACTGACAGGTATTTGGAGACGCCAATCACAAACATACC
This sequence comes from Dryoscopus gambensis, assembly GCA_013389985.1. NCBI lineage: Eukaryota > Metazoa > Chordata > Aves > Passeriformes > Malaconotidae > Dryoscopus > Dryoscopus gambensis. The sequence continues at coordinate 121,810 of WEIT01035554.1, forward strand.
AGCTAATGCTATAAACACATTAGTAACAGGTGAGATGAATGCAATTAAAGGACACACTTCATTATGTTTACATAGACACAATATGCTTATGCCAACAAGGCGTTCACATGGGTAGCGTTAGTTTTGACCATGCTTATTGCTCTCAAGACAAATGTTTCCCCATTTATACATCTCAGAGTAACTCTTGCTACTAGGAATGCAGTCTTTTGGGAGCTTGTTCTTCATTTGTAGATCAGGGAAAGATGAGAGGAAAAAATAAATCTCTAAAACCAAAGAGATCAACAAAAACCCATTTGTTATCAGGAAAGATAAAACAGAGGTTAAAAGCTGCACAGGCTACTTTTAAGGATTTCTATTTCTTTATGTCTAAAAACCAGAAGCAAACCAAACTAAACTCAGGATGTCCTAAAGAGAAGCAAAGCACATGTGATTACAAGAGAACAGAGACATTCTGCTCTAGTCCTGAAGCAGAGGGAGAAGCTGCCTAAAACCAAGTCAATCTGTTTCCTTAGGAAATAATCATGTCCTAAATTCTCTCAAACAATGCTGCTATAGTTGACTGAGGTTGTGCCAGTTTCACACATTCTTCAAGCACATTACTTTGGTTTAATCCTTAGACATAATTTCAGTCCCTCTGTTGGGTTTGCATGGCAAGATTTTGGTAGCAGGAGGGGCTACAGTGGCTTCTATGAGAAGCTGCCAGAAGCTTCTCCCATGTCTGAGACAGCCAATGCCAGCCAGCTCCAGAAGGGACACACCACACGCCAAGGCTGAGCCCATGAGCCATGGTGATAGTGCCTGTGGGATAGCAGAGTCAAGATGGGAGGAAAAAAACCCTGCACAGTTGCAGCTGGAGAGAGGTGTGAGAATATGTATGAGGAACAGCCCTGCAGATACCAAGGTCAGTGGAGAAGGAGGGGCAGGAGGTGCTCCAGACACCAGAGCAGAGATTCCCCTGCAGCCCCTGGTGCAGACAATGGTGAGGCAGCTGTGCCCCTGCAGCCCATGAGGATTAATGGGGGAGCAGAGATCCACCTACAGCCTGTGGAGGAGCCCAGGCAGGGGCAGGAGGATGCCTGAAGGAGGCTGTGACTAGAGGGAAGAAACCCATGCTGCAACAGGCTCCTGACAGGATGTGTGGGAGGCCTCAAGAGGTAGAGAAATCAGGAGTGAAGTTTAGCCCAGGAAGATGGGAGAGGTGGGGGGGGAAGGTGCTTTAAAATTTGATTTTACTTCTCATGACCCTAGCTGATTTGATTGACAATAAATTCATTTCCCCAAGTTGATTGTTTTGCTGTGACGGTTTTTGGTGAGTGATGTCTCTCTGTCCTTATCCAAACCACAAGCCTTTTGCTATGTTTTGTCTCCCTTTTCAGTAGAGGAGGGAAATGACAGAGAGGTTTGGTGGTCACCTTGCCAGGGTCAGCTCACCAGACTCTCAAACCAGAAAAATATTCGTTTCTAGAAGGGAAATCCTGCAGCAGTCTGGTATTGCTAGCATGTGTTCTAATAAGGAGCTACACATACGTAATTGTTTCCATTTTCTCATGTTATTTCTCCTACAATAACATCTACTAAATCAAGAGAATTCCCAAACAATGGAATAGATTCAACTGAACAATAAATCTGTTTCTGCAGTTACAATTTTAAAGTCTTACCAATAATAACATATTCATCCTCTGAGTCACTGTGGCAATAAAATCTGGTAAGCTCATGATGTGATGGTGGATGCACCGGGGAGCTGACAGGCAGCAAAGCACAGCCTGTCCAACACAAGGACAAGATCAGTTAAACTTCTCCAGCATCTATAAGTAGCTGCAATTATGTTTACATTTTTCATCACTTGCCAAAACTTTAGCACACAGACTTCATTTATAGAGCCATTTTGATTGTTTTTATACATATACAGAGCAGGCCAGTTCTTGGAAGTATGTCATACAGTGTATGTCCCACAGTTTCTTAGCCAGAATCTTGTAGTGATAAACCCAAATCTTTTATACTACCAGTGGTCTCTCCCCTTCTCATGTCCAAGCACATAATTCGTTTTTCCACAGAAGTTATGTAATTTAGAGTTTAGACTTATGATTCATCACTCAGATCTGTACTACTCAAGAGACTAAAATCTACTTAAAAGTGCATGTGCTGCCTCAAGCATTATAATGCCAGGAGTATTAATTATCTTGCCTTAAACTATATGTGAATGAATACTCTGGGGAGTCTCACTCAAACCAATTGCATGGCCTCATCTGCATACTGCAGAAGCAAACACAGAAGGAAGGAGCCAAGCTGCAAATACTACCAAAAAAAAAAAACCCAAACCCCAAAACCAACCAAAAAAAAAAAACCACCCCACAGATTTAAGCAGAGAAAGAAAAACAGCCAGCTACAGGCATGCTCTGTAGAGAGTCATCTTTGGCTTGTGGCATTTAAACCTTACATATTCATTTTAATGCAAAAGGTAATTATAATTAATAAAACATAGGTGTGAACATCCAAAAGGAAGTATGTGACCCACAGGAAAAACACTTGTGGCATAATGATCCTCAATGGACCCAACTCTCCAGAGAGTCAAGGAAGGTAACAGAGGATTTGGTTCCAAGCAATGCCCCAATTTATTTGGTATTTTCTTGCCCAGAAACAAACAGCAACGGCTTTCAGACAAGGTTACATTCTAGGTTAAGTAACTTGCCTTCATAACCACTGTCTGAAGAGGTAACAGAAGAATCAGACTTCTTCACTCCAGTGTAAGAAGATAACTCCGAATCAGTGTGATAGCTGCCATCTGATCCACTTGTTTCCTCCACACCCCAGGACTCTGCTTGTTGTTGGCTTAGAATATTACATTTCATTTTTTCTAGTGATGCTATAATCATATCTGCAATAAAAAAGTGTGCGTTTTCCTGGACACAAGATTAAAACGCTCATTAGTACACAGCATATTTGATATTTAGTTAAGATGAAGTAAAACATATAATTTTCCCCCCATACTTTTTCAACTCCTTAAATAAAAATGTAAACCTGCCTTACCTTTTATTTAAACTCAAAAAAACCACCCCGAGGGCAATTCAGAAACAACATGCAAAAGGCAACTGCCCAGATAATTGTCTCACCCTTCATTATAACATACAATTTACTTTTATCTTACCCATGTACTAGATAAAAATTAACTTAATTACATGACTAACTGATTCATATTTATGAGTTTTAGAGATGTAGTCTTCTAGTTACACTGCATTATGTAGTATGAAAGCATGCATCCAAGTAACCTATTTAACATGATTTAATTTCAAGTCAATATGTGCAAGCAGTTTTGCACACATGCTAGCTGGAAGGGGCCAGAAGGGGCAAGTTTTGAAAGGAGTGTAGATCTTCAGGCGGTGGGAAGTACAGGAGCTAGGAAAATGTTTTCCTGTGTTAAGAGTTAGGGCAGTGAAGTAGGGAATATGCAGTGAGATCGCTTACATGGTCAACTCAACATGACATAGAAAGTCTGCGGTAAGAGTAGGTGGGAACCTGGCTCCCCTGGGCTTCCCACTGCCTTAAATAAAAGGTAGCTGTTCCAAAGCCTCACTGTAGCATTTCCGAACCATACAACCCTTCCTCATGATGACACTTGCCATGTTGCCTGCCCTGGTCATCCACTCTCTAGGAAAAGGAATCACATCCACACAAATCTGGGAGTACCTGTCTTAATATCACTGCTGCATCCCATGCTTCCCGAGGTGTAACAGAGCATCCCACCAGCCCCACCTGAGCTACTGCTGATGGCCTGGGCATGGGTCCCAAGCCAGTCTCAGCGCAAAAGTGGATACATCGTGGAGAGATAGTTGTACTCAGGCACCTGGGTGGAAACCCAGAGATACCCAGGATACTCTCCCTTTCTCCCCTCAACTGCCATGTGCAAACCTAAACTTACATCTCAAAAGCTATGGCAGTATCCAAGGCTAGAGATTCTAAGTGCAGGTTAATTAAAGCTTTATAAAAGTGGCTTATGTTCAGAAAATTGTACCACTTGACATCAGTATTCACAACATCCCCTCAACTTGTATGGGAACCATGAAGAAAGACATTAGTGTTTCGGGATAGCTAAATCTTAAGGAGCACAACAGACAGCACAGCTTTCTTACTGCTCACAGACAAATACACGTAGACAAGAATTATCTCAGCATTAGAGAGCACCCAAGTCCCGGTGGATGTTTGGAGAGACTTTTACCTTTTCCCCAACACTAATTCATATTACTTGCTTGGTGCACAGTTTCTCCAGAGACAACTTTCAGTGAACTTTACGAGTCCAGGAGTTTGCTATCTTCCCATTAGCAAATAAATAATTAAAAAGCCCCTTTTCCTTTTGGGAGATATCTCCTACTTTGAAGATTCAAAAAGTCTCAAGTTAGTGGCAGAGCACAGCCTATCAGCATGCCCTGCCGATAAAAGCAATTATGAGCGTATCTGAGAGAGCTGCACTGCAAAAAGATGAAACAAAATACAGGGACTCCTGTACTCAGGAGTTGGAAGCAGTCCCAATTCAGCTGTGACACACCAACCTTCTCATTTCTGTTCCCTCCCACTCACATCAGTGGAAAGCCCCTTTAAGATTATCTGACCCATTTCCTTCCTGGCTCACAACTACAACTCCAGGGCTTGCTAACACCACAAATACCTTAGTTTTCAGTCCTAAAGTTCAAAGAGATTTATTTCTAAAAGTATTTGGAGTTTTGTGGGGTTTTGTTTGGTTGGGTTTTTTTTGGTTTTGGGGTTTTTTTCAAAGGCAGCCTTGCTCATAATGGACTGAGCTCTTGCTGTCTTTTAACCTGTAATCCCATCAACCCCCAATCTCTGCACAGTAGTAGTAGCTGATAAAATCTTGCCTCACTCAACACTCAAATTGTGGTTTCTAATCCAGATACCTACTCACTGGTCTCCTGGTATCTGAAAGCAAATTTCTTTTGTTTTAGGTCCCACATTACAGACTGAGAAACATCATCTCCCTTCTGAAACACCTTTCATAAAAAGCAACATGAAAAGCTAGTTCAAGTTTGTTGAGTTTTGGTGTGTGATTTATTGAGTGGGTTTAGTTGTTTGAGGTGCACGTTATGGATGCTGAGAGCTTTGAATCAAATGCAGAACTTGCCGCTCCAGTAAAACCAGTGTTGTGCACAAAGATGATTACCTCTTGAGCCCAGGACATGGGACTATGTGCACACAGTCCAGGAAAAAAAAATCTCCTTTTCCAGGCACATTTTTAAAGCTCTTTTATATTAAATCCTACTCATTGAAATCCATTAACCCCTCTTCTTCCACTGTTGGAAAAGATTGACATTTAGCACACAGAGTTATGTGTGACAGCTTTAGCTCCTCATCTTTAGCTCTGTTTATAGGCTTCAGTGGACCGCCTATTTGGCAACATACCCAAGACTGTTTGGGGCCCTTATGAGAAACCATGAGAAACTGCTTGAATTACTGCAGCTCTTAGAGGTAGTGTGGTTGTTATTCATACCGTAATTCTTTGACAGCAAATCTCACATGCTCATCATAAGCACACACAAAAACCCCATCCTTTCCCACCTTTTGACATTAAAAACATGAGGTAAATCCTATCCATATGCATGCAGCTGCAATAAATTCCATGTAACATATTCTAATATAACTTCATAGTTACTAATGTTAAAGTTTGTTTTCAAGGAATGTGGGGGGGGGAAATGATGGAATGAAAAAGAGAATTGTACATTGTTCCTATATATATTTCCATTATTTTAAAATAATTAAATTATTAATTAATAGCTCAAGAGTAGAAAACAAATTATGAAATAGGCATTTTAGGTTTGTAGGTTCACCCACAGAGGGCAAGAAGAGGGAAAATAGAGTATTAGTAAAGATTAGTACATCTATCAGGAAGTTCCTTTATTGAGAAACACCTCTTGTCATTTGGTTTTGCCACAATAAAACGTGAAAAACATCATGATAATAGTATTTGTTGTCCTCACCTTTTCCACATCCTCTGGGAGCATGCAGATGTCCTGCAATGAACGATTCAAGGGTATAGCACTTATGTTCAAAGGGGAAGTAGAACCTGTGGGTATAACAAGAGCTTTTATTAGTTACTTCTTTCTCTGCAGCTCCCACGATGCGTGCATGGTGACTTCCAGAAAGCAAAGCAAACTTTTTTTCCCAGAACTGAACACCATTGAGGCTGGAGGCTGTGGTGGAAGCTAGGGAAGAGAAAAACGTGAGAAACACGCTGGCATTTGAACTACTCTGGCAACCCGAAGCACGAACATCAACTACCAGAGAAACACAGTTCAAATGCTGTGCTGTGACAGCACCACTGCATTCCCACACCAGTTCTCTCCAAGCTACAGCCTGAGCTGCTGGGGACAACCACCAACAGAACCTGAAGCTGGACTGGCAGTGATGCTCCGCAGCTGGTGACACAGCCAGCTAACACTGCACTCTGCTCATTCACAGTGGCTGGAAGAAACACAAACCTCACTGCTGTCCGGGCATGCAGAGAGATGCACCAGCCTTAAAAGATTCAACATATCACTTCTGGCATCGTGTGACTACAGTAAGTTTGGAAAACACTTCGGCATTATGTTTCCATATCCTGAGGAAATCTCCCCCCTGCTTTCAAATGCAACCCATACTGAATGGTAGTATGTCCAACTGTGTTCCTTCCTTCCCAGAATTGCAGTTTTATCACTGATGAGTATGATGAGTACGTGAAATAAATTTTATCTCTTTTTCCCCAGTAAGAACTTTTCACTGTACAGAAGAGCACACATCAAGTTTTATTGGTGTTTACTACCTCTTCTTGGACCTTGAACTCACACAGTTTCTGTTTCACTCTCATGATGCTTACAGGATAAAACAGACCATATGTGGTGGCAAATGGTCACCACACAGACACCATTTAAAGCCTTTGCAAATAGCATGGCTTAACCAATGGCTTTTTATTTTTAAAAAATGCCCTTCCTAAATTTGTTTAAAAGTCACAGACAGGCTAAAGAGCTCCCACAAAATATGATCATTATTTATGTAAACCTTTTCTCCAACTAAGGGGCACTGACTCGCAGGCCTAGTCTGGATTATTTATATTGCCTTACTGAGAGAAACCACGTTACGCTGCCCTGAGCACCAATGATATCAGGCTGGAAAGTCAATACCGAGCTCGAGCGTAGCGACACAGATGAAGAGTTTTTGTACAGAATTATTAATATCTCCATTGTGTATACCATGAAGGAAAAACTGACATGACTTTTCAAAACAGATTTAATGGCCTAATTAAGTTATTTTCATACCTACCTGATGATTCATCTTAGTAGGTAAGCTCTATAGCTTGATAAAAGACTACATTCCCATCAGTTATGATAACAAACATTACTCTCTAGACTAAAAATAATAAGCAGAAATAAGGAAATGGGAAAATTATTCCTTTCTCTTTAAAACATAAGATGCAATTCATCTTAAATATAATTTTGAAATCTAATGGGAGTTCTCTCCTTTGCTTACCTCTTACACCCCACTTGCATCTTAAAGTAAAAAGAATGTAAAAGAAGCACAGGGAAAAAGCCCAGCACATCCAGCAATGGGATGCAGCTCTGGGTCTGATGCAGCTCTGGTTGCCCTTCTACTCCTGAACACTGTTGCCTGGAGGCTGCTGGGGCTGCGGAAAGAGCCCTAAGAGCCAGAGAAGGAAGTGACCTTGATGTACATAGAGGTTAAAAGCAAGAACAAGCCTGTGAACTCAGTGACACACCAGCCACAACAAAGCCCCCAGAAAACACTACACTCAGTCACAAGCTCTTCATTAACAGTAACAGAACCTTTTCAAAAGGTTGAATAAGGGCCATTCTCTGGTGGTCTCACAAATATGAACAAGGCCTAGCAGGAATTTCAGAGGATCAGCAGAAAATCCCACTAAACAAAAATTAAATCCCACTGAAAAAAAAAATTATTCTGATTTAAGTGATACTACATAATTTGCTTGTATCTTGTGCATCCCTCTGCAGTTCTCGTGCGAGAAACCACCATCTCTGAGCTAGCAATAGAAAGAATAGCAAGTCAGGAACTGCTATTGTGTAATTCCTGCCCTCAAATTAGGCATTATATTTCTTCTTTTTCATTTTGCTATTCACTTTTCACATCCTCATAGTATGGGGTAGTGCAGGAGAGAATGAGACCTCATTACCCAAGCCACCCAGTAGTGAGTTAAATGGTTAAAAGCAACAAGGAATGAGGAAATGCAGAAGTTTTCACTTTGTACAGAAAAGGCCTGAGTCTAAGGCAGACAGAACACATCACACTGTTCAGTATCTAACAGGATCCTGCCTCCTCTGAGGAGTATATTTTAGTAAAATCAAGGATGCTCCTCTTCAGTCATGCGGCTGCCACATTCCTTGCTCCCTTTGTTTTCTGGAGAGCCAGCAGCACTACTACCCCAACACAAGCTTGTGACACATCTGACCCGTGCCAGAAGGTCGAGTCACGCACAATGTATTTGTTCTTACGCACGTGCCTTGCAGTCCCCGCTGACCCCGAGAGCCTGGGCTGTGTTTTCCAGACCCAGCTCCCCAAACACGCGTGACTGGCCTCAGCCAGCCCCAACTGCTGGGTGCGGTTTCCTTCTCCCTGACGGGCACTTCTCGGAGGCACGGAGCCAACGCAACACCAGCAGACGGAAACAGCCATAATCGTCACATACTAACTGTTGACGACAGCCTGTCCTGGATGACAGAGATGTTATTAAGAGCACACAGTCCTGCAATGGCACGTGCCCGTTGGAGACCTTGCTGCCAACTTAGACCTTGGAGGAGCTCTGGGTGAATAGTTAGAAAGGATCAGAAATTGGAAGTGGAGGTCAGTGGAGTGCCACTGCTAGGACTACCATTGACCAAAGGGATAAGAAAAAACCCAAATCAAAACAAACCAACAAAACCTAGCCTTTGTAATATTCTTTTATAATACAAAGGCAGGATGAACACTCCCTGCTCTTTGCCTTTACTCCAATATAAAAATCAGACCTCAGTTACAACATTTTTCTGAAGCTTATAATCTATCATCATAGAATCATAGAATGGGTTGGGTTGGAATGGACCTTAAATATCACCTTGCTCCGAACGCCCTGCCATGGTCAGGGACACCTTCCACTACACCAGGTTGCTCAAAGATCACTCACTGGACCAGGTTGGTCAGACCCCCATCCAACCTGGCCTTGAACACTTGAAGGGATGGGGCATCCACAGTTTCCCTGGGCAACCTGTGCCAGTGCCTCACCACTCTCATAGTAAAGGATTTCTTCCTAGTATTTAATTGCCCTTCCTATTTTTTCAAAGTCCCCCTCTAAGTACTGGAAGGCTGCTACAAGGTCTTCCTGGAGCCTTCTCCAAGCTGAACAACCCCAGCTCTGTCTGTCTTCATAGAAGAGGTACTTCACCCATCTCAATTTATTTGTGGTCATAAACTAAGTCTTTAGATACAACTAACAGCCTTTATAAACAAAATCCAAATGCTTCATCTTGCTGTACCAAAGGCTGCTCCTGTCAATACTGGGTGTTAAAATGGAGGGGACTGTTCTGCTGCCCCAGCCAAAGGGCAGAGACTCCAGCCTGCAGCCCAGGAAGGCTGGCACATCTCATGGAGGCACACACACAGCCCCAAGGCCAGGCCAGCTGCTCCCCCAGCCATCTCAGGGGCATGTGCTGAACTCTCCCACTGAATAGCTCCTCAGCTATGGGCCTGCACTGCTCAGAGCCCCCTGACACAGCAGGGACAGAAGGCAACCTGCTCAAAGGGCACCCTCTGCTAGCAGCCATCAGCCAGTCCTCTTCGCAGACAACACACAACAATATCCATATGGTTGGAAAACTGGTGAGAGGTATAAAGAACCTGTTCTATATCAGATGGGGGTTTGTATCTCCAAGACCTTAGGTGCACCTGGAAAGGGGAAAAGGAAAAACAGTCCCCACTCCAGAACAAGCCAATTGAGTCATAATAAACTGGATGTTAATGCCCTGCCTCCAAATCCCAGCATCCAAAGACTCCCTCTCCTCCAGCTCCTGCCAAACACAACATGACCCAGGGAGCTCACAACACACCAATGAATCATTACCCAATGCCCAGATCCATGCTATCTGCTAGGGTGAAAAGGGTAACGGTGAAGACAAGATAAAGCTGGTAGAAAGCTCATCCAGTGGATGTTCTACATTGCTCACAGCTCTGCAGTTTTTACATTTTATCAGCAGTTGCATATTACAGAAGCATTTCTGCATCCTGAGAGATGCCTATGGCAAGCATGAGCATCTCTCATTTTACCAAGTCCAACCCTCTGGTTCTCCTTGGTTTTTAAGCTCTTTCTCCCTATTTTGAATGACAGCATTTGTCTAATTTGCAATCACCACAAATAAGGCCCACTTCAATTACAGTTGTCTTTCCTAGCACAGAGATCTTACAACAAAAATGCAGCTGTAAAGTTACCTGTTTGATTGACTGGCTCTGACTGGGAAAGGCCGCTGGGAGAATCACTGTCACAGCTGCTGAGAGGTGCAGGGTATTTCACTAGATCTGATTTACCGACAGTTGAATCTGGAAGCAACCTTGTGAAAGCCAAGTCTCTTTCAGGGGAGGTATAAGATTCTTTTTCAGAATGCACAACAGCGGATGTGACGGTGCCTCCTGTTAATGTCACTTGGGTAAAGCAGTCACGCTTCAGAGGCGACATGCCTGAAAGAGTGAAACCATTCAAGGAGGAAGCAGCAGGATCTCCATCAGTATAATGGGGACAAGGGAAAGTATCCAGTGAAGGTTTGGGGGAATCACAGTCCGTGTTGTTCCAACATGCCCGGGGCCTTGTAAACCGAATGTCTGTTTGTGTACAGGCAGCATTGTGATGTGCAGAATCACTGTCACTGTCATCATGGCTATCCCCGGCGCTGCTTTCTTCCCACTGTTCCACATCACTATCCAGATGCTCAGCTCCCTGCATTGTGCTCTGCTCCAACACCAAAGAGGGCTTCAAACCAGATGCATTTAAAACAGACACAAGAATGTCTTTGATAGCTTCAGCACTGCCTGGGTATGATCCAAAACTTCCAGCATGTCCAATCACTGCTGGCCTTGAAGATTCATCTGCTCAGAAAATAGAACAAAACAAGAGGTTAGGAAACAATACTAAGAAAAGATTAACACACACCATGAATAAAATGCGTATTATTTTTTACACACGTGATAAGACAGAAAACAGTTGAACTCACTCACCACTCACTGCTGCCTCTTGCTGCAAGAAAGCTCTTGCTTTCTGCACTCAGGAAGCAATTCTGTCATTGATAAAGGCTAGGTAATAAAACAACAGTAAAGTATTCTGCTGCTATCCAAACACAATTAGCTAAGACTTTAATGGTGTCTGATTGTCAGTGTGCTCAAAAACAACACTGTTCTACAAAACAGGATAACAAAACTATTACTAATACAGGTACTGATCCTACTGCCAATAGGAGAGAAGATTACATTATAGCAAGACATATGTAAGATCAATAGAGCAGAGAGAGTAACAAAAAATACGCTCAGTAATACAAGGTCAATATGCTCGTGTGTTTCAGTTCAGAGCGGAAATGGCTAAACTTCAGTCCATTATTCATGGGGTGGCAACACTTAGACAAAACCATAACAAACTTAGCTCTGCCACAGCAAGATCATTATAATGCTTCTGAAAGAATCAAAAGCACTGCCAAGATCCTATGTCATCTACTGCAAAACTGTAGTTCAACAGAAAAAAGAAAAACTGCTTTTAGTGGCAGACATAGCAACATTAGCAGGACACAGAAGCATGCATTGCAACCAGTAGCTTTTGAAGAATAAATTGAAGAAAACAATATGAACGACAAAATTATACCTTGAACAAAACAAACAAAAACTCCAAAACAAACAAACAAAAGCCTCAGAGGAACTGCCATAATCTAAGTAATTGAGAGATTAGAGACCAAGTCTGTGTTCAAGAAGAAACCATCAATCACATCAACACAATAAAGTTAACAACTATCACCTTTGGGGAAGATAAGTCAGTTGTAAAATTCTAAGAATAGATACAATCAAGAAGAATCATTTCCAGGACAAAGAACTCCTAGTTAGGACCACCAGGAATGTTAAACACTGCTGATGAAAAAAGCGGCAAGTGTTGCAGACTGCAGACTTTGCCCAGAGGTTGCTCTCCTTGGACACATCTCATTGGAAAACAGTAAACTTCTCCATGAGTCTCTCACCTGGATGCCTGCCTGCACTCCAACTACATGATAAGAAAGTTTACTACTGAAGGGATCAAAACCAAAACAAAAAACCCATGTATTTTGGAACAGCAAGTCTACATAAAGACCAGTGCTCATCAAGAAAAAGCTGAAAAAAACTGAGATCATCATATATAAGCTATACTGCAAGAGCTGCTAGCAAACCTATCCTAGTAAAGCGAGGTCAAAATCAGAGTATGTTAGTAATAGGGATCAGTCACCTGCCACTTACCAAGACAAAGCTCTTGCAGAAATGGCAGCAAAACTGCCACATTTTACTGGCTGCACTTGCAAAGAAACATCTTACCAAGGCAGCCGGCCATGGCAGTATAAGGACAGAAACAGGAAAATTAAAACTAGCTGACTTTCAAACAAACATTTCAATCTTTTCAGGAAAAGAAAGCTATTTTGGTAACTACTGACATTTCAATTGAATAGGAATACCTTAATTTGGGCTGCAAACATCATCTTCTCTGTGCAAAACAAAACATTTATAATCAAAAAAATCACAAAATTTTATGGGCTGAAAGGGGCTTGAAAGATCATCTACTTTCAACTCCCCTGCTATGGGTGGGGACACCTTCCAGTAGACCAGGTCGCTCAGAGTCCCATCCAACCGCACCTTGAATACTTAACGGGATGAGGCATCCACAACTTTTCTGGGCAGCCTGATCCACCCTCACATGCAAAATGTCAGCATTAACTAAAATGGCCAAACTACCACTAAGAGGCAAAAAACACCCATACCTGAAAACTGTATAATATATAATGTTGTACCACCCTCAAAGCCAATAAGCAAGGAACCTTCTTCAAACAAACTAGACTCTTTAGTACACACAAACACCGTGGAGTTTTGCTCGCACTACAAGCGCCAGCAAAACTCCCCAGAGGGAGGCAATTTGGAACAAACTGGCATTACCTGAGAGAACAGAGATCTGAGGTGTTGGAGCAAGGCAGCTAATCCTCACTGAGGGATTTGAAGAACACGCTGAGTCGGTGAACGCCACCTTTAGGCTTTCGGGGTTTAACTACAAGGAGAACAGAAAGGGAGACAATTTGGTTACAAGATAACAGCACTCTGCTAATGATACCCTCAGTCTCACAGTCATGCCAGCAGGAAGAACGCTGTTCTGAGGCCTGCTGACAGTCACCTAACCACTGCCTACATTTCTGGCTGCCTGAAAATCTCCCCAGAAGCATGCACTGTCTGGGGAGCACTGGCATCTCAGCTCTGCATGTCTCATTTCACTCCAGAAGGCAGATGACCAAAAGAAACTCTCCACAGCAGCAGGATTAAACATGTGCATAAGGCACAAATGAGACAAAATACTGAACAGGATGTCTGTATATCTACCAAAACAACAGCAATGGAGTGGAAAAGAATTCAAGGAAGCACCAATCTGTATCTGGAAGCATTGGGCTATTTAGATGCATACATCTGAAAAGTAAGCCAAATCTATGAGGATCCTACTCCACAAATATCTGATCCACGTGCTGCTTGATCTCCCAGCTCTAACAACTGGGAGGAAGTGTGGTCATGTCACCTAATTTGATAGAACACAGTACATGTGGTTCACATCAGCAACGTGACTGACCCAGCATAAAGTGTGAGGTGACACAGATAGATAATCCTCGACCTGGCATAAGAGCCTGCCAATATAAGCTGACCAAAATTCTGAATGCATTTGAACTGCCTGAGCAGGTTTATACCAGATCAGCACTTTGCTTTGTGCAGTCATGACGCTTCCAATTCAGTATTTCTACCCTCAAAGCTGGATTTACTGTACTGTCAAACCAGAGTAAGCTGAACCAGAGAAGCCATTTAGTGCAGATGCTCAGGAGCTAATTTCAACAAGAGACTATGATACACTGAGGACAGCAAAGCGGCAGGTATCCTCCCTAAGCTGATAAATTCCTTGTGAGGACATAAAATTTGTCCCCCCACCTCCCTACTGCCTCAAGTATGTAATGGACCTGCAGAGCACATCACAGAAACCAGGGAAATGAAAGGGATGCCCTGCTCCGACACACACATCCTTATAAAGCACTTAACCAAGATGTTGTGCCTTCTCCCCACACCAGTGAGAATGCTTGAACGCTGAGGCACGCCCAGGATTCCTCTCGCCCTCTCCTGCACACTGTGATCCCACACAAAGAGAAGGGAGTTAAAGCTATGCTGTCCTCGGCCACCCCGTGTTGCTGACCTCTACACTTCCTACGTGGAAGACTGATGTGACTCAGAGTACAGATCTTGTCCAGATACCCTTCAGACTCACAGAAAGCAGAAGGAATTAAAACCCACAGAAAATTTCCCTTTTAATGAAGAATAACGTTTCAAGACATAAATAGTATGTTTAATTTAAAATATTTAGCACTTGATTATGCCAGCGCTTAGAAAAATACTCTCTTCAGTATCTGCTGGTGTTTTCTATTTTTTCCCTCTCTGCACTACTTTTGAGAAACTGTCATGTAGGCAGGCTTTATCCATATAAATATCATATTGTCAATATCAATGGATAAAGTAGGAACTATTTTTAAATTATTTTATTGAATTAAAAAAATAATTTCATTACCAGCAATTAACAGACTCTACCTCTTAGGATGCAAGTATCCCAACTGTCCAGCAGCTGGATAAATGCAAGTACTTTATCAGTAAGCACAGCTATTAAGGGTGCTGAGTTTTAAGATTTTTATCTTTTTTTTAAACAATGCTCCCGTCTCTCGGTTCTTATCAGAATGGTCTGAGAATTCAGGTAGGATTCACATTTCCTTTCAAGATGCTATGATTTCAACTACATCACAGGAAAAAAAAGCCGCAAAACTGTCCCCACCAACAAACGCCAAAAAAAAAAAAAAACAAACCGTGATTAAAGAGCAGTGATAAGGAAATACAACAACAGAAGCACATGGAAAGCACAACACACTGCCATAACCAATAAAACCCACTGACAGTTTGACATCTTCCTAGTATAAAGAAGTCTGCCTTTTCCTCCCCTCACGTCTAATACTGAGACTGTATTTCCCAAGTTAACTCTACCAACATTTAAAAATAATTTACTGCGACCACTGACAACTAAAAGCTGGTTTTTGAACCAAGACCCCCCACCTAACGAGCACAGTGAGCCACCATTCAGAGGTCTCCCTTGCCTCACCTTTTCAGAGCAGGGGTGCTTGAAGACTTCTGTTCTGCTGAAGCTGGCGAGCGCTACTGCATGGAGAGACATGATGGGAAAGCTTTCATTTTTTGGTGTTGTTAAGTACCTGGAAGCAATAGAGAGAGAATTACAGTCACCACCACGTTATCTGCGGTTCTCCAGCTGTTTTGCAGACTCTACAGTTAATATTCTGAACTGTTTTCCGTCCTGACTTGGCATGCTTATGGAAGCCTACCATAAAAAAGCTCTGCTTACGGAAAAGCAGAGCTCAGCAGCAACGAAAATGTGCTTTCAAAAAGTGCCTAACTCAGAGATGGGGGTTTTTTCGTTTGCCTGTTTGTTTTTAAGTAACACAACACGAACGCCTTCCACATGCATAGGAAGAAGATTACTGATCTGTGGTACTTCAAAGTTTGCTCTAAAAGCAGGAAGAGACGGAACGGAGTGGGCAGCAGAGAAGCCCCCGTGCTCCGGCTCTGCATCAGAGGCTGCTCCCGCCACGCCGGGTGCCGGGCAGGGGCAGGCAGCGGAGATGACAGACGCCGGCGATGTCCCCGGGACGCCGCGCAGCCCTGCTCGCGGCAGGGCTCAGCTGCCGCGCGGCTCGGCAAGCACTGCATCCGGAGGGACACCCCGGCTCATCCCNGCCTACTCTCCCTCCCTCTCTCCCTCCCTCCTGAGGCGGGGCCCAAACCAAACGACTCTGAACAAACGTAAACAGGAGAAAACTACCTCCGAGAAGTAGCGCAGCGCTCTGCGCTTGGTCTGGTTTGGCGAAAAGGAGGCTGAGGTCCGGCGACCTCCTTGCAGCTTCCTGAGGAGGGAAAGTGGAGAGGGAGGGGTTGAGCTCTTCCCGCTGGTACCCAGCGACAGGACGCGTGGGAATGGTTCAAAGCTGCCGTTTCTTTGCCCAGAGGAGCGGCGTTCCTAGAGGTGGTCAGTGCCCCAAGGCTGTCCGTGTTTGAGGTGCATTTGGACAACGCCTTTATCAACATGCTTTAACTTGATCAGCCCTCAGTTCATCAGGCATTTGTACTAGGTGATCATCGTAGGTCCCTTCCGAATGGAAGAGTCTGTGCTACAACCAAACAAACCCAAGAGGAGTCAATTGGGAGTGAAGAGGGTGTTTTGTCGGTCAGTGGGGGTACCCCTGCGCTGGGGTACACTGAGGCTTTCGGGCAACATATGCAGACACGACTCAAGGACCAACTGTACCCGAGGACTTGGCATCAATTGGCTGATTAGAAATGACAGGTCCATTCTCACTGAGCTTTTGGAGAAGAATTGAGCCATCTGCCAGGCTGATATATGAGGCAGTTCCCTTAGCAGGCTCAAAACTAGCAGACTGTAGTTCCTAGTAGCCAGTCTGAGCTAAAAATAGAGTGAAGGAATGCTGAGCTGTATTTGTGAAGCTAAAAAATTGCTGATTGTCCATAAAATGCAAAAAATAATGTGCAGGAACTTAGGAAATTGCAAATAATGAGGAAGTAGAAAAGAGATAGAGTCCAGATGGTACCATGAAGAAATAAGTAGAAGCAGTAAGTAGAGTGCAAGACAGCTGCAGCTGAAAATGTGGCTTTCAGATGCTCTGGAGTAATTGTCTCCTTTTTAGGCACAAATGATGACTTAGCCAGTAAATAGGACAGTGGAAATGGGCTGTGGAAACTTAGGAGGAGCTGCTGGCTATGCTGCACGGTTGCCTGAATTTAGTCTGGATGGGGCTCTGGGCAACCCTGATCTCGTCAAATGGGGGGTTTAACTAAATGTCCTTTACATGTCTTTTCTAAAACAAACTATTCTATGATTCTGTGTTATCCTATGGTGTGAGTTTCAAAGGCCCAGATATAAAATGGTAATTTCACGTGGTTATTTGTAAAAATAAATTCTACTTTTGAGACAAATTCATTTCAGGAAGGGCAGGTAGTAAGATGGAAAGGTTATAGATTTATTTGTAGTTTTTACTAAAGTCTGGCAAAAGATGTGGTCGGGAATTTGTGTTTTATTCCATAAAGTTTTCCAAAATCTTTACAGGAAAAGAATTATACAAATGCAAAACACCAAATATGTCTGAAAGCAACACGACACCAAAAAATATTGTGGTAGCATTTTCACATCCGTTTAGTGGGGGTTTTTTCCCTCCTTGCTGCACTCCATACATATGTGTGTGTGTGTGTGTGTGTGTGTGTCTATTGCCAGGAACTCTTGTATTGTATCAGACTCCTTGCTCAGGATATGATTAAAAGCACTTTTTGCAGATGTCACGAACAGAAATATTAGAAAACTGGACAAAGGCAAAATCACAAGGAAAAAGGGGAAGAAAATGTCGGACTGTTTTTCAAGTTGATTAGGTGGAAACTCAACAAGGCTAGGGTGCACCAAACTGGCATCTTTCCCGAATACCAGACTCACCCACACTGGCTTAGGAAGAGGCAAACCCAATCTATTTTGTCTGGTGTATATGCCAAAACAAAAAGCATCAGCAAAAATGTGTCCCAAACCTTACAGCAATATGTCAAAACCCAGAGGTTGGGAACAGAGACGGCAGATTAAAATCCAGTCAGCAGGCTTCTGTAGAGGAATCTTCCTGCTTTCCATATCTTGGGCATGGAAGTACATGTCCTGTAAACATCAGGGTATATACCACAGTGAGATCTTTGAGCTACAAAGGGATGCTGGGGAGAACTAAAGCAGATTTGCCTGGTGTCTCTAATATAGTTTATTTATTTTATGTTAAAAGCGTTGTTCCTGATAGGGACCCAAGAGAGTACTGACTCTGTAATGTTTGCATCAAACTGCCTGCAAGTAATCAGGAAGAGGAGGATTTTTAATCACACCTAAAATAGCTCAAACTTGGCAGTTATTTGGAAGACTTCTACATAGAAGCCCCAAAGGCTTTCTTTTTTTGTTTGTTTGGGTTTTCTCTTTAGTTTTAAGGCTAATGTTGCAGAATGACCCAACTCTACCTTTTGATAAGACTCAGTATTCCTAATTCTCCAGAAAAGAGCTACCAGGAATAGCTTTAAAGTTAAACATGTAAGCAATATGAAAGGAGGAAGTATACAAGTAATTGCATGTAAAACCAAAATAATTACAGGGATAGGAGAACTATCCCAAGCCAAATGTACATCCAGGAAAATGGTGATCAGCTGACCTTCTAAGGAATTCCAAACATGCTGATTTACAGGCATCCACTCAAAATACAAAATGTGTCTGAGGGTGTTGCTCCCCTGGCAGAGGATGACAGCTTGAGGCAGTGTCCTCAGCTTCCCACCCAGCTGGGTCTCTGGCCACGCTGCTCCTGAGCGAGCTACCAGAGCTTCAGTATGCTAGTAGACCTTACAGTGCTGCGGCACATCTCCTTCAGAGCAATGCACATCCTGCTTTTTCCCTTTCTTTTTCTGGTAGATATTTAGTTACATATATGTAGTAAATTCTAATGCAGCCAAAGACCATAATTTCTGTGGGAATGTCATTTAATCCTAGTAGTTTAATAAATGTTTATGAGTGGCTTGGCTACCCAAGTCAGAAGGTCAAGGAGACCAAAGGCACTGCAGTCATTCCTGTTCAGAAATTCTGACTCTGCATTACTGGTACAGTGCAACTGCCATAATTGATACATATTCATGTTTTAGACAAGTTTAAGCCTTTTTCACCCTGTAATGAGTGAAATGATTTTCAGTAGAAGACAGAGTCAAGTGTCCTTCTACACATCCTTTTAAACATTGAAAATGGAGCAGAGAAAAGGACAGAGTGGAGCTGGTTTCAGGAGGAGTAGAGCTGGATTCAGAAGGTCGAGGAAAGAAAACAGGGAAAGACCTTGCAGTTTTCCATTAAAATCAGACTGTAAAAACTTTCCAGTATTGTTCATTTAAGGCATATGGGAAAACTTGGCATCTTGGGAAAAGGCTAATCCTTACAGCTATGAACTGAACATCAGAAACAGTTGAAAAAACATCACTTTTGGATGTTTTTAATAGTAAACTCTGCACCAGTACAACTGCTAAGGCAAGGATTATATAGGGTATTTAAAGTCAGAAAGATACCATATGTACATTCATATTTAAGTAATTTCTGTTTTTAACCTCTCATTTAGCTCAGGATGCAACTATTCCTCATGAGTACAACTTAAAAAAACCCTCAGTAGTGTAGGAACACAATTTACTTAGCAGTTTCTGAAGTGAAGTGTGTGTGTAAGGGTGGATCATGGAGCACAGTGGAGAAGAGTGAATCACAGAGAGGTTAAAGACATAGGAAACACAGACGTTTAAGAGCTATCTCTCTACTGTGCTAAGTTTATTTGAGGTGGAGAGTCAAGCTCACACAATGATGATGGGGGTTTTTGGCATAAATGTCTGACAGAGAGAACAGATACTGTTGAGGTGGATCATACTTCTCCATATCCCATCTGGGTAGAGACATCGGATACTTTCTAGGATAGCAAAAGTGGCTTAAGTAGTTTTTGTCCTTGCTGCCAAATGTCTTGTCTCATATCTCTGTGTTCCCACATCTACTCTGTAGTTTATTGCTTCTTCAGTTGCCAGAGCCACTGTAATTTGGACTATACATGACAAGGAAAAAAACCTAACATAAATTATAGCTTATTATTAAATTTAATTATCTGTCAATCCAACGTACAGTACAGCTCCACAGGACTGATACAGAAGAGAAAGCATGTATATGAGAAGAAAATGTAGATGAGGGCAAAATATAGGTCTGGTTGCTTGTTAAACCAGTATTTCATAAAATGGATCAAGGAGCTATAGCTATATCTCTAGACCAGTCACCTGCAAAGAGATGGTTTTTTCCTTTTTCATTTTGCTCATCACAAATGCTTAGTGGTTTACTACAAGGAAAGAATTGGTTCTCCTCACAAAACTTCAGTAGCAAGTCATTTCACCTGCATTAAATAATTCAGGAAAGCACCCAAAATAAAATGCTGAGAACCATAGTTGCAAGAGGGAAGGTGAAAGATCAAGTAGGATTAGTCACTTGAAGTCACTAAAGTAGGCATGCCTGATAGGCACAGCTTCTTTTCCTCCAGGCTTTGCTGGGAAAACTATGTGAATCAAATGAAAATGTGAAGTTGATGCACCAAATTTACATTAGAGTCTCTCATTTAAACAGAGCAAAAGCATGGCCATGGCTCTTTTTGATTCAAATGTTTAGCACTCAACAGATAAGTGATAAATGTTTCATTCACAGAATCTCAAATTTGACTTCTGACGTCTGAGCTGTGTAACCACTGTCGTGGAGAGCTGCACGATGAGGAAATGATGCTTCATCTGTTCTGGTGAGATGCAGTTGCCAGGCAGTGTGCTGGAAGAACTGAGTATTTTCACAGAATGTCTTACTCTTAGAAATGTTTAGAGGGACCATTTGTCAAAGACAGACCCTCAAAAACTTTCATATTGTAATGCTGAAGAGCATTCTGTAGTGTGTTCTCATGCCACTTCCTTAGCCTGCAGGGCTGCTGCTGCTTGAAAGATCACTTTCTAAGATAAGTCCTGGTGACATTTGCTGTTTGTTGTGAAAATAAAATGTATGAAAACACCATGGAAAAAAATTACTGTTGAGTGATTGAGCAGCAGAACCAAGACAGATGATATCAGACTGCAAAATATTTTCAGTTGGTTCAAGATATTTTGCTCTTGCCTCTGTCATCAAGCTTCTAGGTCATTATCTACATGGAAAAGTACATAAAATGTGTACCAGTTCAACAAAAATGTTTTTTGCTCCAAGCATTTTGTGTTCACAAAAGATGGTAACATACTTAGAGTGGGTACATTTCATCACCGTTAACACTGTTGATGAAAATGCAGATGTTCTCAGTTCAGCATCTTTGAAACAGATGACTGCTCATTTGCTTACTTCTGCCTTCCATTTTTAAACAGGAGTTCTGCTATTTAGCTATCCCACGTCCTTTCAACTGTACCGTGAACAAATCCATGTGCCAAGGTTATTTTAGGAGCTTCTGCTTTTCAGTATTTGCTGCACTAAATTTGTTTTAAATAAACAAATCTTGCAAAAGCAATTCAACTTTCTCTCCAGGACAGCCATGCATTTGTTTAATTAGACTGATTTATGAACAGGTGTGGTGTTTGTATTGCAGGCAGAGACAGAAGTCTCATTTTTGAAACAGCATCATGCTCACAGAGTTGCCTGGAAATCATGAGGAGTATAAGGAGGCACAGTTCTCTAGCCAGACAAACACAGTGGGAGCAATTAAGTTGAAGGTTCCTTCCTGGAGAAGTTTCCTTATTGTGATAGAATTCTCATTTATATAACAGACATTTTCGCCTCACATACTATTCTGGTGATAGAGAATATAGAAATGTCATTATGCTCTTTCAGGGTGGGAAACTTTTGAACTGTCAAGTGGTTACAAGTGAGAAGCAAAGCCTACAGTGAGAAGTAATACCTTTTACTAGACCAGATGATGCAGTGGTGGAGAACAGGCTGGCTTTCATGAACCCAAAAAGCCCTTCATCTTATGGAGGGTGGGGGCCCAGTTCATGGAGCCTGAACAATGGAACCATCCAAGGCCATGGTTCCACATGATGAAAGACTGGGTCCAAGGGCACAAAGTACAGGATCAAAACCACTGCAGTTACTTGACACACAGTCATACAAACTCATAGTGCCAGCTGAAGTGTAATACATATTTTGCAGAGATAATTTTGTCCAAGCATATTTTACAGTGGATCAGGTATCATCTGCCAGACCCCAGGGACCACAGCACTGGTGTGAACACCATCTCCTATGCTTTAACATGACAGAAGTGTTATTGTGGGCTGGCACTTCATATGGATGAAATTTATACTCTTAGGTGATGCTGTAGCACAGATCTGGTATCAATGAGTGAAAAAAAACCAGTCTAAACCAAAAGCATTTGTTTTAAGTTACTTGGTATTTATGAAGGGTTTTCTGTTGTAAACACAGATGAAATGTACTCATCCACACACTGAAATCCTGTGATGCTTCTTGGTGAAGTGCAGATTTTTAAAGAAACCAAACAATAAAATGCTTAAACTTTGTAGTTCTAACTAGGCATGGAAAAACAGCCTTCTGACCATCACCAGATTTAGTAATGATGGAGAAAATTAGGTTTTGGTGTGAGACAAAAGCAACACATTTAGTGAAGTTCACACCTGATAGTGATACTTTCCTACATGTTTAAATACATCAGAACATTCAAGCAGGCCTAAAATATATGTCTACAAATATTGGGGAGAGGGGTGCAGTAGAAAAGTATTGTCATGGAGCTAAATTCCTACCTCATAGACACTTTTATATGATCTAAGATAATGGATATGTGCCTGTCTGCCATGAAGGACAATTAAATGCTGCTGGAGGAAGCGTAGAAAAAAATCCAAAATTATCAAGGAATTCAGAATTCCAAAAGGGTTGTCTCAGAGATGAACTGTATGAATATACTGACATTAAAAGTTTTTCAGCTTTGCTAGTGGGAGCAAGATATAATTTGCTAGTTCCCACCACAGGGAAAACCTGCTCCACCCATGTGGTTTTAATCTCAGGGATTTATTAATAATTGGTCACTTATTTATTAATGTCACATAATCACATGGTGATCAGTGTGCTGCTCATATGGAATCCATACCTGTATTACAACAGATAAATCAGAATGTTAACAAACACTGACAAATGCTTGAACACCCTTCCATGAGTATTCCCCAAAATTTCAACCCCCTCCCATGTGCACAAGCTACAGGCACCCATAACTCACATACCCCATGCCCATGGCATGATGCCTTGCATTGTCAGGCCAGGTTTCTCTTCCTTCATCGTGAAGTTTAATGCTTTGTTTAGACTTCTTTTGAAGCCGACTTCTTGGTTTGTTTTTTTTCTTACTTCAGAAGTCCCTCAGTAATTTCCTAGTTACTATTTAATCCAGCTGATGGCCATCTCGTAAGCAAACTTCATTATTGTTATTTTCCTCTTTAGCGTGACCTGCTTTGGGGCAAATGCCTTTGCAGGTGTATTTGGGGATTCTGTTCACTCACACTTTTCTCATTTGCATCCTGTCACATCAGCAGCTGTTACCCACCCCACAGCATTGAGGCGGAGGCCCTGCACGCTGACCCCATCTCCCAGGTGAGGAGCCACACGTTTCACCCAACACCTCCATCCCCACTTCTGAGCCAGTCGTCCTCAGCCAGCCCAGTGCTTGTGCACATTTAGGATGTAATTCAATTCCTCCTAAGAGGAAACAGGCAGAAGAGATCAGAAACCTGCCCTGCAGACACCTAAATAAGGGTCCCAACTCCAGACTTCAAAGAATGTATACTCTGTTTAAAACATTGTGAAACTAGAAGTGAGGCTGGCCTGGCTTGTCATGCACAGATGAAGCTAATTGCAAGCGACATGTGAGGTACATAATTTATGCTGTTTCTCTCTTACCAAGATATATAATGAGAACTTCCCTTCCTGAAATCTCTTATATGGTGACGTAACTTCACTGAGTTTAGTTACAGCTCTGATTTCCTCCCACTTTTCTTTGTGTGGACCAAGGACTTCTGTAATAGCTACGAGGGATTTGGGGTCCTTAAAGTGTCCTGCACAAGGGTGAGTCTGTGCCAAGCGTTTGTAAGCCAGCGCTCGTTTGCATACTATTGTGGCTCACTTCATTTCTTTGCAACACATACAGTAGCAGACCCTGGTTTCACATTTGGTGGTAGTGCTGCCTAAGCTGCTTTACTGGCTTGGGTCACACAGCTCTGCTCATGGCTTCTTGTTCCCATTGCCTCCCCAAACCAGCCTTGCAACAGCTTGCACAGTGAGGTTATGAACCAAGTAATGGAACGGGGACAGCTTGGGATGATTCAGAAAAAAACATGTTGTTTTCCAGCCAGATCAGTTTACCTTGCAGCTGCATACACACACACACACACACCTGATTTGGCTCGGTAAAGGGATAACACAGGTGTGAGAATTTGCAAGGGGAATGGAAGCTTCATGGGGCACTATCGCCATTCAAAACAATGCCTGTGTAACCATGTCCTCTGAGGACATAAATGAATGAGAAGATCTTGCTAGGGATATCTCTCAGGTGCTGCATACCTGTTATTGAGGCTCCAACTATGCCTGCAGGATGAACTGCACAATATTTTTCAACTGCCTAACACTTGGAAGGGACACTGGAAATCTGGCCCTGCACATATCTTGAGCTTCTTAGTCCCACTGCTCTCAGTAGGAGCTGAGATTTTGCAGTACTTCATAGATGTGACTGTCTTCTCAGAGCTCAGATACTAAAGTAAATCTTGGCAGAGCGTTGCCACCAGGTAGTATGCTGCAAACCTGGTTCACGTGCTCTGGAAAAGAAAAGATGTAGTGGGGTATAGCAAACAGCCTTTACAGCAGCCACACTTGCATTAAGAATTGCAGTGCCTGAGCTTTTATTGCTTAACTGCTTCTTCCAAAACGTAGTTTATAACTGTCACCTTAGTGTTTAATCTTGTTTAACCCAATTAAATCCATTGGAGAGCTGAGCTGTAACTCAAAATTGTCACAGCCCCTGTAAAAACTAGATCACTCTTCGTTTGCGTCTCACTAACACTTTCTCTTCAATTCAAAGCTAAATGTGACTGGATAAATATTTAGCAGCAGTAGGCTTCTGCTTTCCTTTCTTAAATATGTATATCATCTGTCCTTAAATATCAATACAATTTTGTTGCTAATTTGAGCAGGTCAGAGTGATTTTCCATATGTATTATTTTCTCTCAGAAGAGTCCTCTGTTGAAACAAAGACATTTCCAAGAAATCATGCCACTTTTTCTAACAAATTAGTTGCTTTTTGTTGAAGGAAAAAGAAGACAAGGAATGTCAAAATTTTATTTTAATATTATTGAGAGAGCATATTAGGTACTACTGTATATAGTACCACATCAAATTCTTCTATTTTCTTTTACTGCATAAATGAGAATATCAGCTGTTTCTAAAATCACTGCATGAGGCTACGTTACTTCTCCAAGATATTAAAACCAGCTGGTTTTCAGGTCAGGTTTGTAGCTGAACAATTTTGCTGAAATGTTACTGAAAAAAATTTCCTACTGTGTGTGCAACTTAGACCAACAAAATGAAATCTTAGTACACACCACCTATTTCAGACCCTAAAAATTACAGAACTGTTTAACTACTGACCTGGAACAAACTCAATTGAAGAACTTAAGAAGTAAGGTTTCGGTCTAGCCCTCCTTAGTGTGTATTTTCACTCAGAGTGTTAAATGGTGTGAGTCTTGTTAGACATCACTGCAGTATCTTCTACCATTCTCCATGGCTGCTTTGAGGCACTTTTCTGGGCAGCTTTTCAAAACCACCAGCAGAAACCTGTGCTAGCAGGACTTCAGCTGGCAAAATCCTTTAGTCCAGATAAAATCTACAGTGCTTTTAAGATGTAGGGCAACTGGCTATGAGAAAGGCAGTTTCTTCTTTCACAACACAGAAAAGAGAACCTAGGTGTCTGCTTAGTTATTTCTCAATTAGACACCAATTTGTAAATCTGCAGTGGGCGGTGTGTGGCAGAATTTGTAAGAATAAAGTACCGGGTGTGCCCAGGTTGCCAGATGAATTTGAGTTTGAAGTTGTTTTCAAGTACAGACTTGTTACTGTGTGCACAAAGTACAGAGTTTATCCTGGCTCTGAAGTCTGCTGAAAACAGAATCTAAATGGATCCAAACTCTCATTAATAATATCTATGCAAATGGCCAAAAGCCAAACCAAATCATCTTTTCATTTCACAGCATCACCCAGCAGTCAGACTTGGGATGAGTTTCATCTTATGTGGGCTGGGTAACATGTGCAAAAAAAAATGGCTAAGGAGCAGCTGATACTTATTCAAAATGTGTGTCTTGCAGTCTGGGTCTCTCCTTAGTTACACTAGCTTGACGCACATACAGGTCACTGAGAAAGGCAGACCTGTAGTGGTTGTAATACTACACAACTACTTGGGGAAAAAAGCTCTGTGAAGGAGGTCTTCAGGCTGTGTTATTTTAAGAACATTTAACATGTAGAGTGTGTGACTTGTAGTGGAGCTTTGGCTACTGGTAACATTTCCTAGAATCACAGAATGACAGAATGGTTGAGGTCAGAAGCTTTAACCACAGTCTAGTCTAACCCCCTTAACAGGAGCTGGGACATTTTTCACCAGCTCAGGTTGCTCAGAGCCACATCCAGTCTGTTCTTGAACACAGGGATGGGACATTCACAGTTTTTCTGGGCAATTTGTGCCAGTACCTCAACACCCTCACATGAAAGAATTTCCTCTTAATATCTAATCTAAACCTGCCCTCTTTCAGTGTGAAGCCATTCCCCCTTGTCTGGTCACTGCATCTCCTTGTAAAAAGTCCCTCTCTAGCTCTCCCATAGCCCGCTTTAGGTACTGAAAGCTGCTTTAAGGTCTTCCCTGAGCCTTCTCTTCCCCAGGATGGACAACTGCAATTCTCTCAGCCTGTCTCCATAGGAGAGGTGCTCCAGCCCTTTAACCTTCTCTGTGTCCCTCCTCTTGACCCACTCTAACAGGTCATGTGTTTCTTGTTCTAAGGACCCCAGAGCTGGATGCAGCACTCCAGGTGATGTCTCACCAGAGTGGAGCAGAGGGGTAGAATCCCCTCCCTTGCCCTGCTGGCCATGCTGCTTTTGTTGCAGCCCAGGATACAGACGGCTTTCTGGGCTGTGATCGTACATTGCGGAGTCACGTCCAATTTTTCATCTGCCAGCTGCTTCAAATCCTTTTCCTCAGGGCTGCTTTCAATCCATCCATCCCCCAGTCTGTGTTGGTACTAGGGCTTACCGTGACCAAGATACAGGACCTTGCGCTTGGCCTTGTTTAACTATATGAGGTTCACAAGAAGTTGCTCCTTGCCCCAGCCATTGTCTTGCATCTAGTTTACCGAAGTTTTCCCATGATTCTTGAAAATCACTTCACAACGAGTGTAAATTACTGAACTAGATAATGGGAGCTATTTACCAGGGAGGGAGAGGACAGCACCAGCTCACTCTGCAGGGTGTGGTTATATTTGAAACTTAACAGTGTATGATAATAATAAAACGATCTGTTAGCAGCTACTAAGAACTCCACATTTTGGAAGAGGCAGGGTTGAAGGGAGGGGCAACTTTTCTGGACCTTTTGAAGGACTGGCATTAGCTGTATGAAAACAGACAAACTCTTGCATTTGCAGGCTTTTATCGGTTCTCAGCAATCTACTGCAACCAACTTACTGAATACATTAACCATAAGTGGGTTTGTGTCAGTACCTGAAGCCATTGACCAATTTCCCAGCTAATAGACACCTGGGTAGGACTACTTGAAAGAGTCGTTTTCATTTCACTGCCCGTGTGAACAGGTGGAAAACCCAGGACCAACAGTCATACCTTTTCTGTCAAATTCATAAATGTTAATAATTCAGTTCTGCTCTAGCCTTCTTTTCTTCTTCTTCTTCTTCTTCTTCTTCTTCTTCCTCTCCTTCTTCTTCTTCTTCTTCTTCTTCTTCTTCTTCTTCTCTTTCTTCTTTTTATTATTATTGTGGNCCCCTTGTGTTCTCAGGTAAGGTTCTGACTGAGAAGGCTGCAGGTTTGGTGGGTGTAGTTGCTTCCTCCTTGTGAGAGGTCTCACACGCTTGTGCTTAGTGTCTTCAGAATTAGGGTTTGGGTTGCTGTGACCTGCATGTGCTCAGTCTCCTTCTGAATAAAGATGTAATATGAAACAAGAATTGATTGGAAACCTTAAAAACCAACAAGTTGAGTGTGTAGCTTTGCTGTCAGGGCATTCACGTGAAGGAGGGGTGTAGGGGTTCCCCCCCTGTGGGACCGCCCCCCCCCTCCCCCTGTGAGGGGAGGGAGCGTGCCCTGGGACACAGGTTTCCCTCTGTGCCCAAGTCCTGTTCCCTTATTGGCCATTCCGAATGTTCCCTCCACCCTTAAAATCCTTTATGTTGGAGTTTTTCCCATGAGGCTTGTCTTTTGCTCCCCAGACGGGGACCTGTGCGGGGGCAGAAATAAACATCTCTGAAACACCTGTGCAAAGACCCTTCCCTATTTTTCCTGCTGGCAAAACTGTCTTCAGGAAGGTTGTAGCAGGCTGCAAGAGAGGGGATATTGGGGGCAGCCCTTGCTTTGAACATACACAGTGTAAACTACTCTTGCCAAGAAATCCTCTGTCAGTGATTCATTGACCTCTACTGACATATTAATGACTGAACAGGGAAGAGACAGCAGACATCCTTGATTACCTGAGGAGGTGTTAATCTGGCAATGAAAGTTCAAATATTAGCAATGAATTTGGTGAAATCCAGTGGTAGAACCTGTTTGGGTATATTCTTCTGTTCTGTCTTCTTTATAATTCTGACCTGTTAGGACAGATTCCTCTCCGCATTACATCTTTCCCTCTCTGTCTTGTTCCAGTTTTGGGCTTTGGGCTTTTTTTCCTGATTATGTCTGCAGTGCTTTTGAACCATTCTGATGTGCACGCATCCTACACTTTTTTTCAAAGGAGTAGTAAATTTCTCCAACAGGATGGAAGCCTGTTGTTCACGTCCTTGCTTTTCTTAGTTACCTTTCAAGGCTAGATAGTCCATAGACTCCTCAAAGAAAATTAGTGAGCTACTTTGAATGCTGAGATCTTAATATTCATAAATGAAACTAAAGACTTAATTTAGCCGTAAAGAGAGAAGTTTCTAAGTTCTGTTATGATGGTTGAAGTCCTTGAAGCTAGATAAAGCCCTGGCAGATGAGTAGTTGTGAATTTTCAGTATGGACGGGTTGTTTCAGATGGAAAAGATAGCTATCCTTTCTTGCAATCTCACAGGCATCAAGCCAAGGTATGATTCTGCTCTCAATGAAAACAGTGGAATTTTTTGTTTCTCTAATTGAATACCACATGTAAATGCAGAGTTTGTTCTTGTTCTTCAGGCACATAGTGTTTGTTACATCCTCTTTTGGCTATTTTTTTTCTATTCACTTTCTATTCTCTATTTAAATGACTTATATTTGTTTTCTTTCTTTCCTTTCCTTGATATTTTGATTCCTGTTTATAAAAGTTAATGACATATGGGAGCATACGGAAGAGTCACGTCACTCTGCCTTCATGGTATTTAAGCCCTGGGTTAGATATCTGGCTGTGCTGAATGAAATGAAGTTCTGTGGGGTGCTGCCGGGGCCGGCGTTGTGAGGTAGTTTGGTGACCCCACTCCCGGCCATGGCTTCCCGTTATTTTGGTACTTCTGCAGTGGTGAGCCAGCCACAGCAGACCAGTATTTTAGGGAATGAGGTTGGCATATATTGAGATAAAAGAGACCAACTTCATGCCTGCCTTGCCTGTGAAAATGTCACCTCTCATACCGCTACCTCACACCCTGTGGAAAACCTCTGCCTTTATGGCTCTGTGACAGGCACCCCAGGCCACCTCAAGACCTGCTGGTGTCTCCCTGTCAGCTGATGGCCAAAGACAGAAAGACTCACAGGCTCCATGGGAACAAAATCCATCCTGCAATACCTAATGGCTCACGTTCTCAGCTGAGATCTTGAATGAAGCAAATCATCAGGAATAATTAGTAACAGAGGCACTGGCAACAACACGGGCTTCTTCGTATGGAGGTAAATGAGTGCAGAGTCCCCCTATCCATTCTCAGCCTTGCTTAGCAGCAGTGAGGTACATGTTAATAGCTGAGAAAGAATGCACTAGATTTATGGAGTTGATAATTAAGGCATTTTAGGCATTTAGAGCAATGAAGGGAGGAATTAAGCTTTGAATGTGAAACTGAACTAGATATCTATTTAAAATAGGATCTCCAGTTACTGCTTTTCCAGAGAAAAGGTAATGAACTCCCCAAAAGACTTTCTGTTCTGTTTTTGACAAGACACAGTTTGTACAGGTCAGTTGACTTAGGTGATCTAATAGATCTGTGAGATAGAATGCACTGGGATCCTGAGAACAGAAAGTATACCAGTGTTATTGATTTCATTTATGAGAAGTACTAACTTAATCAGAAAACTCATAAAGAGACTGTTGTGCAAGGATTTACCTGTAGCTGCAAATAAGCCAGTTGTAGCCGCAGAATGTTTGATGTTCATAGGATTGGTCTGAGATCATTAGACAGTCCTTATTAAAAAATCCCAAACATAGAAACAAATTGCATAAGAGCATTATCAAAATATCACAGAGGTTTTCTTTAAGGTGTTTATGTCTTGAGGAGGGGATCATGTTTGCTCTTGACAAGCCACTGGGTAGCTCCCAGTGCAATCTAATTAGCAAGAATAAATTTTCTAGCTCCTGGAAGAAAAACGGGATTAATGCTAAAAGTATGTTTGCTGTACGTCATAGAATGCTTCTGCTTTTGTTGTAGTTCCCCGTTTTAACAGGCTGGTTGAAAAATCTTCAGTCTGTTGTTGAATGGCAGGGGATGAGGTCATAGTATAATAGGAAGCCCAAAGCTGTTCCAGGGCTATCTCTAAACTAAACTGAAATCAGACTCCTCAAATACAGCTGGAGGACAGATGTCAGCTTCTGAGAGGGGAGGGAAGGAAAAGAGGGAGATGGCCATGCAAGCCTC
The DNA here is from genome assembly GCA_013389985.1 of Dryoscopus gambensis. Lineage (NCBI taxonomy): Eukaryota > Metazoa > Chordata > Aves > Passeriformes > Malaconotidae > Dryoscopus > Dryoscopus gambensis. The sequence continues at coordinate 152,803 of WEIT01035554.1, forward strand.
AGATGACATAGATTTAAGCCATCATAGAACAGTTGCTTTTTATTTCATGTTGTGTCCATTTGCTTTGGTGGGTGTGTGGTTGAGAGTGCATGGCTATGGAATCTGGCCCTATGTCATGTCTGTACACAGACTTCCTGAAATTGGAGTTTTGAGGCTGAGAAAGTGGAAAAGTCTGTGGGGGAATCCTCACACAGACATCCTTGTTTGTAGGTCATTAAATACTAGCAAATACTTTTAATTCCAGCAGCAGACACATTCTGGAAATACGACTCTCTGGTACTTCACAGTATTTTTTTACAGATTCACAGATTCACAGAATGTTCTGAGTTGGAAGGGACCCACAAGCACAAGTTTTACTACATTTCACATCTTCTGTTTTAGGAGGACAACTTTTGTTTTGATAAAAAATACTGGTCTCTGCTTTTTCAAAAACAGACATTGGATATTCATTTCCCCTGGAGGGGCTATGGGAATTAGGATCGTGGTGGTACTTGTGTAGGTATTATGTAGCCACCTGTGGCTAGTGAGTACTCAGATGAACTCGTGTGGGGTGGGATGCTGGAGACTGCTGTTCTGCTTTAGGATTAGGACACATTTGGTTAAAGAAGAATCAGAGGCTGTTCAATGACCTGTGCCATTGAAAAAACCCGGCTAGTACTGCTCTCAGGTGCTTATGGCATCACTGTGTATGGTAGAAATGACTTGATTTGGGTCAGCGTTCATCCCTGTACTCATCACTGTTGAGGCCATACCTGAGATCCTGTGTCCAGTTCCGGGCCCCTCACTACAGGAAAGACATTGAGAGGCTGGAGTGTGTCCAGAGAAGGGAAATGGAGCTGGGGAAGGGTCTGGAGCACAAGGCTTATGAGAAGCAGCTGAGGGAGCTGGGGCTGTTTAGCCTGGAGAACAGGAGGCTCAGGAGGGACCTTATCACTCTCCACAACTGCCTGAAAGAAGGGTGGTATGTTTCTTCTCAAGCAAGAAGTCATAGGACAAGATGGCCTCAAGTTGCAGCAGGGCAGTTTAGATTGGGTATTCTGAAAAATTTCTGTATGGAAAGGATGGTCATGCATTAGAACAGGCTGCCCAGGAAAGAGGTTGTGTCCCCATCCCCGGAAGTGTTTAAAAGACGTGTAGATGTGGCACTGAGGGACACGGTTAGTGGTGGCCTTGGTAGTGTCACGTTAATGGTTTGACTCAGTGATCTTGGAGGTCTTTTCCAACATAAATGGTTCCATGATCCTATGAGGTTTGCATTGTGTGTCCCACACCGGGTGGCCGGACAGGAACCCTGAAAGCTTTAGCAGGCCCCTGAAGGAACGCGGGCTACCAGGAGATCGCGCCACAGGCCGCGGGCGGGGCGGGCATGAGGCGGCCGTGGCGGGANCCGCGCAGCGCCCCGGTGCCAGCGTTACTGCCCAGCATTACTGCCCGGCATTCCGGCATTCCAGCATTCCTGCATTCCAGGCCCTCGCAACCGCGCGATAGAAGCCTGTGGAACGCCCCGGGGCTGGCGATGCTCCCTCACGTCCCGCGCGTCACTCCTCGGAGTGCGGGGCTGGAGAAAAAAAGGAAGACTCATAATTCCCGTGCTTCTTAAACGGCAACTAATAGTTTTCGTCCGCTTCAGAAAAGAAGAGGAGGTACAAATAGAGATCCAGTACTAATATTGTCCGACAAGGGAAGGGTAAATATACAAAAGCCCATAAATAAGTAGAGGAATAATGAGCCGTTGTGTTGATGCTATTGGCAGGTGGGAAAGAAATGAGGTCACCTGTTTCTCTTACCTTACCTGGCACAGCTTGTTGGCATTGCTGTCTGTTCTCAGCTAAACCTGCCATTCACATATAAAACTGGGATGTTTGTAGGAAATGTTACTCCCTCCAAAGTTAGACTGTTTATCTAGCCAAAATGTGTGGGAAATTCTGTTTTGGTCACACGGATGTTACACTACCTCGTGATGTCAGCCTTATCAATATAGAGTTTCAGGGGGGAAAAGTTCAAGCAGAATTCAGATGGACTGAAGAGGAACATCCATAGGTAAATAACAGATAAATACTTTCCTGAGCTGACAATGGTGTCATTAGGAAAAAAACCCCACCCAGCTTGCAAAATAGGAACAGTATTTCCCGGTCGTATTGAGAGTGATAAGGACAAACTCAACAAGCAGCTTTCAGATCTTCCAAATCTGATGCCTTCATTAAGCTCAAGGCTTAAAAATAATGTACCTGGCCCCAGCAGGGAGAACCAGAATTCCTTATCTGGATTTCTAGTATCCCTTTTACTGTTAATGGAGGTACCTCTGAAGCAATACAACATCTAGCATGCTCATATGCAGAGAGGACTCAAAGGAAAAAAAGCATAGCTGGTAGGAAACACTCATCTTCTTTCTGCAGTGTAATAATCTAAGTCTTGGTGTCCCTTTGAGGAAGTGTTTCCCTTAAAAAAAAAAAAAAGAAAAGTGTAATAAATAGAGAAATGCAGGTGGTGGCTGAGGATGTTGTCTGACTTGTCAAAGTGTAAACGTCCACTTTAGCAAGTTCCTTTCCTCTTTAAATGCAGTGCCCTGAGTTGTCTGCCAATGTTCATGTTTATGCTGTTGTCCGACTCGCAACCAACTCAACCAAGCTCAGGTCCCCCTGCTGAAAAAAGGCAGAGAAAAATTTGGGCTCAGGTCAGTAGCAGCTTAGTACTGCTTAGACACAAAATCTCAGCCACTTGCTTGGGGTGGATGGCGCTGTGGCTAATATAGCCCACCCTCCTTAAGGTAGCCACAAGTTCCAGTAGAAACACAGTTCGGGCATCTGCCTCGGGGCAGTGTCATTTAACTTCCTCAGAGTCAGCCACGCCTTGAGTCAAAGTAGTTAAAATCGGTATAGAAACTATGTGGCGAAGGTTGTGCTGTAGATCCAGCACCTAAATTTGCCTTGGCTCAGACAGTGCAAAGGCCGTGGCTACAGTGACATTTCCAGGCCAATCAGAAAATGGCCATTCTGTGCTTGATGTCTGTTGTCTTATTCATATGAACAGGTTAGCTGAACTGAATAAAGTATTTATTCAGATCAGTTACATTGTGACTGGTAAAAAAGGCGCTTTATTTTACGTATTCTGTGGGAAATAAATCCATTAATCATTTTCAGATTCACAGAAAGTAGACAGGGATAAAGACCAGTAAGTTTATCTCTGTGCCTGTCTCACCTATGAAAAAATATTCCCTATGCTGTAGTTTGATTACTTAATCCAATCTTTCTAGAATATAAGAAATGCAGGCTATTTCTTATGTAAGACTGTGCAGAATCCAGCACTTCTTTCTGTGTTTATTTAATGTAAATTTTTCATTCTTTAGTTTCACTTCATTGCTTTGAGTTTATACCTGTTTTCATCACTGAGAAATCCAAAACCTGCAGGGTCTCCTTCAAACATGCTAGGAGTCTATTTCAAAATATAGGCTTGATTTACATGCCTAATTCTGCTTATTAAATTTAATTCCAGATAACTGGGAGTGTGGATGAGGTAACTTTGTCTTTGCAGTCTTTGCAGGAAAGGTATTGCTTTGCTTCCCATAAGATAAGTTTAGGATAAATACTTAAACAGTCCATCGTGCATTATTTCCTAAATTCAGCGCAATGGTGTGTCCATGTTTCACTGGGCATAAATTTCTACTGCTGCCTGACCAAGTAGTGTACAGCTCAGTATTAATGACCAAGGAGCTCCGTATACAATGGAATATCCAGGTCACGCTATGGGAACCTGATGGGAGAACAGGACTGTACTACAGTGAAAGAGTTCCTCAGCCACAATTTTGCTTCCCAGCACTGTGTCGCTCTGTCCCGTCCATTGAGCTATGCACAAGCTTCTGTGGCTGGACTGCAGAGTGGATTATTGACATAATTCAAGCTGAAGAATAATAGGGAAAAAAAGGTTTATTTTTAAACTGAGATAATCGAAGCGACCCTGTTTGCAGCAGTCCCCAAAGCAGCTGCCTTGGCACAACTGAGGGGAGTATGAGCTGCAGCATGTGGGTGGGAATGAAGGGGCTGAAATGGAGAGAGGAGCAGATTTCTAACCAATTTCCCACTGGCAGAGATGGCTTTCCAAATCAAGAGCCTCAGCTTCTAAGGTGCCAGCTGTTTGCTCTGCACTAACACCTCTAAACTCTTCCCCACAACCTTGATTACTGTGAATTTGAGGAGACTTGCTGAAGGGTGTGGCACTACCAGAGCAAACCATGGCTTTCCTTTCTGGAAGAGGAGTATTTTGAAGCAGGGATGAGAGAAAGGTGACCTGAGCTGCTGCATTCCTTTTATTCTCAGCTGTTGCAATGCCCTTGAGGGGGATGCGGGGGAGGGCGGGGGGCAGGGATGCGGCAGCTCCCTGCAGCTGAATCGAAGTCATCGGAGAGCTGAGATTGTAGCTTGTGCACTGGTAACAGGGGAGGCAGTCCAAGGGAGGAGAAAAAGGCCAAAGCCCTGTCTGTTCCTTGCCTCCTGTTCCCTGCTTGACACAATTGATTTTAAAAACTGGACAGGCCCAGGAAGCCTTTTGTTCACATTCCTTAACTTCAGGAAAAGCAACTCTGCTGTAATTGCATCACATGTTATTCTTCAGCCTGGCCTTTTCAGAGCTCAAGATGCTCTCACAGCATTGAAGGGAAATGCCTGAACAGGGAATTACAAATAAAGAGGATCAAGCTATGTGCTCTAAATCCTGAATGCTGACACTAAACACATTTTTCTTTAAATGGATCTCATCTGACTGCTGCCTGCAGGCACAGCTCTGAGGGTGAAATTAAGATATTAGGCAAAGTCTCAGATGCAACAATAAACTTTTCATTCCTATTAGTGGGAATCATGTGGTTAAGCTACCCTCCAAAGTCACCCGTGGTAATTAAGAAACATACTTAGCCCATAATGGAGAGTTAATGGATTAAAGCGATGCCTTATTGCGCAGTGGTTTGACTTTACATGGCTGCTTTCATCCTAAAACTCTTGAAAATCTCAGGGCTCAGGCTTGTTGTTATTGCAATCAGTGCTGAAATTAATGACTGACTGTCCATCAGCCTTGCAGAGACCCCACAATGCCCAGCAGTACCGAAGGGACCTCCCTTTAGGAGTCCTCACTCCCCCAGCCCCACCAAAGCTCATGCCTGAATAAAGAGGGGTACTTTCATGCCAGTTCTTGTTCCACAGGCAGCTTACCTGTTTTGCATTCATCAGCATAAAACAGCCCTTGAAGAAGAGATTGAACTAGTTTTCTTCCCTTCTGGGTGAATCCCTTAATCCTTGGACTACAGCTGCATTTGGTTACTGTCCCCTTCAATCTTTAGTCCATGCTGCAAAGTAGGACAGCTTCATAGGGAAAAGCAGGGTCTTCCCACCAGGTGGGTGAAGAGATGTGGATCTGAACCTTCTGGCCTGCTGCTGAAGATCAGAGTGGCTGAGGGCCATTGTTGTCTCGGCTGTAGGGACTTTGGCATCCCCATCTTCTGTCTTTGAAGGAATCCCCGAAGCACATAGTGGCACAGCAATCCATTCCATCTGATAAAGAATGAAGCTGATTCTGCTTGAAGCTATAGTTTGAAAAAAATCTGCATTAAAATTGGGCCTTTTTGTGAATTAAAAGACATAGCACAAAGGAACTGAATTTTTTTAGACTAATAAATTAAGATGTTCCAACCTTACCTGCAGCTGAGCAAGTCTGTAAGAAGACGACCTAATGTGCCAGTGTATTAAAACAGGCAAGCACTTGTTCTGTATTTATTATTCAGTCTATCTGTAATATTCATCTGTATACTCATTTTATAAAGCTCTGGGTTAATAACAAGTTTGTAATTCTGCAGTACTCACTGAAGCCCTGAACCCATTCTAAAAATGAGAGTAAATGAAATGCATTAGAACATGCTCATGGCTCATTTCTCATTTATGCAATCTGCCCATTTTGAGTTAGACTTACATGTGGAGACAATGGAACTATACATTAGATGGTTGCATGGGATGCTCCACGATCTTGCTTTGATAGGTCAGCAAGCCCCTGCACACTGATAGGACCACAATAATAGCCAGAACTTAATAATAATGGAGTTTGGTAAAGCTGAAATAGAACAACCAGGTCTCATTCTGATTTTATTAGTCTTCCAATAAAGTTTTTACTCATTTATGCATTATCAGTTGAATCCTTTAAAGTCCACTAATCACAAGTGGACATACAGTAGGTCCTCATCTACCGGTGTAATGAAGTGGCATTCCTAAATCCTAGTTTTAAAGTGTCACTTACTTTCCTTGTAGGAGAAATAGGATTCTCAGAAGGGATTTGCAAGCAGCTCTACAGATCTTTGTAATATTTCTTTCACCTTGTCTTTCATAATGAATTCAAGAACTATCACATGTCCAGGGAACAGGGTAATTCTGAACTTTAACAGATTGCTGCTCCTGCCATTCATGAAAAATTATACTCTGATGCATGGATAGTACCACTGAATTCAATGGAGCCAGTAATTGTGAGGAACAAGATACTCCAGGGGAGTGTGGCAGACTTTACCCAGGGATTGTTGCTGCTTCAGGACAGAAACAGTGTTTAACTAGACAACACATACAGTCTCCATCTCAACTGGCTACTCCAGGCACTGCCGTAATACATATTAATAGCAGTTTTGTTGAAAGGCCTTATTGTAATTCTTGATTTGCTTTGGCGCAGCCACATGAAAGGACATCCAAGTAAGAACAAAGAGAACACACCATGGCCAAGGACAGAGTCAGCTAGTTAGGGGCAATCTGGGGCCAAGAGCTGAAGGCCCCAGTGAACCAGACCGGCATCTGATCTGCATGGCTCATTTGAAACAGACTGATAAAAACTACAGAGAGAAGACCAGAGAAATTTTAAAGAACTGAAAACCAAAAAAGTCTGAAATAAGGAAAAGAGAAGACTTCTTTCTTTTTAGCATCTCAAAAAGAAAATTAAGACACCAGAGCATTGCACTGCTTAAGTACCTTGATTGAGAGAAAATGCAGAAGTCTATAGGACAGCAAAGCTCACCAGAAACAAATGGTTGTAATTTGACTAATTTAAATCAATAAGTAAAGTTTAAAAATGAGGCAGCCATTTTTACATCAGGGTCTCTCACTGAAGCAACAAGACATGAAGGAAAGAGGTGGATGCCTCTTCAGTGGCATCTTGAAGTGAAGTCTAAAGTGTGAATTGTTTGTATCTTATGACACCTAAAAGTTTTTCCACAATGGTAAACTTTTACTTGTGTACTAAGTGACACCTTGATGCATCACACTGGGTTATATTTAACAGCCTGACTTTTCTAACTTGCTTCATTTAAGTTTGAAGTTCCTGCTGATTTTCCAGAGCACAGTTGTATAATATCAGCTCAAGTTGTCTGCTTTCTTTTGTGCAGAATTTGAATTGGGCAGAACATGTAGTATTTTGATACCCTTTCTGAGATACAAAAAAAATTGCTTTTCTTCAGAGAGACAGCATGGATGGAGCATGTTAAGAGGCAGAAAGGTGATGAATTTTATTGGAAGAGGTATTGAGCAATGTCTACAAGAGGAATGTTGGTTTTCAAGGCTGCATAAGGCATACTGCTGGGAGATGACTCAAACTGCAGTAACCCATCAGCTTGTTGTGGTCTCGCAGATGGGCCATTTCCCATAGGATCCAAATGATTAGCCCTGTTCCATAGCTTGTCTGCAGGGATAGTAAAGGATTCCCACCAGCCCCTGACCTCTACAGTCATGCAGGAGCCAAGCTCCAACAACCACAGAGCAAGGAGGCCATAACTAAATGTCCAGCTAAAACTGTACCAGGAACCATGGGGACTAGGCAACTGAACTGAAGTGTGATGCTGTGAATAAAAAGCCTGATATATGTATTCAGTACTTACACTTTAAGCAACATTATGTAGGAGCAGGGAGGTTGCTTTCTGTGAACTGATCCTGTTATGATCATTACCATGCATTAAGATCCAAGGAAGTTTGGAGCAGGGCAGCTCCAGATGCACAGTCACAGGTCTGGGGATATGAAACAAGAACCAGTCCAGGCAACATCATGTCATTCAGAAGAAATGGTCACAGTGGTCTTAAATGTCATTGCTAATGGGTGTTGGTAACTTGGTTTTTTCTGTGGGTGTTAGCATAATGCCTCCTGCACATCTGTGGGGTTTCTTCGGGTAAAGGTGGTGCTGCAATATGACCTTACTCTTTGCAGGCATCTTCCAAAACCAGGGTCCCACCCTCACCTCTGTGGTGGAGTCATCTAAGACTGCACACCTAGGGAAAGACCAAAGCATGTTGTCATGCACACAGTGCCACAAACCATAACAACAGGCTGCAAATTATGAGGGCTATTAAAAATAAAAAGAAAATAAAAAGGAAATTGTAAATCATACCAGTTCTACTTAAATCAATCCAAATAATTTTAGCAAGTGGAGAAACACAATGAGGATGATGTAAGAAGTGTAATATATTTGCCCTCCCTGGCTGAGAAGAAGCAACACACATAAAACATGTGTAATAGGTGGCTTGACAAAAATAAATCTTAGACACAAATCATGTTTATTGAGTTCCTTAGTGCAGAGTAGCCTTTCTGGCAGACACATTGATAGAATTTATCTGTAATCATGAGGTTTTCCCCAGGCAACCCCTAAGTGCTCTGTACGTTTTGTCACTGTGTTTTATAATAGTACCAGCTCTTGGAGCTCCAGTCACTTCAGTGCACAAAATTCAGTATTTCTGTATTTAGAGTAATGTAATCTCTGTCTATTCAAATAGCTTTTATTGAAACTTCCCCAGCCCTTTCACGGGACTGAAATATAGAACTGAGTACCATGGCTGATGGTAAAATTATTTCAGCTAGAAGTGTTTATAATTTACAAAAGCTGTTTTTCTTTTAACTTATGTGTGTTTTGTGCCAGGGCTATACATATCACTGATTATATCAGCATTAATGCACAGTCACAAATAAGCAAGACAGTAGGTGTTCAAGTTCACATCAATATCCACAACCACAGAAAAGGTTGTGAAAGGTGTCAGCAGCATCAGGATTGATCTATGACTCTCACAGAAACTGAATTTTCTGTGCATTTTAATTCTCATTTTTGCTCAGATATTTTACTGGTAGCATACAATACTAAGGCAGGCCTGACAGCATTAGAAGGATTTAGATCTCCTTTGATTTTCATAACATGCTGGTAATGTACAGATCATGTCATATGAGCAAAACTGAAAAAAGTTACAAGGAAGACCACATTATGATATAACAGAGTTACAAGAAATACCATTATTATAAATGAAATGAGATTAGATGAGGGGGCAGTGGGTCACTGAATGTGAATCACTGAAATGTGGCCTTTTATTAGATTTGGACTCTGAGCATTTAACCTGCCCAATCCAAAGAGCATTTATAAATATATGGATAGGCTTTAGCCATGAGGTGGAGGAATGCTTTTCTTGTGCAGCACCACCATAAACATCAGGTTGACAGATATATTTAACATTGTGCCCAAAGGGGAAACGAGTTTCTTCTGCTTTGACTCACTTCAGATGGGCTGATTTCAGCTTTCTGTTTATGTAGTCATAACTCTGCTGAGGGAAACACAACTGCATAAATGTACCTTGAGGACAGACCACACATCATCATAAAAATGACCTGGTGAGATCACCTGGTCTGCAGAGCCATTCAGGGCAGCTGAAAGCACACACAGAGCCCTCTTTCTCATAGCCTTCAAGACAGGATTGCCGCTCTAAGGAAAGTGTCCCTGCAATAAGAAATTTCTTTCCATTCTCATTGCCACTTCCTTTTCCTTTCCTGTATAACAGGTTTGTGACTTCTTTCCTATGTTCTGATTATATATAATCCAACATTTTCTTGCTACTTCTGGTTTGTCTCTGAACACAACAGATCTAGGCCAAAGACAGGGCTGGCCTTGCCCCTTCATGGGGCTAATCCTATGGTCCTGGGACGGCAGTACACTGCTTGGACGGCAAGCTCTTGCATACAAGTCCATGTAACTGATGAACCAAAAATGTCCTTTTTTGTGTGGGAATCCATGTGGCAGATAGCCAAGTCATACTGCAGCTCTGAGAACACTTTCTTCTAATTTGTCCGTCCCAGGCAAGTGCCTGGTTTGCTCACAGAATGGACCCAGTCCTCCTGCCCCTTTCAGTTATACGACTTGTGATCTCAGAGAGTCTCACATCTCCACCCTTGGAGTATGCCAAACCCCCCCTCCAGAGAGCACACAACTGGGTGGAGCCCACACTGTGCTTGTAGCCATCAGAGGACATCCTAGCACCTCTGAGGGAGGCTAAGTAGCTGTGGACATCCCAGATGAGCATCCATCTAGCAAGCGACCAAAACAAATTCCATTCATATGCTTCTCCTGTGAACACAATGTGCAGGATAGGGCTTTAAGCCATGGCGTCAATATACTTTTTTATAACATGGCCTGGAGGTGCCAAGATTGGGGTTTCAGCAGGGCTTCTGAAAATGATTATCCAGCAGTGGATAATCCAGCAGTGGGATTATCCAGCAGGGGCAGATTGAGTGTGCTGTACTAGAGTCTCTGTGATACTAAAGTGGTCACTGGAAGAAGAATCCCGGTGTGGAAAAGCAAATGTTTCCTTCTGAGTTTAGGTCAAGGCTTGGGCAAGAATTTTATAGGGGAACTGAGATGGGAAAACCCTCCAAAAAAATGAAGTGAGTATGCCCACAGTTCTATTGTTTGCAGAAGGGAAAACATCGCCTGGATAAGTAACCTCCTGGGAAAAAGGAACAGAAGAACAGTGCAGACTCCTTCCTCCAAGAGGACTTCAGAATGAATTACCTAGAGCTATGTCTGCTGGTGGCTACTTCATTTCCCCCAAACTCTTGGTTTGTAACTCTGTCCATTTTTACTCAAATTTATGTACACGTTAGAGCATTATTTGTGAAATAAATACGGGCAGGACTGCGAGTCCTTTAAAAGCCTTTATTAAAAGTGATCAGCTTGGGTTGGGTGTCCGGCAGGTTGCGCACACCTCTGTTGCTCCCAGCTTTGACATGGGGGAGGANCTTCTCCCAAGAGTCCTTTAGGCTTTCGTTTGCATATCAGGTTTTCTGTTTTTTTCTTCTCTCTGGTATCTTCAGACAGGCCGGGGCGGGGCGGGGAGGGGCGTAGCTGGGCAACAGGGGAAGGGATACCATACATTCCTTAGATTTACATATGCTGATAAGGAGTAGCTTACCGCGAGTTGGAGGTTTTTTACAACAACAGAGTAATTAGCAGTAACTGTTAATAAAGGACGAAATACAACATTCAGGTAACGAATAATAAACTACAATGAAGTATAAAATGAATGGGCAATTGTTAAATTGATAATCTGGTCTCTTATTTATAACAATTTGTAAACCCAAAGGGTCCTGTTTCTTTCCAATCTTCATACAGAAGCAATTTTAAGCAATCTACAAATTTAAAAATAGGTTTAAATGCATTTCAAGGAATGATAGAATCAATCATAGAATCATTAAGGAAAAAAACCTCTAAGGTCATTGAGTCCAACTGAAGCTTTAATTTACTTAAAAGAACATCTAAGATTACCTTCCATTCACTTCCTTTAGTTATCTAAAGATAATTTATCCTATGCAGTTATTAGGGGATAAATACTGAGCTGATTTAGGCACAGCACATGGTACTGCTCCAATATAAATAAAGTATAGAGCAGAGAAAGTGGTTTTTAATAGAAGCAAGACTAAGAGCAAGAATTATTAATTATTATATTAAATTTAATTCATTATTAATTAATTAATTATAATATTAAATAATATTGGTCCCAAGATTAGCCAGGAGATGATATGATACATTTTGGTAGGATGAAAGTTTTCTATGTTGTGCTCAAGTGTGTGCTTCTTTTCCAACTGAGAAAGTGTTGGAGGTGTGGTTGAACACAGCTAATTTTTTTATCTATGGATTCAACTCAAAATGTCAAATGGTAGTTCATTATTGCACAGATATGAAAGGGGAGTAACCCATCATGGTTTTTTATTCTTTCCAAGATGGTGTTTAAACTACACAAAGAATATCAGAAGATGTAAAAAGTTAACTAAGTTAAAATGATTTGAATTTTCACAGTGTCTTCAATAGCTTCTGATAATGCAAGATGCTAACTTTGGAAGATGCCTCTCTAGCAGAAAAGAGAAAGTACTTTCTTCTAGCTGATCAAACCTCTCATATACAACAAAGTGATTTGATTTTAAAAGCAGTTTAGCAACACTTACAATATTTTCTTAATTCCAAGAGTTTTATGATTGCAGGAGAGATCTCACTTTTGCTAACCTTAGACACGTGAAAATATCTAGGTATATCTTCAGATGGTGGTTATCTCATAGAGTTGCATTAAAAGGAATTAAAAATATCTTTTCTAGCTCTTAAAAAAAACCCCCAACCTTCTTTATCTCTTTGAATGTTAGATAACAATTTTCCACTTGCACTTCAAAATTCTTAAATGATCACTTAGATGCAGTTGACAAAGGGATATTATCAAAAGTTTAACATTTCTTTCACAATGTGTCACAAGATTTTTTTATATGATAACATTAAAATTGAATGACCTAATGATGCATGTGCTGAAATTAACTATATCGTGCATTCATGAGAGGTAAGTCACAAGACAGAATTGGGTGTTCCTCCGTAATAAGCATAGTTTTTATCTAAAACACTTCTTAGTGAAGAAGAAAAAAACATGGTTTTTGTCACATACCCAAATATTTGACTTCACATTTTCATTTTAGTCTCAATCTAAGATGATTTCTCTGAAAAAAACAGTGACTTTCAGGGCACTGAAAGTTCTCCCAAGTGACTTTAATCTGATAGAAAGCTAGATATGACATATTTTCACAAAACTTCTTATATATGAGAGTCTCCGCACAGTAGCTTTAACATGTTTCAGGAGTCTTTTATTAAGAAATAGGCTAAATCCTCCTCCTTTCATGATCTTAAACCCCTTAAAACTCATGATGCCATTCCTACTTCAGAGGCAGAGAAAATGCTGAATATTTTTCACAAGTGAACCTGTTAAAAACTGAATTATGTAAGGCTTCAAACTAAAGTAATTTCAGTCTTTCTGGGGAGAATTGCATTATCTGATTTCAAGACATGCAGGACACGCTAAAATGTCTCAAAATATGTTATTGTCAATAAGAACAAAGTAAATGGTGCCCTGGAACTCAGTAAATTGATTAGCTACTGGAGGTATTTGAAATGAATACTTGAAAGACACATCCACAATTAAAAGGAAAATCTCATCCCCAGAAAGTATCCCCTATCAGTCATGGCTCGCTCACAGGAAAAAGTGCTATGAAAGACCTGCACTCGTCCACCCTCTCAGTGAGCCCTGCCCCAAATGGACAGGAGGGGTCTTGCCCCACCTTGGCTCCCTTCCCCTCTCCTGACTCCCGACACTGAACTCTCCTAATTCCTGTTCTCTGCTTCCTTTCATGGCAGTTTCTTATCAAAAGCATTACAGGAGGTTGCAGCAGGAGTTGTTTGAACCTCTTTGACAGGAAGTGGGTGACCCAAAGCCACCGGATGCTGATGTGGGACCTTGAAGTGGCTGGCAGGAGTGACAGCTCACCTCCTGCGCCGTGCTGCTCCCTGAGTCACAGTGATTAAATTCCCTTATCACTGCCAGAGCAGACCCTAAAATAAAAAGAGAAGTGAAGTTCTTTCAATGTGCTCAAGCAGTCTAGAGTGGCACTTGCTATGCAGCCAGGTGCTGCATGCAGTTAACTTCTGCCCTGGGTGAGCAGGTTTTTCTCACAGGGGAGAAAAAAATAGTAAGTAAAATGCTATTTCTAAACAAAGCTTGGCAGGGGATTCAGGATAAGGTACAGTGCTGCACTTAATCTTTTTTCCAAAAGAGCACATTTGAAGTTAATGACCCCTGAAGCACACTTATTGGCTTTGTGGTAACAACCAAAGCATCTTTCTATTTTTTTCTTTATTTGGGGACAAGAAGGAACGTTTGCAGCACCAATTACTTCTGTTTTGCTACTTGAAAAACAATTCTGTATTTCATAGGAGAATATTTGCAAGATGTTCCTGACTTAGGAAATATACTTGGGACTGCAGGGGCAGGAAGTACCTACTGCAGATATTTTAATAGAGTCTGTGGGTTGTTGGCATTGCTGCAAGCACAGGTCTGTCTACAGGCAAGGGCTGTGCTGTTTTCAGTATGACTTTGTCTTGATGTTGACATGTGACCTGCCCGATGAAGCCAAAGCATGATAAGACTCGCAACATGATTTAGCAGTGCAGGAAGAGGGAAAACAATGATTGTTTTTGAGAGTGTCAGGAAAAGAAATCCCATTCCACTCAGCCTTGTTGTTTTTTTTCTAAACTGTTTTCCAGAGTAACTCAATCTTTAAGGAAAAAAAAAAAAATAGGCAGCTTGTTCCCAGTGTGAATTTTTCCTGTGGATAATTATCTGGACATACATAAAACTGGGTCAGTGGTTCCCCCCCTTTCCAAGCCATATTTGCCATTGCTGGATTTCTGCCAAACTTATCAACCTCCCTCATTGCCTTGAAGTGGAAGAACTGTGGCAGATCAGACCTCTATAGCCCTGTCACTCCCAGCAGCAGTCACGCTGGAAACACAACTGTGTTGGCAACTACTCAGATACTTTTTACTGATCTACAGTTGCTGAGACATAGCTGAAAGCTGGGCCTCCAGTCCTTGCATCTGTCAGGGTGATTTAAAAATATACCCAGTCAGAATCATGAATGCTGAATTATGGGTACTTACAGAACCCACTGAGTGGTTAGAACAAAACTTTTATATCTCTGTGTGCTGACAGATCTCGTCACTCAATTATCTTGGAGTGCACTGATGAAATATTTTGAAGCTTCTGCAGTAGTATACTCCACTACAGTTCAGTGACATCTTCCTAATGTATTTCTGAACACAAAGTATAGATTTTCCACCCAACACTGGTCATACGTGTTGCCAGCTGAGCTCTTTGGGCTCATGACCACAGGAGAGATGGGCAACATCCACAAGGAAAAGCACTTGACAAAGACTAAGTCAGTTCAGCAACAGTGTTATGGCACAAACAAGTCATAAGGGTGTGTGTCTAAATGTACGTATGTCTGTCTAATGAGAGATATCTATAACTGCTAAAAGCCTTGGAGGACAACAGCAGGTGTTTCACAGCCTATACAGGTGAACTTCATAAGCATTTCCTCCGACAAAAACCAGTATCATTTTAGGGCAAAAGGAAAGCAATTTGGAAAAATGTGTGTTCCACACCAGCGTTCAGATCAGTTCTATCAGTGATATGTGACTCCCCCATGTGCCTTCTGTTCTGCTCATTCAGCGAGGTTATCCAAATAAAATGGTGCACACATCTTATATCATCTGAAATGTGAGACAGCCTTGGAAAGACAAAGAAAAGCTGCCTTTATACCACCTCCCTCATGGCCTTTTCTCAGCTCTGGCAATCCACACAAACTCCCTTGCAGAGGATCTTATCTTGTGTGTGTCATTGACTTCATATACAGGGCAAAGCTGGGTTCCCGTTGCTCTCCAACACAAAACATTGTTCTTGTCCCAGTATTTGATTCATAGGTCTTCAAACAGACACAGAACTTCCTATAAACCTTTGAAGTCATGAGTTGAAACATAATGCTGGCAGCAAAAGCCATGATGTGGGAAGCAGAACCAAGGGACAGAGACACCCTGCTCTTCTGTTTAACAAATAACTCACTTCCTATTAGCAGTAGAGTTACCTCCTGCAGGCAAAGCCATAAATCATGCTGCCCAGCAGCCACCAAGTTGAGAAAGCCACCTCTGAATTTAGAAACTGAGTGTCAGGTTATACCACCTATTGCTCTCTGACCTATTCATTATGCTTGAATCTGTGGAATTTGCGGTGTTTTTGGCCCAGCTCATAAAAATAATGTCCTGGATGATCAAAGGTGTACTTTGATCTGCAGACCTCTTTCTTTGTCTTGAGGCACCAGCCTCAAACACCTCAAGGACATCTGCTAATGAGACTGAAATGAGTCTGCTGTGCTGAGCAGAGCTATGTGGACGAGAACAAGCAACCCTCATGCCAGTTTGTGCAGTAACACGTCGGACAGTTTTTCACTTGTCCTAACCACAGTGAGGGCTCTCAGGTGTTGATAGACATCTTATCTCCACCTGGCCTATCTGAAAGAGAACATTTTGTCTCAGGATTTCATAATCTGTTTTCTGTTCAGTCCTGAATCAAAACTCCAGTCACTGTGATAGGAAATTCCTCTTCAGGTGAATCTTGGAAAACCATCTTCCTTGGGGACAGACTCACCTCAGACTATTCTTGTTCCCAAGAAAGACCTTGGTAGCACTCAGGCACAGATTTCTGCTGATTTTCAGCTTGGTCTGATGGAGAAATCTTGAGCTTTGGCAAACCCTCAAGACAGACCAGGGTGTACAGATGCTCTGGGAATTCTCTGTCTTAGCTGCTCCTGTTGCTGTCCTGGTAGCCTGTCACATGGTGATGGGAAAGATATGGTCTTTCTAGTAAGCATCCTGACATTGCCTGCCAGGGATAACTAGGATTTGTAAATACCTTGATACGAGCCCTCCTTTGCATGTGAGTGCTTACTGCTAAGCCTGATGCACACAAAGAGTGCGCTTGGACTATGTGTGAGGAAGCACACCAGGTTTTTCTGGCTTGGCCAGCTCAGCTAGAGTTCAGGTTTGCCAAAAACATACTGGGCTTTGCTGCAACTTGTCACAATCCCAGTGTATCCCTATGATGGCCTGAAGAGTAGCTGGTCCTCAGGAAGAGCTGAACTGGGGACCTGTTAAAGAGAGGGGGGGTTGCTCTGTGGAAATGACTAGGTGAAGGAAACAATCCAAACTATGTGAGATTCTCACAGTATTTAATGCTGCAAGTTTTAATGAGACTTGTGGTGTAGCTGTGCAGGGCAAGAGCAGAGAGGTGCAGAGTTGCACGACCAGTAAGCTCCCAGAGTTGCAACATAAATGTGTTTGAGAACTTGAATTAGGGAATAAGACTAAAAGCTCAGAAGAAAACAAGAAGTCGAATTCATTGTCTGTAATTTGGTTTGAGTTTTTTTGTTGTTGTTGGTTTTGTTTGGTTGGTTTGGGGGGGTTTTTTTCATGCACAGGCTAAAAAGAAAGTGCCATATGGGATCTTAGAGACTGAGATATCCTGAACATTCACAGGGAATGAGCACATGGTGCTATAGAAGGCTGCCCATGCCCAAGCATGTGGCCAAGAGTGTGGCAGCAAATGAGAAGGGCACATATGTCATGTAAAGAGGTGAATGTCAGGGAAATTCCATGATATCTGGACTTCCCAAACAGATCACAGTCAAGACAGTAAATGGAAAAGAAAATATTGAGATCAAAGTCTAGGTAAAAGGTCAAGATCAAACAGCACATCGTTTTGATGCAGAGGCAGTTACAGACACTGAAGTGCACAGTAGAGAAACTACTATGGATCAGTACTAACCAGCTGAGTTAATACTCAGTCACCAAATCTAATGGGTTTCCAGTTATTTGCTCCCTCTATCTAAGGTTTGGTCAGTACCAGTGAGTAGTGTTTTAAGCACAAGGATGTGTAGCATCTAGGCACAAATATCTGTAGCATATTATCAGGTCTCTTTCACTAGGGTTTACATCACTTTCTGACTTTGCCCCCAAATGTTAGGGGTGCCACAGAGCAGAGAGTTTTGCTGTGAAGAAAAACTTGTTTAGCCCAGGCTAAACACATGACTTGGATATGCACAGTATTCCTGATAGGTTTACAAGGTTTTGTTTGACTCTTTCATGGGTTAAATAAGATGGTTCTGACAAGCCAGTGTGACAATCCATTAATTTAATCCTATTCATTTTGGTATGAGCATATCTGTATGCATTCATTTAGACTCCACTGAGCAGTGCCTTGGTTGTGGTCTAACCCCAGCCAGCAAGCTCCACATGGCTGCTTGCTCACTCCCTCACCAGTGGGATCAGGGAGAGAAAAGGAAGCATAAAAGCTGGAGAACTCATGGCTTGAGATAAAGATGGTTTAATAGGGAAAGCAAGAGCTGCACACAAAAGTAAAACAAAGCAAGGAATTAACTGACTGCTTCCCCTGGACAGGCAGGTGTTCAGCCATCTCCAGGAGAGCAGGACCCTGTCGTGTGTAATGGGTACTTGGGAAGACAAACGCCATCAATCCAAATGTTCTCCCCTTGCTCCTTCTTCCCCCACGTAATATACTGAGCATGATGTCACATGGTCTGGAACATCCCTTTGATCATTTTGGGTCACCTGTCCTGGCTGTGTCTCCTCCCAACCTCCCACTCACCCTGACCCTCCTCACCAGTGTGGCAGTACAAAAAGCAGAAAAGGCCTTGGCTCTGGGCATGCTCTGCTCAGCAATAACAAAAACATCTCTGTGTTAGCAGCCCTGCGTTCAGCACAAATCCGAAACACAGCTCCATTCCAGCCACTGTGAAGAAAATTATCTCTACCTCAGCCAAAATCAGCACAGACTTGAACTCCTGCTGGACCCTGGTTATTTGAGTCACACTGGTCCATATACCAATGTCAAGTCCAAGACTGACTGCTGGAATGCAACAATTTAAAGTTTGAGCAGTTAGATGGTATTGGGAATGAGGTAAAAGGCCCTATGGATATTGGTAGGTTTTCTCTAATGACATATTCAATACTTAGAGGGGAAATTATCATAAAATTTGAGATACCTGAATCCGATGAGTAAAACAATATAGCACTTTATTCACACACACACACACATGCACACATAGACACATATATATAGAAGTTCTATGTTGTTGGAGGTTTGTATATATGTACAGATGTATATATCTGTATGTGTGTATGTGTATATATATATAGCAGAGTGTCTGTGTATTTGCTTTGCTGATGCTGTTAGGGACGAGTGAGCAAGCACAGCTACTACATTGCCCTACCCTTGCTAGATTGAAAAGGGCTGGTGGAGTGCCCCGCAAAGGGAGCTGGACCTCTCTGGCCAGGTACTCCAATGGCACAATTTCTGACCTATGTCAGAGTGAAACGACTCGTTCTCTAAAAACCTGCAAATCTTGATACTGAATAAATGGGAAATAAGGTTGCCTAGCTCAAGCAGCGAGTACTTATGTTTACTTTGAATTTGTTTACATTTAATCAGATGACAGCGAAATTTGTGGTATTCCCTAAACCACCACTGCCTTTCTGCAGAGATGTGTCTTAAGAGAACCACTGGAGCAGAGCATTACTGTTTGGGGGTGCACAACAGATAAAGCCACCCTGCCCGTTTCATCTCTGCATCCACAGAATTACATAATTTTAGCCAGAAATGAAGTATTTTATGTTTGATTTTTTTCTTCTTTCATATACATAATCCACTGGTAGACAGACTCTTCTAATCCTCTTGTCAGTGAGGGCTTTGTAGGGTTTAAGTTCTCTAAGATGATATATCCTAGCAACATCAGAATTAAACTAGCTGCAGTGAAAGAGGAAAGCTGCAGGAATGTCCAAGTTATTGGGTATTCATCATCATTTGATTAATAAAGCTGCTTGCAGTGATGTTTCCAACAGCTCAGTGGCCCAAAGAGTCATCTTGACAGTAGCACAAAGTATATGCTATTTCTTACAGTCACGTTCTCAGAGCCCCCAAATCCTCTTTGATGTTATGCTTATTGGTAGAGACACTGTAACAGGATTACACAGGTAGCTCTCAAAGCTGGAGGGAAGGTATGCGAGTACCTGACGCAGAGAAATGCCACTGCTTCTATTTCTCTAAAGGTAAGGGAATGCTTCGTTCTCCCATGCTCATTGCTGGATGTCTCTTGGCATGTGAGCTCAAAGAAGAAGTTTTATTTTAATAACAGCACTTTCCTCCATTTTTTGTTTTTCTTGATCTGGTTTTTTTATTGATGGAAAATTGTCTAAAAAGGGAAAACCAGAGTCCTGCTACAAGAGCCATATCTGATATGATGCAGCAGCTGGGGCGCCACTTGGATCTACAATATCCCTGGATTAGATTCTGCATATGTTCCTGTGTGTTACTGGAAGACATCAGTGGGGAACAAAGTGCATAAAAATCTCCCTCTTTTTAAACACACAAACAAACAAACAAACAAACAAACAAACCACAACAAGAAAACCCACCAGAGAAACTTTCTTCTCACTGATGTTGAAGACTCCCTGTTGGGCTGCAGCTTGGATGGACAGCTGCTTTCCCAGTTCCTCTTAGCACAAGGCTGTATTTTGCCTTTATCTCCTGAACTTCTGTGGGGAAAGGTTTCATCCTACCTCAAATGATTTAAATCTTCTTTCCTCCTCCAGCCCAAGCTTATTCATTTCACTCAATTTGCAAACAGACTGTGTAACTCAGCTGCCTCCTTTAATGCCAGCCCAGTTTTAGAGTGTCACACTTTCTGGTGTGACATTTGGTCCTGTTCACTGCTAATCCCCAGGCACCACTCTAAAAATCTGTGTCATACTCCAAGTCTCCTGTGCGTCCTTTCTTTTGGGTGTTGCCAGCCCTCCCTCACCCTCAGGGCAGTGCAGGAGGGAGCTTCCCCTCCCTTATCCAAAGGATTTCAATGTGCTCCAGTTTGCCCTCCAGTTCTGGCCATCCTCCCACTAATGGTGATGGCTCCACTAGCCTTTCCCCCACTGTCTTTCCTTCCCTGCTCCCTGCCATTATTTTTAATTCACTTGCTGTTTGTAAAAATGATGCTGACATCAACTGGGGCTGTGGCCAAAGCTGAGATAAGTCAGAAGCATCTGTCTGCTGGGAGGCAATAACTCCACTACCCATGAACTCCTTTGAAGTTGATAATTAAGGTCAGTGGATATCATGTCTCACAACATTAGTCCCCTAGTCCTTCCTAGCTCTCTGATTCCTCCCTAAATCAATGGGCTATGCCCATGATTGCCTTCAAGACATCACAAAATTCTGGAATTGGCTGACTTCTTCAGCATCCGCAAAAGGCTGCACTGGGGGAAACACATGTCCTCTAGTTGAAATAAAAAGGTTTGCTTTACTTTGTGGGGAAAAAAGAGTTTCAGCTGAAAAATAATAATAAAAAAAATTCAAACCATTGAAGAATGGTTACTTGCTTATCAAAAAATATTTCCCAGAGGTCTGTAAGACATGCAGGCTGAGTTCACACAACATTCCCTACACAAATGCTCCAATCTGATACCTTCTTATGGGGATTCTCAAGGAGAGAATAAATTAAATTAAAAATAAATAGAAATATAAATAAAGTCGTTTAAAGGAAAAGGCCATATGACAAGTTCACCAGATCAGTGTAACTCTACTTCAGCATATAATTAACTCCCAAATTTCGGAATACTAGGGATCTGTGCATACGTTAATGTAGTCAGACCACACCTAGGGCACATAAAAAGAACATACAATGGCATTTTGGTCAATAGCATACGAAAAATGATTGCTGTAGTCACTCTGTTAATTACTTGCTCTTTATCAGAAAATTCTTATTAAATTTAGCTTGTTAATTTATCACTACCATGACAATATTTGGCATTCTGCCATTACTTGGAATTTGATTCTGGGAAAATCCAAGCATTTATTAAAAAGATAATTTTAAAAAGCTTGAACCATTGCATAAGACAACATGAATATGCAAATTAAATAGGCCTTAAAGGCTCAGAAACCAGCAGGCAAATTGAAAGAACCTAAAATAAAATAAAATTAAAAACCAAACAAAAAAAAACCTTTCATGATTTTTCAAGGCAGTTTCCTACTGCTCAAGGATCTGATGCCTGTGGTTTAAAACCCTAATCCTGACAATGTTGCTGAACTCAAAAAACTTCTCAGAAGTAGAAACCTACTGATGTACTCTTTAATTCAGCTGGGCAACATGTTTTGTTCAGAAGTGTCCCAACTCCTTGTGACTTCATTATGCTTTTCTCGATTCCTCTCCTCTTGCTCCCTTCTCTTTTCTGGTGGAGTGTGGAGTGAGACACTGAGCGCTTGCATTGCTCCTAAGCCTTTCCCATTTGCTTTGCTCTTTTGTTTCTACTGCTGTTTGCTTGGACTTCTCCCTAGGGTGTAGCTGCAAAGAAACAGGCAGTTGCAGAATTATGCTAAGGCAGCCTGAAAGAGGAAGGCATGTCACCAGCCCAGAGACCCAGGGGAGCTGCTGTGGCATTGTGGCAATCCCCGGTGCCTTCACCAGCTTCTCCTTCCCTGCCACAGCAGATGAATCACCCTCTTCTTCGGCTCTTTGCACTATTACCTGCCCCACTGGGCCCCAGGAACAGGTGGGCAGCCCCCTCCTGGCCCCATCAGGCTGCTGGAGGGGTTGGAGTGTCAGAGAGGGTTGGAGCGTCAGGGAGCAGGGCCAGGGCATTGAAGGCCCCTTGGAAGCGGTGCTGGGACAGCTGTCCTTCTCATGTTGCCGTTTCTGCAGCCACACTTGTTACAGTTTACATCATGGCTCTTCCTGCACAGCCACGGCTCCTTTCCAGTGCCCAGCCCCTTGCCCCTCCAGCAGGAAGTGTCAACCCCCTGGCTCCCAAGCTTCCATGGCCGACTCATGTTGGATGACAGTACTAAAGCAAAGGCTTAGATGGACAGAAGGATATATGTAGGCAACTAATGTAACACACCTGTAAATATTTGTCTTAACTTTCTAAAGGAGTGACTTTGGCCATATCAAGGTCCCTTTCTATAACCAGACAAACTGTATCAGCAAAAAAATGTTCAGAGAGGTGGGAAGAGGTGCTGGCTCTGTGTGACAAGCTCTATCACCCTCAGTGCTGCTGGAATTATAATTTGAAAGATGCTGTGAATCTAATTGCTGTGACACTGGCTTCTTAAAGTCTTTGTTGCAAGTTTTACAGCAGTGTTCCTGCCAGCATATGCTTATCACCAAAATGTTGCTTTCCTCTGATTTTCTGCCTCTCAAAGGAAGGTAAGAATGTCCTGCTGTGAGTGGGAGCAGGCAAGAAAAGCCCCAGATTACTTCCTGAAATGAGGTTTGAGGACAAAACCAGATCTGACTACTCATTATGGTGGAGATTTCCACAACTAAGCACACAAAGGGTGCTTTGTAAGTCCAAGGTGAAGGTAGTCTTAAGGCGATAGCATTTAAAAGCACATCCCCACTGCTCCAAAGTCTCCAGTTCAAATAAATTGCACTAATGCAGCAGTCAACAATAAGGGTGTTTGGAAATGCATATTCATCTTCTAGTCATATAGAAGTCCAATGCTATTTCAATTTCAGCACTTGAAAAACATCTGAATTACTCCCTGATATATCCAGTGTGGGACACTGGAGATCTAAAAATAGACATTTGATAAATGCTTCCATGCTCATTACCCATAAAGGCAAAAAATGTTTGATCATCTCTACAAACCTTTACCTGAGATGGACTGTTGTACTCTGCTCCTGTGCCCTCAGCTCAGCCCCCCACCTCTGTCTCTCTGCTGCAGCTGCCAGCCTGGAGCAACCCTCCCTGTTTAACCTAGGCATGGAAGACTTTCTAAATTTCTACTCTAGTTCACCTGTAGTATGCTAATTTTTCTTTCCCATGTCTTTTCCTTAAAGTCAGGTTTAGCAATGATCCCCACACCAGGAGGAACCTCCCTTCAGTGGTGGGAAGTTTTCTGCCTGGGTATTGAGCAGAGTACTTTGAAATCTCTGGGAGTTTAAAGCACCAACCAACTACAGTGTTATTTTCTAACTCAAATGCATGAAAGGAACTAAAATATCGTCTCTCTCTGCACTGCAGATCTATTTAATATTCCTCCCTTATCTGCAAGCAGAAGTTCTACTGACATTAATTGGAGCTTTATATTCAAAATACAGTAAATAGTAAAGTCCTCAATGCAAACAGAAGAGGAAAACAAAGACATATCAAACACAAGAGGAAAAACTTGGATGCTGGGCACCCAGCATCTGGGGGCACCACTGAAAAATTTGGATGTGATTTTTCTACGCATTGTTTCCTTCCTGTGGCTAGGGTTTGCAGTGCAATATGGATAAATTCACTTAAGTTAATTTGAATGTCTTGTTCATCCAGACATAATAGAGCATCGCATAATGGCTTGTGAATACACACATGAGCTTATCCTAATAGAAGGTCCCCATAGATAAATGCATGCCTGACACTCAGAAGACCAGCCTGTGTGATTTTGCCTGCATTGACCCAAGGTCTAGTCAAATAAGCAGATATATGGGGAAGGATGTCAGGCCATGTTAGTGTGCATCATGCACCCCAGCACACAATCAGAATGACTGTTGTGTGTAAAAATAGCAGGAAAACATGAATCTGCTTGTGAGCAAGTCAATCAGGAGCTGTGAGGGGGGCAGGGAAGAAGCCATGCCAGCCTGTCAGGTAGGGACTGCTTTGGAGACCCCCGAGCTCCTCTGGAGGAGGGTCTTTGAGGCACTGATGGGTTCCTGGAGGCTGTGGAGCACTTCTGATATGTTGAAACAAACTCCTCTGCACAAAATGCAGATGGGCTCTGTGTGCATCTTAGCAAAATACGATAAGAGGTGTTCTGGTAGATTCATCAGGAGCACAAAAACCCTTCCCTTAAATGGCAGTCCTGGCCTCCTCTCTCACCTCAAGCTGTAAGGATCAAGGCTGTTACATGTGCTGGGTAGGGTGAGAAGGAATTATGTTTACTCTGGTAACAGATTGCCTAGATTCGTTCCCTTTCTCTGTTCATCACCAGCTCTCAGACTTCACTCTTGAAATCCAGCAGCCATTCCTGTCAGGCTACATCATGGAGAACCACCACCTACCTCATTGTACAGATGCAGCCTGCACATACTGGAGCTATTTTTGAGATGTCATGTCCTTGCCTGGGGTGTAGAAATCGTGGTAATGCATCTCCAACCATTTTCAATGCATGTTTCACTCTGTTTGATTAAGTAGGTAATTTTTATTTTCATCCATTTCATGAAGGACCCACACTGTGATTCCTGTGGGATGACACCTGCAGAGCTGATCTTTTCTGACAAATGAGCAGTGCTCCAGTCATGCTGGGTTTTTCTCCAAGAAAATTGCCTGGAAGCCTTGCAGTATCTCCTAATCCTGCCTTCTATCCCAGCAGCCAGCATAGCCCTAATCTGATCTGGGAAGCAGGTTCTGCAACTGTGGGATAATGATGACATGCTTGGGGTGCTTGTGTTCTTGTCCAGGAAACCCCATGATCGCTAACAAGTCCATCCTTCCTTATTTGGAAAAAAAAAAAAAAAGAGAGAGAGAAGAGGGAGAGAAAGACAACCTTTCTTTTTCTCTGTTTGTTTCTTAAGATTGGTCCCATGCCCCCAGGGGTGAAGGAAGAACCTTTTTTTTCTGGGATAAGAAGATATGCAGGAATGTTCTTTAGAGGGACATGATGAGTCAGGGTTTCCCTAACCTGACTAGTCTGGTTCAGCCTGGGCTAGATAAATGTTTGCTTTGAAATGGGTGGAAAGTTATGGAAAAATCCCATTTTCTACAGGGAAAATTCCCATCAGCTTCAGACCGAGTTTTTCTTAAATGTAGCCACCAGGATGTGGCCCAAAGGTGAAAGCTGTATGCAAAGGAATTGCATAGAGACCCAGAGTGGCTTTCTCTACCCTGCGACAGACAGATGCAGCCTCTGCCCAGCAGGATGTGAGGACCCACAGTTTGCCAACCCATGCGACAGATCGTGCTACAGCACCTGCTGCGATTATTGTGCGTCTGATGGGAATGTAACAAAACTGGAAGAGCCAGATCAAAATCTGCCAGCACCAGGGAGCTATGAGCCTCTGGGAGCATGCAGCACAGGAGAAGCAGCTTAGGAAGGCGTGTACAGTCGATGGAGGGTAAGGGCAGGGGGAGCAGGGAAGAGCCTTTATTTCATTGACTACCCTTAGGGCAACCATGGCCTCTGTGATGCTCAAAGTGTCAGCTCTGAGCTGCACAAGCTCAGGACAACTGCATGGAGATGTTCGTTGTGGCAAAGTACTGATGGAGTGCTCTAGACTCTGGCATCACCCCACTAACTCAGTACCCTGCCCTTGTGGGATGAAGCACGTCTGGAGGGCTTGCTCTGAAAAGTTCCCAGGGAGGACCACATCCCCACCCCTTGCCACGGGAAAGCTGTGCTCTCTGAGTACGTGCAAGCCACACACGATTGCCTCAGTGAAGACCTCAGGTCTTCCCATCATTTCACAGTTATTTCTGTAAAAGGCACCTTTTCTGCCTGATCCAAGACCACATGGTGCTCACTGGAGGAGAACAGAAAATGTTCAAATAGCTGAGAGGATCACTTAGTATCTAACACCTGTTTCTCCTTCTCAGGAAAGGCTCTTTCCCCAGCTTTCCACTACTGTGCTCTCCTCCTTGGCTAGCCCTGATGAGGGGGGAAGTGCTGTCCCCCAAGCTTTGCCTTGAGGAGGGAGAACAGAAACCCACTGGAAGCCCAAAGCAGTCTTTTCCCCTGTCCTGTCACTGTTGGTCCTCACTATTTCCCTTCCCCTTAATCACCTCATTTGGGAAGAAGGAGAGGAGCTGAAAACACCTCTTAGATGCCTTCCTCAGCTTGGAAGGGGGAGCAGCTGGCTGTGAAGCCGTGATTGCCTTCTTCTCCCTTCATAACCTCTGGGGCAGAGAGTACAGAGCCCCAAGAGCCATGGGCATGAGCCGGGTGGTGCAGGCTTGACAGGATGTAGGGTTCCTATTGGGGTAAAAATATTACAGAGTTGCTAGGCTTGTGGGTGCCCCCACTGGGGCTGGGGCTTGGGGAGGGCTTGTAGAGCAGAGCAGATATTGAGACAAGTGTATCAGGAAAATCAGGCTCTTTTTGGGCTTTGTGAGTTCCCTAATGGGATGTTAAAATTAATTAGCAGAATTAGCAGGTGGAAGAGTGAACCAAAATAGGGACAGCAATATACCAAGCTCTTAATACATGTTCACACATGCATTTTTCCAGGCCATTTTAGGAACAGCCTGGCAGTGCCTTGGTCTTCATAGAGAGCACCAAACCCATATTATCTGTTTTCTCATTTACGAGTGACCCTGAATAGATATGTTGCCCCTAACAGGCAAAGGCAAGACATTTACTTGCAATTTCATCAATACACTGCTCAGGATAGGCAATATAAAGGTAAGGTGTTGGGGGGGGATAATCTAGAAAGGGGGTGATAACAGACACCCTTTGTCCTAGGTTACAATGTAAGATGTGCCCAAAAGTATGTATTCTATCACCATCTTCATAAGCTGTTAAAACCGGTGGGACAGTGTTCCCCCATCTCCTTCATGACTCATCCGTGATAAACTCATGGGGATATCATCTGTTAATGGACCAGCTGTTGACATCAGGTGGGGCAGAGTTCTTTATCTCTCCCATGACCCATCCTCCCTCCAGGGGGATGCCTTCTGCTAATGGGCCATCTAGTCTCACGAATGACTGATAAAATTAAATCATTCCATTGTGAGATGCTCTGGCCAGAGGGAGGAACCAAGCATTCCATCTTGGATATAAGCTAAGGTTTGGAACACCAGAAGCAACCTCTTCCCCTGGATTCCCAGAGAAGCAGCCTTTTCCCATTGGATTCCCAGGGGAGCAGCTTTCTTCTCTACCGGATTGCCAGAGGAAAACTACAGCCTTCTGCAGGATCACTGCTCCAACAGAACCACATCTGCCACTCTGCAGCTGCCATTTAATTGGACTGCTACCAAACACCCTGACCAACAGGGTGTCAGGTTGTCTTCTGACTCTGTCAGTGGGGGGTTTTTTGTTTTTTTTTTTTACTATTGCATTTGTGTTTTTAATTTTCCTAGAAAAGAACTGTTATTCCTATTCCCATATCTTTGCCTGAGAGCCCCTTCATTTCAAAATTCTAATAATTTGGAGGGAGGGGGTTTACATTTTCCATTTCAAGGGAGGCTCCTGCCCTCCTTAGCAGACATCTGTCTTTTCAAACCGAGACACCCTTAAAAGTTGAAAGCCAGGTTGTGAGCGACTGTTGAAAACACCGCTAGTTCTCACTAGACATCAGTAGATGTGGAAGAGGCAGAATCCATCAAGATAAAAAACTGCAGAGGGTAAAGGAAGGTAGGACTACAAGAATGGTGAGATGGGATAGGTGGAAGCTACCAATAAATACTTGGACCTTTCTGATAGGCAGCAGGTATAAGGAAGCTGTTTCAGGATGTATTTCATGTTCTTTCCTTAGTCAATATTGTGCCCTATATGCAAGCAGGGAAAATGTGAAGCTCTGGCTACCCTGCTAAGCTGAACTAAAAGGATGGTGAGAGACAGAGAGAGAGAGAGAATTGGGATGAAGCAGATGGTAGCATATAAAATGATATCATCTGTGTCTTAGAAATACCTTATTTTCTCCTTTGCTTATAGAGATGCCATTTCAGATATAGACATTTCTCCATAAAGATGTCAGGTTAGATGACATTGATTTGTCCCCAGTCTCTCACACACTCCCAGGAGAAGAGGTATATGTGGCCTTAGTTTTGCAACAAAGACCCATCAAAAGCTTCTGCCTTGCTTTTGGTGTAAACAGAAACTTCTGTCTGCTTCTGTGTCCCTGCCATGTCCCTGCCATCTCTCGACAGATGGTTTGTTTGCTTGTACATTCACTCCCAATCAATCCTCTTTCAGATGAAGTGTGTCAGGCTTTAATTGCAAAGGCCTATTTATGGTATTTTTTAAGCTACTGAAACTAGCTTTGTCTAAATTATGTTAAAGAACAATCTTATGGGCAATCTTATCTGTCTGGCATGTGCACCAGGCTGAGGAAGTGGAGAGCAAGTGCAATGAGGAGAATGGTCATTCAGGGTCCAGTTCAATGAAGGACCTGAAGTACTCTGCCAGGTTTTAAAGAAATCAGCATCTCATTACATTTAAAATGGAAGGCTGCCCCACAAGCTCATGCCAGCAACAGTGAAAGGACTTCCCAACCCAGCTGCTCACAGAGCTCAGAAGAAGTCCCTGCTCCAGGATGGTGGGTGTTATCCAGGACCTGTTCGGCATGGCCAGAATTGCTGCTGCTGCTCATATAGAGGTGCGTCAGACAAGGAAATTCTGACATTGCAGAGAGCCTCTTCATAGGCTGGGATCCTCCCAGGATGAGTTGGAATTGACCAGTTGTGTCCAGTATTGCTGCTCTGGGTTTGGGTAACAAAGGCCAGTTTTAGACATCTGCGATCTGCATCTGTCGCTTGGACACATAATGATGCAATATGAGATGGCCCAACCTTTGTATACTGTATCTAGTCTCTATCAGCGGCCCAATTTCCACTTTCTGTGGGCTTGCTAAGAAGACAAGAATATGGTTCTGCAGTAGCTTGCAAAATTTAGGGGGTTTCAACAAGCAGGTCTTAATTTGCTAGTATTAGATATTAGATCTGTGTTGTTTTGCCACTGATGAATGTAAATAAAGACCCAAATCTTTGAGCTATAGCCCATATGCAGCTAACAGCATAAAGAGAGAAAGGAAGAAAAGAGAGCTTTTGAGAAGTGAACTTCAGGAATATTTTATTACAAAAGAAGCCAGTCTCTAAGTAAAGCACCATGATTTAAAAGAAGGAGTTGGACTTTATTTTTTTTTTATCTGGCATTTCTTTATATTATTTTTCACTTTATCTCATAGACTGGAGTATGTTCTCAGTGGCCTCTCAACTTGCCCGTTTCAATGGTGGAGTTTTAGAGGGTGAAGAAGTAATGATGATCAATGCAGGCTGTCTGAAAGGCAGCTTTCGATGGTTGAGCTGGGACATGACCTGTTGTAGACAACGGACCCCCTCTGCCTGCCCTGATTATAGATCCAGTTTAGTTTCTATCTACTGTAGTGTAAATTCATGGAGATCAGTGGACTTCACTTAGTGGAAGCGAAGGGAGCCCTTTACGTATCCTACATCTGGGTAGTCCATTTCATAGAGGCATAATAATAGCATGGCACATTCTCACTTAGTATGTGTTTGTTGAGCAGATAATGATATGTTCCCATAGCAGCCTGCAAAATTTATGTGTGAACTCTTGATTCAGCTTTAGCTGCGGCTGAAATCGTTTCAACATAGGCTTGTAATGATTTAATAAGCAGATCAGTACATCTCAGCTTGTTGAATTAACTTGTGGTTGACTTAAAGAGGCAGGGCAAAGGGCAAGGAAAAGGCAAAATTATCTGTCGTACCACATCATTCTTCACTGAACCATGACTTTGAACCAATATATAGATATTGGTTTTCAGTCCTGTTTCCATTTCTTGTTCAAAAAACATTTAATTAAAAAAAGATAATAAATCAAGTTCAAAATACAGCTTGAGAAAAATTGAGGTTTTTTTTAATCATAGAATTGTTTAGATTGAAAAAGACCTCTAAGACCACCGAGTCCAGAAATTTTGATCAAGTTAAAGCTCAAGTTTCTCAGTTCTGAGTCTTTATTGCTATGGAATATATAAATTATATATAAACATATATATATATAAAAAACATACAGTGCAAGATCCTCTTTTTGGCAGTGCCAAGGAACTGCCAAAGGAACCACCTTTGATTTCCCAGCTAGTCACTGCCTAAAAGGGACAGCTTGCTGCTGGAAGTGATCTTGGTGCTAGGAGCTGGGAACACGCTGGAGTCTGGCAATAAATCTTCTGGAGGGAGACCCCTGAGGCTGAAGTGTATCCCTGACATCAGGCATCACCACTCACCCCCTCCAGCCCCACTGTGCTCTGCGGGAGCTCTTGCAGGGCTGCTCCTGCCACAGGCACAAGGCCCTGGGGGAAAGCTAGAGCTGCTGGCTGGCAGTAGCTCTCATGTGTACTTGTAAACCTCCTAGGGTTCAGAAATGTTTCAATAAAACAAAGCAACTGGTGCTCTTGTTACGTACTGCATTTTTTAAAAAACAAACAACGAAGGGTGAACAAATTTCAGAAAGCCTTCCATGGTCCGTGTTAGGCATCCTTGCTGCGAGGGAGGTGATGTTTCCTCCTATGTGCTAGCAAATGTCTGCAAGGCAGTGTTCAGGCAGAGGTAGTTTTTGGCCAAAATTCAGTCAGCTGAAGCTATTCTAAGCAGGGTCATTTCTATTTGAAAATAAAAACTGGAAATTGCCTGGGAAATTGATGACAAAGAGAAAACTAAGGATTAGATATACTTGAGGTGATGGTCAGGAATACAAATAAGTTACAAAGAGTTAAGATGAAATAGATAAGTAATTTCCTTATGGCACAAGTGTACACAGCAAACCAAGAAAATTCAGAGTAAAGAATAAACTTACCAGAAAACAACCTAAACAGAACATGGTACCATATGGAAACTTACAGCAAAGGCACCTAATTAATCTTACCTCTGTCCTCGTAGTGGGACTCGGCACTCCCTGTGCTTATGAATTATAAATGCAGCAACGTTTGCTACAGATCGATGCCTTTGGTCCAAGAAATATCAAATTAGTTGTTAATCAAAACAGACTGTTCCTCTCCTTCTTTGTGTCCTGTGTATATAATGCTAGGATAAGGCAGTTTAACCACTCATTTGGAGTTTTTAATGTGATGTAAAAATCCAGATTAAAATAAATTCCAAACGCTGCACATCAAATGAATCTGTTAGATGAGCTACTAGGTATTCCAGCCAGCAATTCTGATCTCTCATGTGGCATTGACATGTGTGGAAGTGTTAAGCGAGCAGCTGCCCTCTCATCCAGCCTGCTAGCTCTTTGTTCTTTCCTGAACAATTTTTCCTATCTTCTCTTCCGGTCCAAACACCCAGTCTGACTTCCTCACCTCAGAAACAAAAGGTAAACCCCCCCCAAACCATAAACGCCAATCCATTTCCCTGAGTGGCTTGCTGCATGGCTGCATTGATAACTCTGGGGGGAAGGCAGAATAAATAGGACTGAGTAAGCTGTCACTGACACTGTAAGGAGCTGCTCTTCAAGTCATTCTGTCATTGTAATGGCTCTTTTCAGCACTGCAGCTAAAAGCAAACATTACAGGCCTTTAAGGCTGGAAAGTTACCAGAATTCCCCTGTCCCTTGGTGATGTTTGCTGTGACTTGTATTAAACATAGAGGCAGATCATATCGTGCTATGTCTACCTAAGGGTTGGTTTGATTCTCTTCCTCCTCATGAGCTATCAAATGAGCCTTGAGAAGCTTCAGACGAGGAATACCTGGGGGAATGATTTTGGAAAACATCATTAAGCTCCAGTAACCCCTATACTGATAGAGCCCTACAGTAGTTGCTGTAAAGCTGAAGGTAGACATACCCCTTCCTCCCAAGAACACCTTATTTTCTTCACAGTCCTGTAGCTCCTGCCTTGAGAGCTGTCCTGAGCACCCTAATCCCCAGGGGATAAGATGTGCACCATGGATCATGCTCAGCTCTGCAGAGGGCAGAGAGTCCTGCTTTCCTTACAGGTGACCTGCATTACAGCACTCCAAAGGTAATAAAACACTAATCTGTTGCCACACGTTGGAGACATGCAAAGCTGGCACAGGTACTGGTGTAAGAAAGATAAGGATTTAGAGAGTTGTATGCAACTTCAAGGTGTAGGAAGGCAGAGGGACTTGAGGATGCTCAGCTCCTTTCTGGCAATACTTGATTCATGTGGTGTGTGGCAAATTCTCCATAGATGCGTTGTATTGTAGTGGAATCTCACCAATATTTCTACTTTTTACCTAAGCCCTTTAGTTCTTTTTAAATTTATAACTTCCTTGAAGCTTGCATCTGATCCTGGTGCCAGTGGTATTTTATGTACCATGAATATTTGCTACACTTAAGATTTCAGTGATCCATGAACTACAGAGACCATTTCTTCTGGAATGCCTTTAGCATATATTTTAAGCTAATATTCTTATGCAATATGGAGATCATCACAAAAAGCAAGTTTATGGCTGTCTTGGACCTTGAAAGATTTTCTATAATGAAAATAACCCTTTTATGGCCTTTCCCCATACTACTGGCTGCTGTGCTAAAAAATAAAAGAATTACGTTATTTATTAGTGAGAGTTATCGAACCACAATTGTCTTTTGTATAGAGAGGAATATAGAAATGATGTTCTAGGTCTCAGAGCTGGAAGTAATATTGTTGATTCTGGCCACTAGCAGCATGAACATTATTTCTTCTGTCTATTTCTTGCTTGTGCTAACCACAGTTCCACTGGAGGCAAACAAAAATTGGGTATTTTTCTCAAAGCATCTGAAACCTATTATTTTAAGGAAATTTTTATCAGTAGCAATGTGTAAAGAAGAGCCCAATCAGTCACATCTCATGATTTTGCAATAACAGCACTAATTTTAAAAAAATTCAAACATTCAAAGGATGATAGAAAATAACTGCTTTTAAATTGACCAACTTGTGTCATAATTTTCAAATTCTAATGCATTCAGCTATATCGAAGCATGAACGTAACCCGGCTTTTGCAACATACTGAAAGTCGGAACACCTATTTTTATAACATCTTTTAAGGTGCCTTGTTGGAAACAAATGGGCTCTGAGTCATTTTCATTGAGGAATTAAATGCTGTGTTCCTGTGTCAGTTCAAAAGTAACAAGAGATTATCAGTACCCAGGCTCACATTTCTATTGTTCTGAATCTATCTTATTCATAACCTACATTACTGATAAAAGGCCCAGACAGTGGAATTATATATTATGGAAACTGAAGTGTTAAACATTGTTTCCATGTGTTTTGGCAGTAATGGCTCAGAGCTAAACTGGTGTCCTTAAATGTCTCCCTGCTGTATGTTATAAACTGTGCCCTGAAGTTCTGTTGTGTTAAAAGCCCACCTCTCTGGCCTCTCTTTTCTGCAGAAGGTGTTCAGCTCACAGACGTCCACCTTGCTGGCACAGGTGGGATGTCATTTGCCTTGGGAGTTCTGAAGGTGGAAATCTAGTGAGAAATGAGTTGTCATTGCAGAAAGGGATGTTGTGGATTCTCACATCTTTGTGTCACTGGGGTAGCCAGGTAGTGGATGAGCAGCACCTGACACTAGGGCTTGTCTTGCAATCCAGGTAAGCAGCAGCTCTGCAGGGGTCAGATCTGTAGAGACATATTCAGCAAAACTGAGTACCACCACAGTTAGTATTATTTTTTTCCAAACTAGACACTTGACCTTTGCTAATAGCTGCAGATTGAATGGTTTCCTACAGTTTTACTAAGAATAATTGCACTGGGGCTAGGTAAAGCACAAATCTCTTTGAACTAGTATTACACTGTCTACTTAAAGGTTCTTATTTTAAGAGTCAAAGTGCACTGAGAATCTTAGTGCAACAGATTAGATCCTGAGCATAATTGCTGTATGATTTAGCTTTCATCATCTTGAAAGCTATGACCCACTTTTGGAGCATATGCCTGTGCTGCATTCAGAGCCGTAAGTGCAATGCAGATGCACTGAACTGACCTTGAATAGAAGTGCTGAAGTGCCAAGAACAGCTGTGGTGCCTGCAATCACCCGGCTACAGCAGCAGCTGTCCCAGGCCAAATGACTTTGATCCTTGGGTGGGTCTGAACTGCAAATTTGCTTGCCATGCTCCTTTTTTTTCCCTTTTCCAAGGAAAAGATTTTGGTTTTGACAAATCAACACTCTCATGAGAGGTTTCTTCCCAAATATTCCTGAAGCTGAACACTCTCAAACACTGTCATTCAATGTGGAAATGCAGTATCAGGATGCCACTAACTGCCTATGCTTTAAGAGAAGATGGTCACTACAACCTTAGGGTAGGATGCTCTAGACTTGGATTCTGCCACTTATTCTGTGTCTTTGGGCAAGTAATTTCAGGTCAGAGGGAACAAAGTACAGAAATGATTGCCTAATTCCTGCTTAAGGCCTCTTACTGCAATATCTTGGTCTTGCTCTTCCAGATTCCTGTCTATTAAATGAGACTTTCCAACCTCACTGTGTTGCTACCAAGAACTCACGCATCATGGTGTGAGGCAAATGGCAAAAGATAGATGAATTTCTAAGACAGATAAATATAGTAACCAAAACCAGGACGAGAGTGACCTGTCAAGTCTGCACAACATGAGGTGAAGGCTGCACGTGGCCACGCCTGGTGCAATTCTCAGTTGTCTGAAGGATCCCAGCTCTGATGCCCTTGAGCACACAAGAGAACTGTATCAGTGCACATCTGCTGTCTTAATGCTCTTATTATTTAGTTATTACTGGACCACAGAAAGGGGACTTTCCATCACTTCTCTTCTCACTGCTGTCTGCCCACCTGTGTGATTAATATAAATCCTAGGGTACAATGCACTGTCCCAAGTTGATAATTTCTACAAGTTTCTCTTGTCTCTTATTCCCTGTTTTTCTTTTTGTTCATAACCTTAAAATATTCTCATTGCTATTTGTTTTCTTATATGCATTCAAAATAGTTTCTTGGTTACTATAGTGGGGAGGGACACATAAACTCAGCTAATAGTTATTGAGGCTTTACTTCCCTTAGCTTTCTGGTACATTTTTTCTCTTCCCCTTCTCCCTTCTCTTGCCCCTTCCCACCCTCCATATTTTTAACCAGTAGGTCCCATTTCTAACATCCTATTTCTTATTATAAAGCTGCCTTCAAAATCTCCTCAACTTGTATCCCTCTCAGTAGCTGGTTTGCACTTTTTTGGTGCTGTTAGTTCTCATTGATTCCCCACAGGTTTCAGTCAAATGTTCATGTAATCGCAGTGGAGAGAATAGTATACCAAATGCTTTGCATACTTAATGAAGATTTTATAGGAAATCTAAAAATAAAAATATTTGTATTAATAGTGGCACCATCTATTGTTTGTCCAATTCTTTCCATGATGAGCTCCTGTTCTCTATGCTTATAACTTTTCCAAATGGTAACAATAGGGAATAAAAGTTTCCCTGCTGGGCATCTGCTCATTTAGCTGTAATTTAAGTGCATAAATAAAACAGTTCAGTTCCTTCCAAGAATGTGGCTAGAAAATATGTATTATTTTATGATGCTAATTTCTGTCTTTCATTTGGAAACTCCAGTTGGTCCCTATGCTTATAGGAGGGACATGAAACCAACTGTAGATGAGTTTTGTACACTTTGTGTCTCTAGAAAAATGAACCCAACTAGGGCCAAGTTGCAGACCTTTTAGGGGAAAAAATGCAGCTAGCACGTTTTGTAAATCTCTGCTGCAGCTGGGTGCTCAATACCTTGAAAAGTCTGTCTGAGCTGGACACCATTCCTTCCGGACTGTGTAACTGCAGCTCTGGGCTGTCATGGCCTTGGGTTTGTTTTTCCCAGCCTCTTAATGTCCCTCTTTCTCTGGCAAGTGGTAGTAAAGAGAGATAAGTTTGGTTTAAAAACCAGAGCTAGAGCTTGGACACATGTGAGCAATTTTGGACGAGGATAGAGCAAGAGCAGAATGGGATAATGAGTGGAGGTTTGGACTAGGTGAGAAAATGTAGGAGGCTGGGACTGGGAATGACAAGCCAGGAATGGGAAAAGATCAGTCTGGAAGGGCTGGGAGCAAAAGAGGTCAAATTTGAGAAGGGCTGGGAGGAAAACGTGGCTGTTTATACACAATCCCTGCAAAGCCAAAGGGAAATCCATGAAGGGGCCATAGAATCTGATTAATCCACAGATTTGACTCTTGCCTGTCCTCTCAGGGACAGGGCCACTGGGAACACGATCACCTACAAAACACTCTGCATGTCCTACAGTCCTCTGGCACTTACTGAGCCAGTCAGCTCCGGCGCTGGTGCTGACCAATCCCAAAATCAGGGGGGAGGCAATCAGAATTTTCAGGTGTTTTTAAAAAAAGGAAGAATAGGCAAAAAATTTCTTCGCATTCCTACCTTCTCCCCATAGCATTATTTTAAAAGAACATGCAGGTTTGTTGTAAAAACCAGATATTCAAAAGGTAGGAATTCCTGGAATTCATAGAATCCCTATGACTTTAATTTAGCTGTTGACTCAGGATTTACATTACAGTCTCTGTTCATAAAAAATAATTAATGGCTACAATGGAAATCTTTGGATGCCTCAGGGTCACTGACCATGATCTGACTATTCTCAGTATAAGCAAGCGCTGCACACAGGCCACTAGTAGTGTATGTGTACTGGTTATCCTGATTAAGAAAACCGTGTATGGGAAATGAAATAGAAGTAGAAAAATGAAAATAAACATGGAAATTTATTTCAGATACATTTATTCAGATGGAAAAGTGTCACATTTTCCCCTTTCCAATGAGGGACTAAACATCAGTCATGATTCAGTGGCAGAAGGAAATCAGTTGTTGAAAAGACATAACTCCTATAGGGAAAAAAAAGAACAATCCATAAAAGTAAGAAGTTGTCATGTGCTGAAAATAAGTAAATAAAAATCTGCAAATGACAGCCAAGGATAATATGAAATCATTCAATTACTAGGAACAATGATGATAGTTTAGGCCCATCACTAGAAAAAGCAGATAAAACCAATATCAGTGATGCAGAAGAGGCAGAAATACTTTTTTAGAAATTTATTTTCTTCAGAATAGAGCAAGGTATGCTTGTATTCTGGCAGAATTGTACACAACTGTCCTGGGTTATCTATATTCTGATTACCATCTTCATGAGCTGTTAAAATCAGGTGTGGCAATGTTCCCTGCCTCCTCCCTCTGGGCTATCTG